>CAWUFW010007480.1:600000-1003434 GCA_963921515.1 Calotriton arnoldi | reverse complement strand
TGCCCCAAGTGCGTAAACTCTGCTCCGAGTGTGGACTCCTGACTTACCTTTGTTAATACAGAAAGATATAAACTTAGACTTTTGGTCTAAGTTTACCTTTGTTAATCGGCTCGTAAATGTAAAAGGCATTGAAATTATAGGAGCACTGAACAGGAGGGTTTACATGAGAGGACCTTCACAGTATCAACATACTTTACGTCTCCCAGAATCAATATCCCATTCTCATTATCTATTTCAGTGACATTTGGATTGACTGGCAGCCTGATTTAGAGTTTGAAGGCAATGGGAAATCATCTGATTTCTGGAGGGAATGCTAAGTGTTGCAGAGACTCTACTAATAGACTTTCGTCCACCAGGAAGATGAAAGTAAACACCACCAGTGGCTGCTCCGCCAGAGTTTGTGCTTACACTTATCAAAGCAACTCTAAGTCAGGCCACGAGTCCAGTGTGTACAGATTTAGGATAGTGTCATGAGTGGATGCCTTAATACTAGAATTCAGCAGGCTATGAAGTTCTTTGAGACTTAGTCACCTCAAAATTTAGCACAATAGTCCATATTTAATTTTACATCTACATGGGAGACTCGTCGTTAAGGGAAACATTGTGAGGTGCATTCTGTGGTGGATACTGTGAGAGAAGTAGCCTTCACTTATAAAGAACAGTCCGGAGTGTAGCCTGCGACTCCTGGTTACTGACAGAAAGCTTTAAAAGTAGCTTTAATCCACAGGTCCATTAACTAGTTTTTTCCGCCTCGTATAATTTGAATCTCCTAAGGTAAAGCTCAAGAAGGTAAGGGTACTTATGTGCCTAATAAATACACTTATGTTGTGATTTTCTCCTCTTGGTCTTTCCCTTTTCCCCCCGCCACTCTGTCCCTCTTAGGCCCTCCCTTAGAATCATCACTTCACCTTACCTTCTTGAAACAACCAGTGGTGTCTGAATACTTTTATTTACCCCATTGTTGGTGTGGGTGGACATCTGTTGCCATTAAATATCTCGCAGGTTTTCTGTGGCAAACATGTTCCTCACATTTCTCTGGTTGTGTGTTTTCTCTGGTAGCTTGACAAGACCCCCCATCAGTTTAGCTTCTCACTGGAGCAGGACAATGAGGTGAAGGACATGAAGCCAGCCACGGTGATGGTTTACGACTACTACGAGAAAGGTGAGACTTCATGGTAAATGAGGGACAGACAATGGTAGGAGCTGCTGTCCTTGTCACAGCCCCTTCCACCTTGGTCTCAGGGTTCATGAAGGCAGCAGTAAGAACAGAAAGTAAATGATGTGTAGACCAATGTTTGCTCTTTGTACTTTCAAGTCCTTTCACGTCCGATAGCCCGTCAGCAGCAAACAGGAGGCAGTTGCATGACTGAGGGTGGGACAAAGGGTCAAGCGTGTGGGTCAAAGAGTGGGTAAAGCCACTTCTTCTAACGCTGAATCAACATTTTCATGAATAGCAACAGATCATGCGAGCTTCACTCCTTTCTGAGAAGATGCGGGGTATCAGGTCTAAGCCTGCCAGCAAAATTTCTTGTTTTTAAAGATTAAACTCCAAAAGGGAGCTGATTCTTGAAATACAAAATCAATTATTCTGAGGGACAGGGAATTTCTCCCTTCATGCGAGGCCTTTGAGCAAATTCTCTGCCAGGGAAGGACATATTTTACATTCCGGCCATGCCCTCCATGGCTGACCCAAGCAGGCAGATCTAGTGGTCCATAACCCGCCCCAGTTAAGGCATGGCAGCCTGTTAGCATGACGTGAGGGCCGTATGGGAGAAGGCTGCTTTCGATGGTGGAGTCAGCTCAGGGTCCGCTGTCGAAACCCAGCACTTTCCCTGTCGCTATATAGTGAGGGAACCATGGGTTAGGCCTGGAAGGAGCACCCCTGATTTATGCCAGTGCTTGAGCTTTACCAACCTGTAACTGGCTCCCTATGTCTTTATAAATCATCATTGCGAAATTGCGCACTTCGTTAGACAATAGATATCTCCTCAAGCATGCTGTGAAATGATCCCTTCTAGCAGACAGTGAGCCCTTTGAGCAAATAATGCCTCCCATTCAGCAGTCGTTCCCACTTACCACAGGGCAGCTGCTTCCCGCAAGCCAGCAGTACTTACTAGGCGCTAGCCTCCCTTAGGCAGCTTGTGTATTCAGAGAAGCAGGCCCATTTTTCCGTGTAAGCCCTGCTTTGTGTTATCCCCTTAATTTGTAATGGAGGTAAATTGATCTTGTTTTGTTTGCAGGACAGTTTTGACAAATCTACCTCTCCCTGAGAAATGAGAGACCAGCCATTAATTGTGCATGTTCTGACCCTTGTTTCTCCTTCCCTTGCAGGTGACAATGCAATAACAGAGTACAACGCCCCCTGCAGTGCAGGTAGGTGTACTGGTGTAGGACAGGCTCCTCCCTGCAGCAGCTTGGCAAACACCCCCCTCCCTCTCCCTCAATGGTTCCTGCTCTTGCCTCTGTTCTACTCACTCCCTCTCCTAGTTCATCTTCCCTTTCCTGCCCCCATCTCTCCCTACCACACCTGCTCCTGTGTCCCCATCAGCAGTTCACTGTGCACACTGCATGTATACATGAGCCCCCCAGCAGTGTACATTGACATCACTAGTCTTTTAGCTCTGCACATTTACCCCAAGTTTCTTGGCAATGAACATTTACATGAGGTATTTGGAAGTGCAGCTTTACAGCAGATCTAATGGCAGTGTATGTTCCAAGCCGGTTTCCTATCTCTACACCTAGTCTCTTGACACTGTCACTTACACGGGCTCTCTTGGTAAAGTACCTTTACAACAGGTCTCTGGCAGTGTAACTGTACATCAGATGTCCTGCCAGTGTAACTGTAAGGTCAGCCTCCAGCCACTGTACATTTACACCAGGGATCACAGTAGTGTACACTTCCATCACACCTTCTGGATAGGTGACTTTACTACAGGTCTTTGGCCAGTGTAATTCAACATCAGGTCTCCTGCCAGTGATGATGTAGAGCAGGTCTCCTGGAAGTTTAAAGTTACACCAGTTCTCCCTAGTTCTCCTTGCATTGTAAAGTTCCACCACTTCTACTGACAGTGTAAAGTTACATCCGGTTTCCTGACAGTGTAAAGCTAAATCTGGTGTCCAGCAGTGTAAAGTTACACCAGTTCTTCTGACAGTGTAAAGTTACATTTGGTGACCTGGCAGCGTGAAGTTACACCAGTTCTCCTGACAGTGTAAAGTTACAACTGGTGTCCTGGCAATGTAAAGTTACACCAGTTCTACTTACACTGTAAAGTCGAATCTGGTGTCCTGGCAGTGTAAAGTTGCATGCGGTGTCCTGGCAATGTAAAGTTACACAAGTTCTTCTGACAGTGTAAAGTTCCATCTGGTGTCCTGGCAGTGTAAAGTTACATCCGGTGTCCAGCAGTGTAAAGTTGCATCCAGTGTCCTGACAGTGTAAAGTTACATCCGGTGTCCAGCCGTGTAAAGTTACATCTGGTTTCCAGCAGTGTAAAGTCGCATGCAGTGTCCAGCAGTGTAAAGTTACATCCGGTGTCCAGCAGTGTAAAGTTACCCCAGTTCTCCTGACAGTGTAAAGTTGCATTTGGTGCCCTGGTAGTGTATTACTTCCGGTTACCTGCCAGTATAAACTTACATCTGGTGTCCTGGCAGCGGGAAGTTACACCAGTTCTCCGGACAGTGTAGAGTTACATCCAGTGTCCTGGCAGTGTAAAGTTACATCCAGTTCTCCTGACAGTGTAAAGTTGCATTTGGTGCCCTGGTAGTGTATTACATCCAGTGTCCTGGCAGTGTAAAGTTACATCCAGTTCTCCTGACAGTGTAAAGTTGCATTTGGTGCCCTGGTAGTGTATTACATCCGGTTTCCTGACAGTGTAAAGCTACATGCGGGGTCCTGGCAATGTAAAGTTACACAAGTTCTTCTGACAGTGTAAAGTTCCATCTGGCGTCCTGGCAGTGTAAAGTTACATGCGGTGCCCTGGCAATGTAAAGTTACACAAGTTCTTCTGACAGTGTAAAGTTACACCAGTTCTGCTGGCAGTGTAAGTTACACCAGTTCTGCTGGCAGTGTAAGTTACACCAGTTCTCCTGACAGTGTAAAGTTGCTTCTGGTGTCCTGGCAATGTAAAGTTACATGCGGTGTCCTGGCAATGTAAAGTTACACCAGTTCTCCTGAAAGTGTAAAGTTGCATCTGGTGTCCTGGCAATGTAAAGTTACATTCGGTGTCCTGGCAATGTAAAGTTACACAAGTTCTTCTGACAGAGTAAAGTTACACCAGTTCTGCTGGCAGTGTAAGTTACACCAGTTCTGCTGGCAGTGTAAGTTACACCAGTTCTGCTGGCAGTGTTAGTTATACCAGTTCTACTGGCAGTGTAAAGTTACACCAGTTCTGCTGGCAGTGTAAGTTACACCAGTTCTGCTGGCAGTGTAAGTTACACCAGTTCTGCTGGCAGTGTTAGTTACACCAGTTCTGCTGGCAGTGTAAGTTGCACCAGTTCTGCTGGCAGTGTAAGTTGCACCAGTTCTGCTGGCAGTGCAAGTTACACCAGTTCTGCTGGCAGTGTAAAGTTACACCAGTTCTGCTGGCAGTGTTAGTTATACCAGTTCTGCTGGCAGTGTAAAGTTACACCAGTTCTGCTGGCAGTGTAAGTTACACCGGTTCTGCTGGCAGTGTAAGTTACACCAGTTCTGCTGGCAGTGTTAGTTACACCAGTTCTGCTGGCAGTGTAAAGTTACACCAGTTCTGCTGGCAGTGTAAAGTTATACCAGTTCTGCTGACAGTGTAAAGATACACCAGTTCTCCTGGCAGTGTAAAGTTACCCCAGTTCTGCTGGCAGTGTAAGTTATACCAGTTCTGCTGACAGTGTAAGGATACATCAGTTCTCCTGGCAGTGTAAAGTTACACCAGTTCTCCTGACAGTATAAAGTTACATCCGGTGTCCTGGCAGCGTAAAGTTATGTGCAGTGTAAAGTTACACCAGTTCTCCTGACAGTGTAAAGTTACACCAGTTCTCCTGACAGAGTAAAGTTATACCAGTTCTGCTAGCAGTATTAGTTACACCAGTTCTGCTGGCAGTGTTAGTTACACCAGTTCTGCTGGCAGTGTAAAGATAGACCAGTTCTCCTGGCAGTGTAAAGTTACACCAGTTCTCTTGACAGTGTAAAGTTACACCTGATGCACAGGTCGCGTAACATTCACTGCAGGTCTCATGTTTGGCCTCTATGGGGCGCTGTAGGTTTGAAACACAGGTCTGCTTCTTGTACATTTTAACGACGGTTCTTTTGGCAGTCATATTTACATCATGTCATTTAGCACTGTAAGGTCACAGAAGGTTTTATGACGATGCACGCTTGTACTTGGTTTCCTGCAACTGTACATTTACACCAACTCTCCAGCAGTGCCTAGTAGCACACGTCTCCAAGTCTGGGAGCTAAGTTTCTGATCTGTATTTTTCTCCCCCTTACAGGTGACTCCACGAGCAAAACCGCCGAATAGTGAACTTGGGCCGCTTCTCCTCTGGCCCCACCCACGGCCCCAGCCTTCCTGTGGCTTCGCCATACCCCCTCACCCTCTCTGTACAGCCCCCTCCCTTTCCCTCGTCTACTCTACACATCACTCTTCCTCTCCAGCAGGGGGTTCCTTTGTGAAACTGGAGACGATCCGAATGGAACTCATGCACTTGGAAATAAACCAGTTTCGCTCTAAAAGCGGGTGTGTGGTGCCTTATGATTCTATTCGGAGCACGTTGTGTGGGGGGAGGGGATCTTGACTGTGGTTAGGGCTAATGCAGTATATGCACTTTAGTGAAAACACCGCGTGACTCTTCATGGAATCGAGAAGCGACTTTCAGTGGCTCTACCAAGGAGATGCTGGTCTCCAAGCAGCATTCACAGATGTTACAGAAACTTAATGACTGCTGTCAATGCACACCCTGTCCCCTGCCAGGGCATATTTACATTACACCTAGAAGTGTACCTTTACACCAGGGCTCCTGGCATCCCATTTTCTGGCACTTTAACTTTACACTTTCCAGCTTCTCCATAAAATGAATTAAATTCTGGGGTCCTTTATAGGTTCAGCCAGGGCGCAGGAGTTCGAGGCGGGGCAGATACACCCAATAGGGGAGGGTAGAGAGCAATTATAAAGAAGCTTTGTTAGAGCCAATAGTCCTAACCCGTAGCATTGTCAAAGCCAACAGAGTTAGCCCATGACATTGGGGTGCAGACTTAGACTTTACCAGTGCTTGTTTTTTTTAGAGATGGCTGTTGTGCATGCCCACAAATGTTTTTCTTTTGCTCTAAGGGCGTCCAGCCCAGATGTCATTTGACAAGTGGAGAGGTTAATGGCATCAGTTACATGTCAGGATATTAATAACAAAAATACTGTCTGACATAAATAGTTTGGCAAAAAATATCCATTGCAGAAAGCGTTGGCAAAGCCAATAGGTCTAGCCCTGACATCCTGGTGCACTGGTAAATTTGTTTTACATTTTTATTTCCGGCATTTGCCATAAAAGAAAACAAAACAGACAGTCACCTAAATGTGGCACCGCATGCTTGCAATACAGTCTGAAAAACATTACTGATGTCGCCGTTTTACTAGTGATGTTTCTTTTTAAAAACAAATAAGTCTTTCAGTTTTGCCATGCATTTCACAGTTTGTTTTTTTAATGTGACAATAAGAAAGTATCACCCAACAAATTACCATCTAACTGTACACCTGAAGTGCTAGAAAAGTAAATATCCATTTTTTAAAGACAATAATATACTACACTTTGAAAGAGCTTTTTCGCTTAAGAAAAAGGAACTATTTTTAAGGGGATGTGCACGATGTCGACAAGCTTTTGCAGTCACTTAAAGTGAAGAGAGCCAATAAGTAAAGAGGGCTGACCCACTGTGCCATGCTTTATGCTGTGATTGGTGGAAGCTTAATGTGAATGACAATTAGGCAGACCAATAGATGAAACCTGCTGGACCAAAAACAGCTGAAGGTATGTATATTATGAGGTGATGTTTTTGGGAAAACTATAGCCTGACAAGACAGCTAAAGCAGTCTCTAAGGCTAGACCTAAAGTATTGCTCCATTGGATGGAGATTTTCTATTATTAACTCCGGTATGGGGATATTTTTGAAAAAACATACTTGGGGCACCTTTTTTTGTCAGATCATATTTAGGCCTCAATATTCTAGTACCATTCCCTGGTGTCTTCTTGTATTGTCTTCTTTGTTTGGGCAGAGAGCTTAATGCATCTTCCTGTGCTGTCTTCCCTGTTTCAGCCTGGAAATGGCCATAGGCAAGACTTCCTTCCCTGATCTTCTTCCATATCTTATGTACAACCACCCCCTTCCTCTCACTCTTTTGTTCTGCACCTTAAGTGTATTCCACCCACAGAATCAATGATACCTTCTCTCTTCAGTTCATCCATGTTTTCCATCCTGGTGGGTGTGCTATCTGTGTCCCTGGGATAGACCCCATGGATCTTTTTCCCCAAGTTGCTTTTTATTTATTATTCTTAAGAGTACAGAAGAAGAACCAATCAGGGTCATGTCTAAAAGGGAAACATTACATTTCATTGCTGCATATCTACTCTATGGGCCCTACCAAAAGTCTAAGTTTAGACCAAAAGTCTAAGTTTAGACCAAAAGTCTAAGTTTAGACCAAAAGTTTAACTTTATGACTTTCTGCTGTTCACCAAGGTAAGTTACGGGAAGCATCTTCAAGTGCAGCGATTCTGCCCCGAGTGCAGAGATTCTGCCCCGAGTGCAGAGATTCTGCCCCGAGTGCGGTGATTCAGCTTCGAGTGTGGAACCTCCGTTCCGAGTGCGGAACCTCCACAGTGAAGATACTATTTGTAACTTACCTTTGTGAATACCAAAAAAGTAGTAAAGTTAGACTTTTAGTCTAAACTTTACTTTTGTGAATCAGGCCCTAGATCGATATCTACTATATATATTACGGTATTAATATGTTGGAATTGACATATTAATAACATATTATAACCCAAAACTCACACGTTAACACCCGTCAATTCCTCCCTCGTCGGTTGCGCTGTGCTGTCTCAGAAGTAATTTAGCAGACAAAGTTGTGTTACAAAGACACATTTGTATGTCAGTAGAATACCTCATGCATCATCAGCTGACGCCGCTCCTCAGACGCCTTCAGGATGTTGCATTGAGTGAGTCCACTTCCGAGGCTGCGTGATACCTTGTTCATTGCTGTTACTACACCTTTGATGTAGTCCTATGGCGGAATAATGCCTGATTTTGCCACAAAGGCGATCAATATCACATCCCAATCAGTGGTTGAGTCAGTTCCACCCCCTTTGCTAACACCCTGGCCCTGCTCCCTCGACCAGTGTGCTATACTGAGTACCCCTTCACTTTCCAACACTTAGCAATGCCATGATTGGCCAGTACTAGGGAGACATCTGTAGATCTGCCTGCTTCGTTCGATCCTTTGGATCTGTATTGGCGACCCAGCAAACAGAACACCGGATTGAGCCCAACATCCTGCCAGTTTCCTCATCGATCTATTTTACTGTAATTTCCCAGTAATTCCGGATCACGCCACAATCCCAAACCATATGATAAAAATCTGCCCCAGTGCACCTTTTATCAGAGCTCAGTGGCCCCAGGCTACATGCAACCTATTTTAGGGGCTACCCTATAGATCTATATAGGTATGCTTCATGTAGAATGCCCATTTCCATTTGCTGTTTACTACTGCTCCTCTACGGGCCCCGGGGTGAACTCCTCAGAGCATATACTACGGCTAGTTACATTATATACATTCCTTGCCTTCTGGGTCAGCCGCTCAGAACATACAATTTAAGTTTTATTAAGCTGGAAAAAGCAATGGCAGTGCCACAGTTACAAAAAAACAAGACAAAACAACAAGTATTGGCAATGCCAATCTGTTTTGCCTTGCCAATACTTGCTCTGTATAGGTAATGGATTTCTCTAATGTGGAATTCTGAAGCTTGCCGATGTAAATAAGAAAGAAAATACATTTTGAATTGCGGTAAAGCGGATTTCATCAAGCGAAATGGCCAAGCAGCAAATGGCAGCTGTCAGGCCCTCAAAGAAATGTACCAGAATTATATTTATACACATAAAAAACAAAACCATTTGTAATAAACAAGCCCTTTTATTAATCATGCATTGAAGGCTTTTCACACCAACCATTTCATCTTCTCACTCATCACAGACACCATGAATGACACGTCCACAAGTCCAGTAACTTTCAAGCTGAATTCTATTGTATAAATCTGTCCACTCTATGTGGTGAGGCTTCCAGCAGAGCCTGAGCTGTGCCTTACTATCTGCACTATTAAACCAGTTCTCATTTAGTATTGTACTGTATGATTTATATAGCGCTTACTACCCCTACGTAGAGCACTAAACAGATATCCTACATGGCTAGTACGCTACACCTTGTAGGGTGAGTTGGTGAAAGGGTGCTGTCTTTGTTTTGAACCTATGTGAGAAGTGTTTCCATGTCGTTTTTAATGACCACCGAAGTGCAGTTATTGAGCAATGCAGAACATAGCAGTGTGGACGGAGGGAGAAGTGTCAGAGATACGTTAATGTAGTCACTAAGCTGGCAGCTTTCATCGGCTCTGCAGATCCCTTTAGATCTGATTCTAGTTTACAATCTTGTGAAAGGAGATGCACAGTTTGGCTTGAGCCTGCGCTCTTTAAATGTGAATAAAAGACGACACTAGCCATGACAATACCAGCCAAGGGTGCATCCTACTAGGCAAGGAAAGTGAACATCTGAAATTAAATAGGTATGAGCCACAAGTTGACAAACATAGACTGGAGGGACTACTGGGGGTGGACTATGTGTGCACTGTTTAATGTGTTTCTTTTGATGTGCATGAAACCGATAAAAATATATTTTAAAAAAAATAATTGGCAAATTTATTGGAGGTAGGCCAAATAATCTGGGATATCCTAGAATATTCCATGAAAGTGAACATATAAGGGAAACAGGAGGGACAATGACAATTAGTGATGTTTAAGGCAGAAGTTAGGTATCACAAACATGCAATTAAATCTTTCGTTGGAAGGCTTGCGAAACCAAGAAGCATTGGCGAAGCCAATAGGTCTCGCCTATGCAAGAGCTATTGACCAATATTTAAAAAAAATAATTGGCAAATTTATTGGAGGTAGGCCAAATAATCTGGGATATCCTAGAATATTCCATGAAAGTGAACATATAAGGGAAACAGGAGGGACAATGACAATTAGTGATGTTTAAGGCAGAAGTTAGGTATCACAAACATGCAATTAAATCTTTCGTTGGAAGGCTTGCGAAACCAAGAAGCTTTGGCGAAGCCAATAGGTCTCACCTATGCAAGAGCTATTGACCAATATGTTTTAGCAATGTTGTACCCCAGACTGGCTGTTGTTCAGCATGGCTAAATGTTAGCAGGGTAAAGGAGAGTGGCGTGGAGTGTTGTAGAGTGGAATGTTATGGAATGGCGTAGAGTGGTGAGGAGTGGCATACAGCAGAGCTGCGTGGAGAGGAGTGAAGTGTTCTGGAGTAGCGTACAGTGTTGTGGAGTGTCGTGGAGGGAGTAGAGTGTCATAGCGTGGAAGGCTGTAGAGTTCAGTGGCATAGAGTGGAACACAGTTTTAGAGTTGAGTAAAGTGGAGTGCCATAAAGTGTTTGAGGTTTCAAAATTCAGCAGATGCTGCACAAAATGCTCTGTGTGAGCAACCCAACTCACAGGACTGTAAAGGGTCACATACTACATAAGATTAAAGTATTTTTTACCCAGATTCCATAAGGAAATGTACAGAGACAACTGTACTTGCTACTACATACACAAAGAATAAAGAAACAAGCCCTGAAGAAGTCCTGTATCGGACAAAATGTGTTGGCTATGGCAACAGAGAGAAGAAGTGTTGCAAGGATTCTGCTCGTGAACAGAACTATGCTTGGGACCATAGAACATCAGTAGATAGAGGCTGAGTCACCGTATCAGCTCAGTACCATGAGCCAGAGTTCGACTAGCTATAGTGTCTCACTTGCCCTCCTACTCATATCCAGAAAGATAATCGAATTGACACCTCAGAACAAAACACTCCCGACCCTCTCGGGAATCGCGGTAGCAGGACACCCCCTTTCACTCTCACACTCGTACTCATCCACAATAAGATATAACAGAGACATGAAGGAAATTTAAATTGTTTACTAAAACTATTGTGCTCTAGAATGCAGTATCAGTGCCACATTCAGAAAACAACTGCCTTGCAAAAATACCATCAGCATAGTCAGTAAACCGTATATTATGAAAAGCCCTGTGATATTATAAGACAGATTAGCCTAACCCCCTCTCCCTTCTACAGAAGCGAAATTATTAAATAACAGATCTCTGGGATTAGCAGTGGACCCTGTACCTTAGCATACACAGATGGACGTTCTACATCTCAGATACAGCCGTGATTATCTCTCAACAAATCTCTCTCTGTGTGATACATTACTGTGCGTACCTATATGACAAAGCATACATGATCATAAACAGCAGCTGCATTCTTGTGTTGTGTCTAGATGCTAGTGCGTGACCAGAACAAAATAACAAGGGTCATTGTTGTTTGAACTTGTCTGTAGTGTTCAGACGAAATCCCAGGAAAGAACAGAATGTGCAAACAACTGCAGGGTCTGTGTGAAAATAAAATATGGCACAAAAGCAAACATGTTTATATAGTAACCTGTGAAAAGCAAATGCGGCCTGTGTTGTGCACAGTTAGGCTAACATAGGGAAAACTACAATGGGCTCTATACAAAACACATGACACCCTCCCATTGGTCAGGAAGGTAGCACGTAAAGGAATAACAGAAATCTGAAGATAAACAAATTCAAAGCAATTACTGAGAGTTAATCGATTTTGGAAACTAACAAATGGCAATTTGAAAAGAGAAAAAATCCAATTAATGTGTCAGAGGAATCCAGTATGTATTCAGCCATTGTAGAAGCAAAGGACTCCATAATGTGGTCCGACTCCATGTAGATGCGCAAGTCTGCGGCCCAGTTCAGAAGCTCCAAAGAGCAGACATGATCCTCAGCTCCAACCGATGCAGGCAGTGTTACCGGGCAACCTGCGTTGACTTCAACAGAACGTTGATCTAATAATCGCTGTGCCGATGCACAGGAACTCCCATTGGCCATTTGCTCCAGACTCGGATTTGACAGAGGTCGCAAAACCAAAGAACAGTCCTGATAATGGGCCACTAAGGGACTCATCAGCAGTTCGAGATACAGGGCAGCGGGCATCTGTACAACCAGGTATATGTTGAGTGCCCCTTGAAAGGGGTATCAGATGCAGTGAAATACAGGTTGCACACAGGTGAAGTAAGCACAGCGGATTATTAAGCACCAATCTACATCCAATGCCGGCAGTGGAACCATTCAAAGAGCTTAGGCATACGCTCACCGTAGTGCTGGAGTGATGCCAGGTCTGGGGCAGAGGGAACATCCATTGCGGAATAGCAGTACTAGGACAAGAATGCCGCAAACAAGGAACAGCAATAACAGGAAACCACCGAACACGCTAGAAAAATAGAGTGTATAACAGCGGGAATTACTCCAAAAACAGTTTGAAAAGAAGTCATGAGGCCAGAGCCTACTAGTTTGAAAAAGTGGGCTAAACCCGCTGTATCAGAGGCATTAAAAATTTGTTGTATCAATTCTCCGAAATGCAGGGGGAGGTTTGTATTTAATTATGACTGTATTTCAACTGTAGTTCTAGCCACCTGCAATTCAAAGGTCTCGCGGGCAGATATAAGAGCGACTTCTTGTTGAAACAATAATGCTTTAAGTCTGCTTAGCTTGTTGAAATCTGTCTTCAAAGCTGGAATGGAAGGCCACAACGAGCTATCTACAATTCCTTGTGGAAACAGGACATTGTTACAGCAAGTGACTATCTGTGAAACAGACACAATATATGGGACTCCCGCCTGCATATCGCAACAGTCCTGGTTATTAAGCATGAGATCGCTTCCATTCGAAAGTACTGTAACGAAGGGGAGAATAGCGGGAACTGGAGTTCCTTTTCACTAATCTTGACTGGGGGTGAATGTTTTGATTTGTTCTGCATTCCGTCCATCAATTGTGTGTCTTTTGCTTTCTCGCCCTAAGTGTGTCGGGTATGCCCAGACGTGGGTCTCGGGCTCCCTGTGCCACTGGATTCAAGCTATCCTGGCTGATGAGGGGTGAAACCCCAAAACCGGTCCCAGGATGCTTGTTTCCGGTCCAGGGAGGACCTGGCTTGGCAGTTCGGGCTGGACTGTTCCCATGAGGCACAGGGTCAAGACTGATTTGCATTAATCAGAAGGAAAAAAACAGTCACAATTCCAAACCACATGAATAAAAGAACTAAAGATAAAAATGATCCAAATATATATCCAAGGAGGGACTAGATAAGTGTGTTTAAACCAGGAAATAAAAACACAAATCCACACTGGAGGTGGATGCAGAACAGAAGACATTGAAGAACTATCAGACAAGAAATGGTCCTGATCTATTTAGTACCCAGAGGAACTCAAATAGAAAAGAGGAGGCAGCGACTCAGCAGTCGGATTTGAAAAATGTAACTCAGTAGAGATATCCAACAGCAGATCAATAGAAACGACATTCAATGTAGAAGATAGAGAAGTAGAAACCGGTACGAAGTCAACAAAGGTTTCAGCCCTCCCCCCGGAAGCCGGGGCGAAGCAGCAACGGTGGTGTTCACAGGCTCCAAAGGAAAGTCTTGCAGGGGACCACTCCTGGGCATACTATGGAGAATGGGCCAAATGGTGTAGCTTCACATGTTCAATGGAAACAAAGCGATTTTCTTTATGTCCTGGAAGTGGTGGCAAAATCACAGTTCGTGTACCCTGAATACCAAGGACCGGAAGAGGAGCACGGTACGTTGGGATGAATTCCTTCTTGAGGGCCACTTTTCCATGAGCAAGGTCTCCAATTTTGGGAAGCCTACCAGATACAGGAATCTGAGGATCCGGACTCGAAGAGAGACATGCAGGCAAATGCGTGCAGGCCAGGGTATCACAGCACTTTTGTAGATCCTGCAAGACAGTACAGTGGTTATCTACGTGAAAGGTTGCGGCAGCCGCCACAACGTCTGGACCTTCAAGGTCTGGTCATGCATCTTGATGCCAAAGAGCATTTTGTATGGAGTCCACCCACCCAGAGATCTTTTTGGGAAAATATTTAATGCTTGTTGAACCCCACTGATATGATTCAACCAATGACACCCTGTACCTAATACTCTAGCTGTTAAGGATTGCTTTAAGTCACAGTTCATTCCCTCCACAACATAGTTGCCCTCAGGCTTATACGGAGAAGAAAAATGCACTTGCACACCCATGGTCTTCATTGAATCCCAGTAAGCCTTAGAGGTAAAAGCCGAGCCTTGGTCCAAGTGGAATGCACGACATGCACAAGTCCCAACAAAGACTTGCAAATGTGTAATAAAAGTGTGAGCGTCAGCCGAGCACTGTGGTCAAACACAGAGGAATCTAGAGCAAGAATCAACTGCAACCAGAATACATTTAAATGCAGTATCAGAAATTAAAGGACCGCAATGGTCTAAATTAGCACAACCAAAAGGTTGATTAGAAATAAACAAATGTGTCTGCAGTGGTCTAGACACAGTTGAACTTTTGGTTTGTTGACAAATGTCACCTAAACCTGGGCGTAGGTCGCGGAGTTTCACTCCATGGAATTCCGCGGAGTTACCAAAAACCTCTGCGAGATTCCGTGTAGTGCCGGGACCTGGCGGAGAGAACTTGAGGATTGCAGACCTTCCTTGAATTAATGCAGTCTTTGCTCGTAAAATATTGGCTATGTAAAATAGCTATTCAACTACATTACCTGTTGCCAGTAGATGGTGCAATTGAGCTTGAATTGAGTAATTACTTCTTAAAAGCGATGATCTGCATTTTATTTTCACCGATCATCTAAATTCATAATAAACTCACATTTATTTAGCCTGATTACATTTTTTTCTATATATGTGCAACTGCATTTGCCTAAATGTCATTTGATTTTAGGGAAATAAAGAGGCATGCTTTAGTAGATAAAAAAATACACCCTACATACATGCTACACACTAAACGCTGCACTAACTGGGGAGTCATTAATTGTCTTGCCTAGCTCAATTAATCTACTTCCACCCTGTATTAATGACATCCCCAGGTGCTCCAAAGGCACTGCGCAGACCCAAGCATGGGGTAGGGGAACAGCACAGCCAGCGTGGTACAGGCGTACTCACTCACCTGCCCACAAACTAAGTTCTCAAGCACAGAGCTCTTGCTGGTGTTCTGGCTGCCCACCACACAATCTGTGGCAGAAACTAAAAGCATTCTACAGCCTGTTCATCCATGAGATCAGCTGGCTGCTCCATCCCGCGTTCCCCCGTGGCGGCAGCTGAGGCTGCAGGTCTCGTGACATCACACACGCCCTGCAACGTCTGTGATATCAGCGGATCGGGCCATGCTGTGCCGGTGTCCCTTCTGTGGAATTAGGGGCCTCAGGCCCGCATCTAGACGAATGAGGGACACAGACACTTGGTAAACTGGTGCAGTAACTGGCCCAGGGCACATGCGCCCGGCCCCTTTTTATTGACAGGGTCACCTGACTGGTGACGCCTGTGGTGGGTGGGTGTATGATTGTGCATCACAACGGAAGTGGAACACTAGAATGTATCCTGCCGATACTACATCCCTCCCAAAGTTTAATGAAAGGAAATAAACAAAGTCCAACCTGTAAAAGAAAAACAGATAAACAATACATATCACAAATGGTATTTTCTTCAGGCCGTCAGCCAGGCAGTGTCGGAATCTTGGACCACCATGTTCGTGATGTTTTAGTCCGCCTTGGCAATGCGCTTGAGACCGACCTGGTCTAGCAGTGTCAAAGTCTATGTACAACAGTCCCGCCTCGGGGTACTGGGAGCTGTGATGAGATCCACTCTGAAATGTCTCTTGGTGTGAGGCCCTTGGCCTGGAGGCGGCGTGCTTGATGTTGTTCCTGTATCTTGACGGCCGAGCTACTTCCGACTTGCCTCTCTCACTTGGGCTCCTCTCTCACCGGAGCCTCCGGGTGGGCTTTCCTGCTGGGCGGCCATGGGACCGTGCGGGCTTCGTGTGAGCCGCGCTAAGGCGTCGCTTCGGAACTGCCAACAGGACTCACAGCCTAGTCGCTCATGTAGCCACCAAGGGTGGTGCCTCCGTCTCGGTGTTCTCGCCGTCAGGAATCAGGTTCTGTGTCTTCCTCTCAGGGTCGTTGGGCAACCAGTCTCGGCTGTGACCTCCGTGCGTCCTGTGCCTGTCGAGGAGCTGCTGCCGACACATCTCTCCCATTTGGACTCCCATTTCATGGGAACTCCGCCGAGGCCCCTTTGCCCCTGGATTTCCACATGACCGCGTGGGCCTTTGTGTAGGCCGCGCGTAGGGGTCGCTTCAGAACTCCCAACAGGGCCACGGCCTGGTCTTGCGTTATCCCAAGGGGTGGATATTCTAATGGCCGGTCGTGCTCTACTTCAGTATGCTGCAGGCTGATGGGGGCACAGACGGTTCCTGGGGGACTAGCCTCCTTGAACTCCGGTTGTCTGGAGTGTGTGGATTCACTCAGGTGGTGCGATACTCCTTGGTGGTGTTGATAAAATGGTAATTGTTCTTCGCTTGGGCAGCAGGCGGCGGTCTGTTGTCTGGGGTGATCTTGTGTAGCGAGGAGGACCGGAGGGGCTTCGCAGCTTGCCTTTACCTTGCTTAGGTTGTCCCTCACCCGTGGCACCTGCGGTGAGAAACAGGGATGCCGTCTGACTTAGACTGCCGATGCTTGGGACTGGACGGTCGCGCAGGGAAGCGTCGAAGAGAGACTCGGTTCGCGCTAGCTGCATCTTACAGTTGGTTCTTCTCCGTGGGCTGTCTCCTGGGACGTCGGTCCGGCTGGTGGCTATCTGGTGTCTCGGGGTGTGCTCCTCTTGTGATGATACGAGTCCTCTGCCCTGTCACTTTGCTCCTTCTTCTGCATGCCTGTGGTGGTTGTCTGCCCTGTGACGCTGTGCCACTGTTCCTTCCTCCTTTGCAGGGTGACATCGGTCACCCTCTTCTCCTCCATCCGACCAGGACCTCACTTGGCGGTGGCTTCTTGCCACGTGTCTCATGCTGACGCCACATGGACACTTCGCTGGTCGCGTCGTCGTCAAGACGGTCTCTCCTCTCCTGAGGGACCTTTCGTCGGCACCATCCTTTCTTCGGGGACATCGCTGCGGTTCCCCTTGATGCCTTCAGCATGCCTCCTTCTCTTTGAGGGGTCTTGCTCTTCTGGGCGCCTGCCCATGCAGTCGACCATCTGGGTGCGCTTGTCGCGCACCTCGGACTTGGCGCTCTTCTGCTCTCTTCGGGGTATCCTTGCTTCTGGTAGTCTGCCCGACTACCTCTTCGACCTCAGGGAGGTCGCCTCCTTCGCAACCCTCTGGTGGGTTCGCTTCTCCTTTGCGACCGACTGGCCGGTGCGCTTCCTTGCACGCATCCTACTGCGCTCTTCGTTTGCTTCACTGCTCACGCTTGCTGCGCATTCTCGTCAGTCTTTCCCTCCTGGAGCTGTAGCCGCTGTTCCCGTGCTGCTGTGCACTTGCTTGGTGGTGGGTTCCTGAACCACCCTTGTTTTTTTCTGATGGTGCTCCTGACCTTTTCCTGCTGCTGCAGCGACAACCTGCGGCCACCAGGTACCGCTGCACCTTCAGTCTCAGCTATGTTCAGGGTTCCCTTCTCGCAGATACCCTTCACGCTGTCGGTGGGTTCTGCAGCTCCTGTTCCTGAGCTTGGCAGCTGGAATGATGAGGTGGTTTCAGTTGCACCTTGCTGACGTTCGTTGGGTGCTGGCCTGTCCCTTCACTGAAGGCTTTTGCATTCCCCCCACCTCACTTTTAGGCTGCAGCAGCTCTCCCTGTGCTGCACTACTCGCGTCCTGGCACAACGTTGCCTCCAGACTCCATAGCCCATGTCAGTTCATTGCATGCACCCTACCTGCCAGTCTTTTGTTCAGTGGGCGCAATCATGCACTTTGGCCACTAGATGGCAGCGTTGCCTTGTTTCCAGTGCTGTCGCCGGCTCGTTCCTTCTCTCCGAGTCCTCACGATGCCTTCTCACTTCTTTTGGAGGAATGCCGGTACAGACTTCTCGTGACCTCGGCTCGTCCTCATTACTTTACCCCGGGGGCACAGGCACTCACAGCCAGGTAGGCGCTTTCATTTCTTTATTTTTCCTGTTTGATGTTGGCAGGCTGCATTATACACCTGCTTGTGCAACACACGATCAGGGCACTTTGCTGCAAATTATTCACTGGCACTGCAGCGCTTCTATCGACCAGAGCAGCTTCACCCAGGCTGCTGGCCTCACCTCCTGTGTCTTTGCCTCACTGCGCTTTGACGCCCGACGGCAGCCCGCTTCCTCGGTTCCCTGAGGGCTGCCGGGGCTGGCACGGTGTATTTTGCTCCTCTCCCGCGATTTTTCTTTGCTGCCGCGGGCCGTACACTTTTAGTCCCTGCGGGCCACTCGCGCTTGCTTCCTGCCGGGGGGGGGGCACAGACACCGGAGGCTGCTCTTCGCCCACGCACCTCCGGAGGTGTTCTCCTCTACTCGCAGCGCGTCTCGCACGCCGCACTCCTGCCTCATAGCGCCGAGTGGGGTGTGGGTCACTGCACTTCTGGCCTCACTGAGGGGCTGTCCTCATTGCCGCTGGCCGCTCCGGACGGTCGCGGGCCGCGCGCTCTCTTCCTCGCGGGGGTGGGGAAAACGGGCACCGCTTGTCTTCCTCGCGGGGGAGCGGTTAGCTACTCCACTCCCCGTCCTCCCGCGGCCAGCAACCTTCACCTGCTGAGGCGGGGTGGGCTCCCGCGGACCCCCCGCTGGCGGTCACTCTCCGTCGCGCCGCAGTCCCCACAACCCCTTCATGTCTGTGAGCTCACCTCATGCCCGGCGTGGCGTCGCGACCGACACGGGTGGGCTCCGCTCGGTTGGCTCTTGAGTCAGGCTTCATTAGGCAGGTGACAGGGGCATGACAGCGGCTCCAGGACTCGCCGCGTGGGCTCACTTCCGTCGTGTGCCGCCGCTCGCTAGCGGGCACGCCAGGTGCGGGGTGGGCTCCCGATCACCACCTTCTTTCTTCGGGGCCCTCGTCATGCCCACAGGCCACTGGGCGCGTCCGGCGCCGGGTCGCCGAGGGGCCTGCATTCATGCAGGCACGCCGGGTGTGGGGTGAGCACCCAAACACTTCCTCGTCATCTCGGGGCTGTGGTCGCCGCCGGTCCTCTAGGGTCAGGCTACACTTCCCCCACCAGGACCCGGTAAGCGGTCGCCACCGCACACGTGGAATAAGACCCACTCGTCGCCATTGTGGAATTAGGGGCCTCAGGCCCGCATCTAGACGAATGAGGGACACGGACACTTGGTAAACTGGTGCAGTAACTGGCCCAGGGCACGTGCGCCCGGCCCCTTTCTATTGACAGGGTCACCTGACTGGTGACGCCTGTGGTGGGTGGGTGTATGGTGTGCATCACAACGGAAGTGGAACACTAGAATGTATCCTGCCGATACTACACCTTCAAATATGTTGTTTTTGTTTATTTTTTTAAATTCCAGGCCAACTGTTTTGTTTTGTCCCCTTCCCACTAGACAACTCCTGGAATTTGTTTTTAAATAAACAGCCGCTCCCTAGGTTAGTCCTACTTCTCCAACCATCTCTGCTTCCCTATTCATTGACTGCTCCGTCCACAAGTGCTACTTGCCCTTCAAATTGGACAGTCCTCGCTGCTGTCAATCATATTCCATGTAAAAAAACAATGTGATGTAATTTAACCGGCGAGGGATGGGTCACCTTACCCGTAAAAGGAGGAGGCATTTTCATTATTGGTCGGCAACGGTGTCCTGTGTCCATCAGTGTAAACAGTCAGGGCTGGAGAGTCAGAAGTGCAGCTGATGGCAAGAACGGCACATGTCAAAATGCGCAAAGACCGAGGCTGTCCCAAGGAGATGCCATGATCGGGTCAGGCAGCCGCAAAATGCATTCTTTTTATAATGAGGAAGGCGTCAGGCGACTGTATACTCCGCTCCGCTCCGCTGCAGGTGCGAAGTGCTTGGCAAACTTCGTGCTCCAAGCGGAACCACGGAGTTGTAAAACTCCGCAAATTCCGCAGGCAGAGCGGAGTTCTCCATCCACCATTAAACATAAGACATATTTTCTGGTTTGCTGGTACAAACCCTGACACCAGTATTGTTGTTTAAAAGTAAATTTGTGGCAGCCACCCTTGCATGTGCTGAAGCGACTCCTTCATTAGCAGCAACTATTAAAGAATGTCTGCGGTCAAGATTGGGTTTCATGCGATCGCCAACCCCTGGTATAGTTACAAAAGGAATGTGATGTTCATTCAGGGTATAAGAACACTTGGAAAGAAAACCTCTTGGTAAAGCGGTACCGGCTTGAAAAGCACAATGTCATTTTTGGGGGGGGGGGAGTTATATATAGCACAAACTCGAACCAAAGGTATCAGAGCGCTTTACATGAGCACCAGTTGCGTTACAGACGAACACGTCTTTTTTTTTTATTAGGCACGGGAAGATTAATTGATTTGCCCAGAATCACACGATGTTGCGCGTTCCTGCCGAGACTCGAACTTGGTTCCCCAACTTCGAGGTCACCCACTCTAGCCGTTAGACCACATCCTCTCCCATCAACGTGAGTGTTAGAACGCGTAACTGCTGCTATCTTACATTTGGCTACTGCAGATTTGGCTGCCTCATCTGCCAGAGAATTCCCTACTGGGTGTGATTCCACACATTGAATACCCAATGTATGAATTACATGAGCTTGTGGCAATTCATCTTTAAAATCTGCCACCTTAACCCAATGCAATTTATGCTTGATTGTGCTGCCTTTGGAATCATTAAAGTCATTTATCACCAAAAATGCAAGCTATCATTAAATGACTGTACACAGTAAAACGAATCACACACTATAAGTGTAGGGAACTCAGGATTCGTATGCTCAAGTGCAAGAAGCAAAGCTTTCAGTTCAGCTAGCTGCGCAGTACAGTCTCCTAGAGACCAAGTGTGCGTAGAAGTAGGCCAAAAACGCTGACCGACATAGTGCTTAAAACGATGGCGCATGCCGCGGAGTATTGCTGTTTAGAACCAATAGTCGGTTGTGCTGAAGAATCGTTGTAAATAATACACTTGTGTTCATCAAGTGGAAGAATTGTAGAGGGTACTGGATCAAAAATTCTTGTGTGTAAAGAAGGGTCAAAAACAAAGTCGACATCAACTGCTGTTAAGGACGTAGCCCACTGTATCCATCAGGGATGAAGTGCTTTGTAGTTAGAAATGCTAGCTTTTGCGACAGCCTCTAAGGCAGGCACAGGAGAAACGAGAATAATGTGTTTACCTTGAGCCAAAGGCCGTTCTTTAGATGCTGTCAGTATTTTTCAACTGATGCAAAACACATTTCTGCCAGGGAATATAAATGCGATTTATATGCAATAGGTACAGTTTCACCTTCATTAAATGTAACATAGGTAAATCCAATTGTACCCGGTAAAATCCAGATAACTAAATTTGTTGTATTAAGACGTGTATGTATATGTCTTGTTTCAAGCAAATCAAATTGTAAAGATCAGAGAATCTGAGGGGCATATGTACAAGCCCTGATCGCCACCACAATGTCACTTTTAACGATGTTGTGGTGGC
This sequence comes from Calotriton arnoldi, assembly GCA_963921515.1. Taxonomy (NCBI): domain Eukaryota; kingdom Metazoa; phylum Chordata; class Amphibia; order Caudata; family Salamandridae; genus Calotriton; species Calotriton arnoldi. The sequence continues at coordinate 981,679 of CAWUFW010007480.1, read as the reverse complement.
GATAGGGGCTGGGCCTTATTTACAAGGCAGCGTTAAGCAACTTAACGTGTTTTAACGCTGCCTTGTAAATAAGGCCCCCTTTCACACTATGCTTAGCGTGAAAGGGGTGGGCAGTGGGTGTTGCGGTTGGTGTTCCACCGTAACACCCATTGATTTTGACGCTGCCCCCTATGTACAAGGGCAGCAAACATATGAGGCAGCACCAAAATTAAGACCAGGGAAAACCTGGTCTTAACTTAGCAAAACAAGGAGAAATGCATTATTTATCCTCGTATTTGCTTTTTCCATGTGTGGCTGCCTTGTGCAGCACACATGTAAAAGCAAAATGCCATAGATTGTTTATGTACAGGAAGGTCCCCATTTCTGTACATAAACAATCCGTAAAATGCCATTTTGTGACTTTCATGTGTGCTGCATGAAGCAGCACACATAAAAGTCACAAAATGGCATTTTAGGATTGTTTATGTGCAGGAAGGGACACCTTCCTACACATAAACAATCCTCCCCTGCACGCAGACACCCTTGCACTATGGTGCAAGGATTCCTGCGTTGGCACTACGCTGCTAAGTGTAGCGCCAGTGCAGGGGGAAACGCCAGGCTGCACCATATCCTTGTAATTATGGTGCAGCCTTGCATTTCAGAAGTGGCGGAGTGAGGCGTTAAGCCATGACGGCTAATGCCTCACTCCGCTACTTCACTTGTACATATCCCCCTGAGTGTGTTCAGGCATCCAGCAGGACGCTGCAAAATCTGGATGCAACATAGCATAAAGCAATTTGATACGTTGAGCATACTCCGGAATATAAGTTCTCCCGAAATTTGAAAAGCCCAGCAAAGACCGTAATTTCTTAAGAGTATTAGGAGGTTGCAACTGCGCACATTTTTCTAAAAAGTGAGGGGCCTAGCTCCTATCATCAGTGGTTAATTCATAACCAAGGAAAAGGACACTGAGGAAAGCAATGTGAGATTTAGCAAAATTGAACTTATAACCAAGATCAGCAAATAGCGCGATTGTGCGATATACTTACACCGAATGTGTATTTAATTCATCTGTTATGTAAATGTCATCGAAATAGGACAAAGCGTCGGAGTAAATCCCATGTAAAATTGACACAATCTGTGCTGCAAAGACACCGTGGCTATTTTATATCCCATAGGCAAACGTGCGTATCGTCTCTGGCATCCAAGGGTGGTAAACGCAGACCAATCACGGCTCTCAGGAATCAGATTGTGACCAAAAAAAACATTGGAAATATCAAGTGCGGTTTTAAATTTTTTATGAACAATATTATTAATAAGTGCTGTGCTATGGGTATTTTGGCCAGCGAAGGTGCCGGTGTGACTATTCAAATGGCAATAATCCAATACAAAGCGATAAGACTGATCAGGTTTAGTAATCTGAAAAAGAGGATTATTCATCTGAGATACACAGAGTTCAATAACTCCCTGGTACTCCAATTTAGTAAAAATGTCTTTAACAGATGCTTTGGCATCACGTTAAATCGGATACTGTGGCTGAGGCTGCTGAGTGGAACGTATAGGAATAACATGAAAAGGAGATTCCTTATCCCACCCAGCTTGGTTGGGATACAAAGTGGGGGCCAATGCAAGGGCCCATTCAGAGGCATATGCTTGTTTAACTGCGTCTGGAACTAGATGCGAAAATGAAGGAAGGATAACATTCTCACCTTGGGGACAAGCAAGAATAAAAGGAGGAGGCCAATCAACCTCTACCAAAAGAATATCATACGAAGAAGTCAAATTGCCCCAAAAATAGCTTTGATGGTGCGTTTAATGTCACCTTCAATTTGAATATCCAATCGGGGGGCGAAGCGGGTGTCTGCGGTCTCTACTGTGACAAAAGTGTCCGTTTCTCTCGCCTCCAGAAGCTGGTGGAGTGTCTTGCGCACTATGGTGACCTCTGCCATCCTGTGGAGAGTCACCGCCCAGCTCCTGTCTAGGAGAAGGGTTCTCACCATCTGGGGCATATTTGGCTGTTAAGGCTGCAACGTTCTTTTTCTGAAAGGGGGCTTATAAGGAGGTGGTTGATCCTCGTTCTTGATGTTCACGTCAAAAGAGTGTTGTGTGTCCCGTTAAGTTGCACGTACTCTCCTTGTCTGCGAACAGATCACCCACCTCTATCGTACTTTTGATCAGACGAATCCTGACAGGAACGAGGATAACGGTGGTCAGGAACCTGAAATTGATCAGGAGTTTTAATCTTAGAGCAGTCATGAAAATCATAACGCCGTTCAGAGTATTCCGGGGCAGGGTACCACCACAAGGTCTACCCTTTTGTGATGGTGGTTTAGATTTATCCCATGTTTTCTTTGGAAAATCACGGGCAGGGCGAGCATCTTTGTCAGAAGCTGGTTTTACATTGGCCATAACAGAAGGTCTGGTATCCAAACTATTATGTCCTAAGGACGTATACACCTGAGAAATGATAAAAGGCAACTTGCGTTCACGGTCGGCAGTAGCCACTGCGGTAAGTCGCTGGCGTATAGCCAAAGAAGCTGCTTCACCTTTAACATTAGAAAGAATCATTTCGGAGACAATTGGAAAGTTTTCAATAAGTTTTATCCCCAAATATAGGGCTGCCCCATGTTCATTCTGTATCTGTTTGAGGACGTTTGGTAGAACACCCATCGAGGGAGTGCCATAACAGAGAGTATACAGTCTGGCAAACACAGTCCCCCAGGTGTTGCAGTCGGCTAAAGGTGGAACCAGTCCATTAGGCAAACACATCCCTACTCGGCCACTTCCCACAAGCTGAAGGTTGGTGTCCCTCAGGGCTCTGCCAAGAGCCTGACCTTGTTCAATATCTACCTCACGCCTTTGGCTACTTTGGTAGAATACTTAGGGGCAAAAATTGTGTCTTATGCAGATGACACCCAGCTGCTGTTCACATGGAAGAACAATGAGCCCTGCCCAGGCAAGTTAATTAGTACTTGCCTCTCAGCGGCATTTGGGTGGCTGTCCGTGAACCAACTTAAATGTAATGTGGGAAAGACGGACCTGCTTTTCTTTGGTTCGGATGCAGAAACACCCTTGCAGTCCTTCTGGCCACCAGATGCTCCCATCCCCCTTATCAAAAATCAGTTGGTGAAAAACTTGGGCTTTAAATTTGATAATCAACTACTATTCCATACCCAAGTAAACTCGGTAGTGGGCACCTGCTTTGCCCTCTTGCGACTTCTTCTGAAGTTTTTCTTCCTTTTCTCTTTGGCAGCCAAACAACAAGTGATTCAAGCCCTGATCATATCTCGTCTTGATTATGGGAACAGCCTTTACTTAGGCATGCCTAAGTATCTGACGGACAGGCTTCAGCTGGTCCAGAATGCAGCGGCAGAATGCAGCGGCTCGAACTATCTTCGAGCTCCCCGTGATGCTCACGTGTCAAGCCTTTTGAGGAGTCTTCACTGGCTTCCAGTAAGGAAAAGAATTATCATTAAGACACTACTTGTGACTCAGAAAGCCTTATACAGAATGGGCCCTGGCTATCTAAAACACAGGATCTCGTTCTATGCACCACAGAGAAATCTCCGCTCCGCGAATCTTTTCCTAGCCAGTACCCCATGTATCAAAAAGGCTAGGTCAGGGGGAAAGGCCCTTTCCTTCCTGGGCCCATCCCTTTGGAAGGAACTGCCTCTGACCCTTAGAAGCATTAAGTCAACGTCGGTGTTTCGGAAGAAGCTGAAAATGTGGCTTTTCTCCAGCCCATAACTCCTACCGTTACTTTTCAGCATCCAGCGCCAGGACACTCCTTGGAGTAGCAGCTGCGCTTTATAAATACCCCTACATAGACATAGTTAAAATTCTATGTTTTTCTTGGGGTCCCGTAAGGGGAAACACCGCATCAAGTTGATCAATTTTCTGACCAATCCAAAAGAGAATGTCCTCACGATTAACTGGGTGTTTGCCCATAACTGAATGTACAATGACCAAACTAATTACCAGCCCTAGCAGAGCCGGCTAGGAAAGCACGAGAAACAAACTGGATCTAGCATCTGTACAAAAGAACTACTTGGTTATACACGTTTCAGCCAAATTTAGCGCAGCCAAATTCGCGAAAGGCGTAAAGCACGCAAGAGTAGGCCAAGTGGCCCCGTCAATACCATAAGGTCATGGGGAAGGTCGCCGTTAAACCAAGTCTGGTGCTCCCAGACCATAAGAGGAATTTCAAGAAGTGCATAAGGACGATAAACATTCGGTGCTGCAGCAGCAGTATAAGTATGAAACATATTGTCAATAGCGTTGATAGCTGGAAATGTTACCCAAGAATAAAAAACTTCCAAGCGGTAAGCGGCATCCACCTCAATCACGAAAACCACAGGAGCCCCTACATTAGGGACACCATGCTGGAGCAAGTGTTGAGTAACTGCTGGGTGGCAATTGGTCATAATGGCAACAGCCATAATCAATAAGTAAAGGATTCAGAAAGGCAGCGCAAAAGGGGGTATAAACCTTTTAATATTCAAGCTTGAAAAACCAACAAAACTAGGTGGAGGATAAATTCCAAACACCACGGATGTCTCCGCAGAACAGTGCGAGGGTATTGTGGACAAGCACAAGCGCTACTCAGGGTTCCCGCAAATAAGTACCTGACCAAACGTTGGTGGCGCCATGTTGCAGGGATTCTGCTCCTGAACAGAACTGTGCTTGGAACCAAAGATTATCAGTAGATATAGGCTGAGCCACCGTATCACCTCAGTACCATGAGCCAGAGTCTGACTAGCTATAGTGTCTCACTTGCCCTCCTACTCATATCCAGAGAGACAAGTGAATTGACACCCCAGAACACAACACTCCTGACCCTCTCAGGGATCGCGGTAACAGGACACCTCCTTTCACTCGTACTCATCCACACTAAGATATAACAGAGAACGAAGGAAGTTTAAAATGTTTATTAAAACTATTGTGCTCTAGAATGCAGTATATGTGCCACAATCAGAAAACAAATGCATAGGAAAAATACCATCAGCATAGTCAGTAGTACGTATTTTATGAAAAGCCCTGTTATATTAAAAGATAGATTAGCCTAACCCCCCTCCTCCACTTCTACAGAAGCAAAATTATTATATAACAAACCTCTCTGGGATTAGCAGCACACCCCATACCTTAGCATACACAGCAGTGGCGTAACAAGACTTGAGGGGCACCCTGCAAAGTACATGGAGGGCCCCCTCTGGACCTACTCAGGAGCGCTCAGGCCATGGTACTGTGCTGAGGGGGCCCCACTGGAGCTCGGGCCCCTCCCCCACACTGCAGGGGCTGTGGGGGCCTTTGTTACGCCACTGATACACAAATGGAGGTTCTGCATTTCAGATACAGCCATGATCATCTCTCAGAAAATCTCTCTCTGTGTTACATTACTGTGCGTACCTATATGACAAGGCGTACATGCTCATAAAGAACAGCTGCATTCTTGTTTTGTGTCTAGGTGCTAGTACCTGACCAGAACAAAATAACAAGGGACATTGTTGTTTGACTTTGTCTGTAGTGTTCAGACTAAATCCTAAGGGGCATATTATCAAGAACGGCGTTAAAATTATCGCCGCTTTAGCGGCAGAAAATTGCTGCTAAAGCGGCGATAATGGGCTTGATAATATGCCCTGGAGAATTCCAATAGAAGCCCATGTTCTGGTGTACACATGGGCTTCTATTGGAATTCTCAAGGGCATATTATCAAAAGCGGCGATAATTTTAACGCCGTTTTTTGATAATATGCCCCTAAGTTCTGTGTGAAAATAGAATGTGGCACAGAAGCAAAGGTGTTTATATAGTAACATGTGCAAATCAAACGCAGCCTGGGTTGTGCACAGTTAGGCTAACATAGGGAAAACTACAGTGGGCCATATACAGAAAACATGACAGAAGTTTAAAAAAAAAAAAGATTATGTATAAAGGAACTAACTTTTAAAGAAAAGCAAATCTATGAGTTTGTGCGCTATGTGGCTCTGTTTGAATTAATTTTTACATTATTGTCTGGTCAAGTTACATGCTGACAATATAATTAAACAAGCATTGGCATAGCCAATAGGTCTCGCCTTTGGGACCTTATAAGTGTTTAGCCATGCAACAGTTAATGTTGTTGCAGTAAGGATATTGTGCTGCATAACTAAATACTTATAAGGTCCCAAAGGCGAGACCTATTGGCTATGCCAACGCTTGTTCTCTTTTGGCATAGCAGAGTAGGGCAGCACTTGATTGGAGCCAGATCGAGGAGAAAGGTGGTGATGATGACGCTGTAGCACAGCAGTTGTGGGGGTTGGGGTCGGGGAATCAAGGTGTAGTAATGTGGACATCAGAATATGCGTTTCTAAAACATATTAACTAAATACCCTGTCTGCGTGCACAAGTGCTTCTATGTCCCTGTGCATGTTCTTGTATGAGTGAGTGTTATCTGCAGTGTGCATATCTGCACACCAATTAAACCTCAATCAAATTAAATGTGTGCCTCTGGCCCCGTCCCTTAGCACTGCCCGTAGCCCTGCCCCCATAGCCCTGCCCCCCTAACCCCGCCCCCTAGTCCACATCTCAGGTGAGTACCTGCACTTATTTTTTTCCATTTAAAGCACTGTCTATATTATGATAAATCGAAGTGAACGGTTTCGCAAGCACTGTCCCTCTGGAATGGTAGGGGTGAATGAGTCTGCTGGGGGAGCATCATGAAGGCAGGGGGTCGGCGGGCAGTACCACAGCTCCGTAGGGGACGGTAGGCATGAAACTCCACGCAGCACCTGTTCTGAGAGCTGGGTGGGCTCAGAGCCATGCCGGACATCTGACCTTTCTTTTTCTAAGAGAACACATAAATACCCAATCCCAGCCAGGGCTATTAATATTCCTTGGACATTTACAAGATGCCGGTGTGTTTCCTACTAGCAGCGCCCAGCGGAAGGACAGTGGCAGGCAGGCTGCGGGAGGCGGCTCTTCGGATACCCAGGGAGGGAGAAGGGGCGCGTGGGCGCGTGAGAGGCTGGCAGCGGCTATCCGAGGGAGGGACGGAGTGAGGGAAGAGAACAGTGACCGAAGACAGGCGATAGTAAAACTGGCTGACTCGGGCTGTCAGCAAGAAAAGTGGAGGAAGATAGACAGACGGAAAGAAGAAATAGAGGGGTTGCTTGCAGCTAAGAAAGGGTGAGAAGGAAGCAGGCTGCAAGCAACTGTTTGAGAACAACTTGCATTGGAATGAGTGAGAGAAATATGCATAAAGCGGGACAGCGTGAAAGATGGGAAAGAGGCATACGAATTATAAAAGAAATGAGGCGGGGGTAGAGACTCAGTGAACAGAGGGAAAGAAGTGTGGGGAACGAGGGACGGGTTGAGGGAAGAGTGGAAAGCAGGCTGCATGGAACTGTATGAGGGAGGATTATCCGGGGAAAGGGATAATATACTCAGGGAAGAGGACACAGGCTGCATGGAGCCGAGTGACAGAATGTGGGGAAAAGGATAAACTGAGGGGAAAGAGTTTGACAGGCTCCATGGCACTGCATGTGAAGGAAATGTGGGGAAAGGGAGGCAGATCTGGAGACGAGAGGGTGTCGGCAGAATGCAACTGCGAGAGAGAAATGGGAACGAGTGTACAGAGGAAGGAGTGAGAGACTGTGTGGGGGACATCAGATGGGAAAAGAAGACAGGGGTGGGAGCAAAAGAAGGAGGAGACAAACTATGGAGGAGTGGGAGACAGGCCTCGCGTAGATATGACACAAAATGTGTAGAAAGAGGGACAGAATGAATGAAGAAAGGGAAGAAAATACGGAATTGGGAGAGACATTTGTAACAAGCATTGGCCGCGCGGCCGTAAAAGTAACGCCGCGCGGCCGCGAAATGAAATAAAAAAAAACGCGAGTGGTGACGCGAGTTGTGCGCATGCGCGCGACGAGAAAAAGTGCTGGGCACGTCGCGCGCGCTTGTGCGCATAACCGCACGCTGGTGGTTGCTTTCGGAGCACTTTCAAAAGCCCCTTACTAAAGTCTCGCAGAGCAGCGCATGCGCGCTGGCTCAGCGAGACCTAAAAATAGTTTTGAGTGCTGAGTCATATGTTCTAAGTGTCGTGGAGTGGTCTAGAACAGGGTGGAGTGATGTAAAGGGTGTCACATAGAGTGGAGTATAGTGTTGTAGATTAGAGTGGCATATAGCAGAGTAGATTGCCGTGGGAGTGGAGTGGAGTAAGTGGAGTAGTGTGTCATAGAATAAAGTGGCATAGAGGCACTTACGTAGAGCGCCATAGAGTTGAGTAGTGTTGTTGAATGGCATAGATTAGACAAGAATGCTGTAAAGTGGTGTGGCATAGAGTGGATTACAGTACAAGTGGAGAAGAGTTTAATTGAGTAGAGCATCATAGAGTGAAGTATTGTAGAGTGGAGCGTAGTAGAGTGGCCTAGAGTTAAGTTGTGTAAAGTACAGTGGTGCAGAGTAGATTGGCATAGAGAGCAGTGACATAGCGTGGAGTGGAGTAAATGGAGTATCGTGTCATAGAATAGAGTGGCATGGAGGGACTTACGTAGAGCGTCAGAGTGGAGTAGTGTTGTTGAATGGCATAGAGTAGAGTAGAATGCTGTAAAGTGGCGTGGCTTGGCATAGAGTGGATTAGAGTACACGTGGAGGAGAGTTTAATGGAGTAGAGCATCATAAAGTGAAGTATTGTGGAGTAGAGTGTTGTAGAGTGGAGTGTAGTAGAGTACAGTAGAGCGGCCTAGTTGTGTAAAGTTGTGTAAAGTACAGTGGTGCAGAGTAGATTGGCATAGACAGCAGTGGCATAGAGTGCATTGGTTTTGAGTAAAGTGATGTAGTGTGCATTGGCGCAGAGTGCATTGACGTACAGTAGCGTAGAGTGCAGTGGCATACAGTAGAGCAGTGCAGAGTAGATTGCAGTGGCGTAGAATGCAATGGCATAAAGTGGACTGGAGCAGAGTGGAGTAGAGTGGCGCAGAGTAGAGTAGAGTGGCGTAGCGTAGCGCAAAGTGGCATAGAGTGGAGTGGTGCAGGGTAGAGTGCAGAGGTGTCAAGTAGAGTGTCCTAGAGTGCAGTGGTGTAGAGTGTAGTGGTGTATAGTGCAGTACAGTGGTATACAGTTGATTGGTGCAGAGTAGAGTGCGGTCATGCAGAGTAGAGTGTCAGAGTGCAAGGTCACAGAGTGCAGGGCCATAGAGTGCAGGGTCATAGAGTGTTGCAGAGTAGAGTGGTGGGGAGTATAGTGGTGCAGAGAGCAGTAACAGAGTACAGTGGCATTGAGTGCAAAGTTCAACTGTGCGAAAGTAGTTGGCAGAGGTGCAGTGGGCATAGAGTGGAGTGGCGCAGAGTCCAGTGGCATAGAGTACACTGGCGTAGAGTAGATTGTTTCAGAGTACAGTGAAGTAGTGTAGAGTGGAGTGGTGCAGGGTAGAGTGGAGAGGTGCAGGGTAGAGTGAAGTGGTATAGAGCAGTGGCATAGAGGGCATTGCCAGAAAGTGCAGTGATGCAGATTGGAGTAGTGTGGAGTGGTCCAGAGTGGACTGACCTAGACTGGAGTGTTGCAGTAGATTAGACTGGCATGGAGTGCATTGGTGTAGAGTGTAGGAGAGTGGCATAGAGTGGTGCAGAGCAGAGTGCAGTGGCATAGAGTAAAGTGTTGCAGAGTAGAATGGCATAGAGTTCAGTGGGAGAGTACAGTTCTGCAGAGTAGAGTGTCATAGAGTGCAGTGGTGCAGAGTAGAGTGGTGTAGAGTGCAGTGGCATAGAGTGTTGCAGAGTAAAGTGACAGAGTGCAATGGTGTAGAGAGTATTGGTTTTGAGTCAAGTAGTGTAGAGAGCATTGGTGTAGAGTGCAGTGGCATAGAGTGCAGTGGTATACAATTGAGTTGCATAGTGTGGATTGGCGTAGAGTGGATTTTCGCAGAGTGGAATAGAGTGGTGTAGACTGCAGTGATATGGAGTAGATTGCTTCCGAGTAGAGTGAAGTGGCAAAGAGTGCAGTGGCGTAGAGTGGAGCGATGCAGAGTAGAATGACATAGAGTAAAGTGGCATAGAGTGGAGTGGTGCAGAGTAGAGTGGAGGGGTGCAGGGTAGAGTGCAGTGGCATAAGAGTGGAGTGATGCAGAGTGTGAGGCTTGGTCAATAGCTAGCGTAGGGTCCGAAGGATAAATTGCAACATCATTGGCATAGGCACTTATTTTCATCTCAGACTGTAGTATCCTGATGTTATGGATTGCCTCTCCCATGTTTCCTTGTCCCTGGCTGCTCAGCCTGTGTGAGTGTTCTGAATGGAATGTTTGGTGTGTGGGCTATGAGTGGAATGCTTGGGTGACTGAATGAGGGATGACAGTTGATGGATGGGGCTGAGCAGCTAGCAGGCTGCTCCTGGTGGGGCTGCTGTAGCATTATACCTGGATTTGTTCTACCTGCCTACCTGTCACCTGAATAAACCTCAAGATGCCTCCTACAGCAGGTCACAGAGAAGCTACTACTTGGAGAAGTCGTAAAACGCTAGCAACAGGAACAAGACCAAACAAACAAGAGTTACAAGAGGACACACAACAGTGTCACTCTAAAGACATTATGCTACAAAGACAACATGTGAAACAGGTACAGCGACAGCACGCAGTCCAGCCCCACCGGTGTCCATTACATCGGACAGCCCCCACACAAGCGTGCTGTACCCGGTCTCAAGAGCTTACTACTACAAGGTACTTCATGAATGCTGCGCAGAGCGAGCCTACAAGTACATTGAACCTTCTCACCCACGACAATGATGTTGCGCAGACTGAACCTTCAAGTACAGTAAGCCACTTCTTTCATTTTAATAACGCTGCGCAGAGTGTGACTCTCAAGAACATCTTACTTATAACTTACAGGTTGTCCCTTTTGATCGGCGGGGTCTGTGTAGTAAAGAAGGGATCGCTCCAGCGTGGTCCCTCCTTTACTACATATACCCATTGAATATCAGCTGGTTAATGATCAGGAGCCTAAAGTATGGTTTGATGTAAAGGGCAAATAACTGGGGAGATAGCGGACAACGCTGGCGGGTATCTTGTAGATGTTAAATAATGGAGTACTGGTCCCATACAGGACCAACCTGGCCGTAGGGTTTCTATAAAGGCAAAAAACTCGAGATATAAATCTACAACCGACACGAAAGGCACCCATAGCTGCTCATAAAAAACCTGGTCAAAGGCCTTCTCAGTGTCTAATAGTATCATACCGACCCTATTACCCACTAGCTTTACAACGTCAAAAACGGCAACTGCTGAATTTGTGTGGCTAGTGGTATCTCTACCAGGTACAAAACCATATTGTTGCGGCAAAACCAAATACTGGACCAGGGAGGCCAGCCATGAGGCTAAACCTTTGTCAAACAATTTTGCATCAGAGTTGACCAAAGAGATAGGCCGATATGTCCCTTTCTCCTCCGGAGGTTTCTCTTTCTTTAAGAAGACCACTATATTAGTACACCTCCAGGAAGCGGGGCTCTCTCCACCATCATAAATCTTCATTACCAGCTTCATGAATTCTGGGAGGAGTATCTCACTGATTGTCTTATAAAATTCCAAGGGGATAGTGTCTTGGCCCGCTGCCTTCCCCGTCGGCAAAGATCTAGTTGCCACCTCAACTTTGAGGATAGTAATATCAACCTCTAATGCTGGAACCTGATGAGGATCAAGATGGGGTAAGCTTGCCCCCTGTAAGAATGCATCAATCTCATACTGTCTGCTTGGCTGTACTTGGCCATAGAGGTCCCTATAAAAATCACTAAACTGCTTCGCTACAGCCTGAGTGCCGTAGTGAAGAGTGTCTCTTTTGCCTTAATACATTGTATTGAATTTCTGTATTTTTTTTCTGCGATTTGATGAGCTAACACCCTGACGATGTTATCCCCGTATTCATATTGAAGCAGCTTATTCCTGTGATATTTAACTGCCACCTTTTCTCATTCTTTTGCACTCACTCTTACTCACATTCACTCTTCCTCACTCATATTTTATCACTCACTCACACTCACTTGCACTTAGTCTTACTCTCGTTCATTCATTCTCATTTCTCTCTCTCTCTGAAGCATTCATCCTCATGTACAAGTTATCCTCATTCCCTTTTACTGTCACTCACCCATTATCACTCACATTCGTTCCTATTAACACTCCCTTACACTCTGTCTTCACACTCATTCTTATTCATTCACACTTACTCTCCCTCACTTCCAGTAATTCTCTCATTCACTCATTCTTACTCATTCTGACTCACTCAACTCACTAAATAGTGCGCATTGTCACTTGTTCTATTTCACTACCAGTCACTCACTCTCTTTTACTCACTTTCACTCTAACACACACACATGCTCACAATACACATGCTCCATTTCACATAATCACACTGTCCCTTCACACATGAACACAACATATATTTAAAATAATTTAACTTACCGCAGCTGTCAGCGAATATCTCATTCCAGGTCTTAGAGCTCCATTTTCCATTGCACTAATATTGCTTAATAGACTACTTATGATTAGTGTACTAAGAAAACAAGGAGGTAGGGCTCTGACATCCCTAAGGATGATTAGTCCTGTGTTCTGGCACGGATTTCACTACTTCATTGGTCAAGGACGTCGCAAAAGCAGTATCGGGGATTAATAGGGCAAGCCAGGGTCATAACTGCGACCTCTGACAACCCCTAATCGATGTTCATTCCCCAATTTTCCCAAATCTCACGTCTTCTTTCATCCCGTTTACTCATTACCCTCTCTCTCACACACATGTATCCCTGTTGCTCTCTCTCTGAGTTCTCCCACACCAGACTCCCTGTCTTCTCCAGCTCTCTCATACTTTCTGTCTAGCCTTTCTCACATATCACTCCTTTCTCTCAGTAGTCTTTTTCACCTGCCCACCCTCTCCGCTTTCTCTTTCTACACTATCACTTTGTCACACCTGGCTCTCCCTTTATTTCTTTCTCTTTTAGGTGTGCCTTTCTCCTTTTTCCTCTTGTCACATCTCTCAACTGTCATTGTAGACTCTTTTTTTTTGCTTATCTTTGTTATTCCTTACTCATCTTTCTTGTGTGTCCTTTCCCCCTCTTCAGTCCCTCTGCTGCAGCGTGTCGTTTATTAACTCTTTCTTTTCCCTCTTCTCTGCCTTATTTCCTTTTCACCTGACACTGCATGAGAGATAGAGAGACATCCAGATTCCTATTTTTCTGGGCTCTGCCAACTAGCAACAATTAATTAATTAATTATGTTTAATTTGTTATTATCAGTTTGAAAACACCGCCTTCACAACACGCTGACAGGACAGCTCATGACAGGGCCCCCAGTTCACTGGATGGCGGTAACATTTCACTGCATTGTGAGTTTCACTGCTGAGTTTATTTCTGTTAACTAAACGTCCCCTTTCACTGCAGGATAAGAAACTTTAAAAAGACTCACAAGAGTGCTGTTTCTTATGTAAGTACCTCTTAGGCGAAGGGTCACAATGCCTTTTCCAGGGATGGAAAGTGGGAAGTCAGGGGCCGCATTTGCGACCCCTGGCTACCTCTAAATGACGTCCATGGTATCCACTGAGCAGCGACAGAGGGTTCAGCCTTTTGCAAGAATCCAGGAGAGAGTGGGGAGACTCCCCCTCGCTGCATCTCCCCCCCCTCCACCCATCAGGCTATCGTCTCCGGCCAACATTGAACCCCCATGCCCCCCTCCTCGCCACCCGAGCTAACACTCAACCTTATTGCTCTGACACTTTCCAACATTGAACTAAATCTCTCTACAGTTCAGACTGAACTTATGAAACTCAGAGAAGATTTCAACGCCCTTAACAACAAGACCCACCTCAATCAGAATGGCTCCGCCTGCCCTTGCCTCACTTACCCCTCCCAACCTAACCTCTGGGAAACTATTCCCCTCTGCAACAGATCTTTTAGGCCGCATTGTGCTAGGAACGGTCTCTCCTCCTCTGACACTACGGACTTATGCAACTCTTACCTTCCCAAACCCCTGACCCCTGATCATACCCCCCCTTTTTCCAGCATCCCAGTAATTTTGGGTACGAGCAGAACCCCCTCCTCTCCCACCTCGCCCAGACCCCCAACCCAACTTACCACCATACACTCGTACCCTACCACCAAAGCCAACCCTAAGCCCCTCTCCTGCATGCTCGCCAACTGCCGCTCGGCTGTCCGACACGCAACTGAAATATCGGAAACCCTCCTCAGTGAATCCGTCGACATCGCCTTCCTTACAGAAACCTGGCTTAATGACCACTCAACAGCCATCCTTGACCTACTCACCCCCTTGGCTACTCCATCATGAGGAAAGATAGACCAGACAGAATTGGAGGTGGCCTAGCTATCATTTACAAAAATGAGCTGCAACTCTCCTGTGTTAAAAACTCCGACCGCTTAACCTTTGAAAATCTTGGTGCAGAACTCACTATACAGGGTTCCCCCCAATTCGCCTACATAACATATACCACCCTCCGGGTGATCCACTTCCCTTCGCTGAGGAACTATCCGACCTACTTTCTCAATACTCCCTCTCCAACTCAAAAAACCTCTTCCTTGGAGACTTTAACATCCACTGGAACAATGCTGCTGACCCCACAGTCACCCATCTCAACAATCCTCTAGAGATCAATGGCCTTGTTCAACTTTGTCACTCACCCACTCACACCAAAGGTGCCACTCTCGATGCCATCATATCCAATAATGACCTGGCTTCCATCTCCAGCATCCTCCCCATTGACTGGTCTGACCATCACCTCATCCTGTTCAAAATCGAATCCGCTCCCCTCCCCCCCCCTATTAAAAATCGCATACCCTTAAAATGGACCAGAAACCTCAATCAAATCCCTCCTGGCGAACTTGAGTCTAAGCTACAAGCTCAACTTCTTCTCACCCCTCTCTCCCAAGATGCAAATGAGCTCACAGAACTTTTCAACAAGACCGCCAGTGAAGTCATGGACCTCCTAGCCCCTCCCAAACTAAAAAAGCAAAGAACCATTCAATCTAAAACTTGGTTCAACTCTGACCTCAACGACGAAAGACTTAGACTGACTGAAAGATCTTGGAGACAACACCCCTCCGCCGCCACCTTGCCTGTCTCCGGGCCGCTAGATCATCCTATAAAAAACACATCTTCATGGAAAAGGCCTCCTTTTTCCGAACTCAACTCGATAATGCCAAAAACAGACCCAGAGAACTATTTAACATTGTCCGCAACCAAACATCCACAGCCCCCCTCAAACTTACTGCTTCAACTAATAGATGTGAGGAAATTGCCAACTTCTTCTCGGATAAAATCACCAAAATCGATCGATCCTTCCATCTAACTGAGATCCCACCCAACTCCCCTTTCGTCGCTGATACTACACTAAACGATCCTCCTGTCCTGACTCTGTCCCCTTACCGTTCCACTCTCCCTCTCGCTACTACCCCTCTTGAATCCAGCCTCCCCCCCCTGCAACTAAAAAACAATGCATCCTGGACTAACTTCCAAACCGTGACTGAGCTCGAAGTCTTCAACATCCTCACCAAACTTAAGCCGTTCTCACATACCAAAAACCCTATCCCCTCTAGTCTTATCCAGAATCTCAACCACATTATTGCTCCTTACTCGACTATCATCATCAACACTTCCTTCTCCACAGGTTGTGTCCCGGACTCACTTCAGCTCGGTCAAATCACGCCTATCCCTAAAAATCCCACCTCAGACCCTAATGACCTGAACAACCTCCGCCCTATCTCTAATCTACCACTTCTTTCCAAAGCCCTGGAAAAATGTGCTCTCCTTCAACTAGATAAACACATTATCAACTTCAACCTTCTAGACCCCTTGCAATCCGGTTTCAGAAAAAGCTGCAGCACTGAAACCGCCATGCTAAATATAATCGATGACATCCACTCTTCCCTTGACAACGGTGAATCTTGCCTACTCATTCTCCTTGACCTCTCGGCTGCCTTTGATACAGTCAACCACAACTCCCTACTCAACTCACTAAAGTCCTGCTTTGGCCTTAACGGTCAGGTCTTAAAATGGTTCACATCATTTCTCCAACACAGAACACAACAAGTCAAAATGAACAACTGTCTATCCAACCCCTCTCCGGTTTCCCTAGGCGTCCCCCAAGGCTCTATTCTCTCCCCATCTCTCTTTAACCTCTTTATGGAACCTCTTACCCTCATCCTGAAACAAGCCGGAATCAACTACCACCTCTATGCTGACGACACCCAACTTTACTATAAGATTAGGTCCCACTCTGAGGTACTTCATCTTAACCATACCTTAAACAAGATCCAACACTGGTTCCACGCCAACCATCTCAAACTTAACCCCAAGAAAACTGAAATCATCCTCTTCTCGCCCAAAAACAACGGACTCCCCATCCAAACCTGGATCCCTGACCTCAATGCACTCAACTGCTCACTCTCTTTGTCCAACTCAGTGAAATCACTTGGTATTAGTGTTGACAAAAATCTAACCCTCAACGACCACATAAAAAACTCTGCTAAAGGAGCTCTCTTCACTCTCCGCCACCTGAAGAAAATCAGACCCTTCATCCCACCTGAAGAATTCAAATGGGTCGTCCAATCCCTGGTACTCTCAAAAATCGACTATGGGAACGCTATCCTCACAGGAACCCCCAAAGTCCACCTAGCCCCACTCAGATCTGTGCTCCACCTAGCAGCCAGGCTTATCACTGGCTATAAACGTTTTGATCACATCTCCCCAGCCCTGAAGGCTCTCAACTGGCTTCCCGTTGAAGGTAGATCCTCCTACAAGACAGCATGCATCACACATAAAGCCCTACACCAGAATGCCCCGCTGTACCTCACAAACAAACATAAAAAAGCGGGCGGCTCCAGAACAATGAGGAGCACTAACACTTTCCTCCTCATCCCCCTTATTCAAAAGAAAACCACTCAATCTCGCTCCTTCTCTGGAAACGCGCCGATCGTATGGAATGCCCTCCCAAAAGAATTGCGTTGCAACCCCTCCTACATTGCCTTCAAAAAGACCTTAAACGGCACCTCCTCAGAAAATACTGGGGTCCTTAATCGGACCTCTGACCTCCTCCGTCCTTACCCTCCTCTACTTCACTCCCTCCTCTCTCCTCTCCTCTCCCCTCCCCTCTTCTCTCCCTCACCTCATACTCTCCCCCTACTCCCACCTTCCTTTCCTCCTTCCTCTTGAAACCCCGCCAGGCTGACCATCCCCCTCTCCCCCATCCTGGTTTCCCCCCGCCTACCCGCAGCTCAGCCCTGAATCTTTCCCCCCTCTGCCACTATATATGTAAATGTATCTACTTTTGCTGTGTTTCTGTATTAGACCTCAGTGGAGCGTTTGATTTTATTTATTGTTTATACTGTGCTCTTGAACAATTTCCTGTCATCTTATTTTCGCACATGTAAAGCGCTCTGATACCCCCGGGTCTAGCCAGCGCTATATAACACCTTTCAAATAAAAATAAAATAAATAAATAAATAAGAGGAGGAAGGCAGTGGTTCTGGCCCTCAGACGTACCTGGCCCTAACCACCCAAACGGAGAAGAAACCACAGGAAGATGCTCTTAATCTTCTGCACAAACAGGGACTGCACCAAAGAAAGGCACCCTTAAGCCCTTGCCCAATCAGGGAAGATCCCACAGGAAGATGCTGTTAACCTTCCACCCAGAGAGGGTACATGCCACAGAAACAAATGCTTAACCTTCTGCCTGTCACCTGAACACTTGTGCTGGATGCCATTGAAGGGAATTTCAGATGGATCAGGCTGAAGAGGAGGGAGGCGAAGACCCGCTAAAGATCTGGCCATAAGTGAGAGATCCAGCTGTAGATGCCTGGGGCGGAGCAGTGCAAGACCTGGGATGGGCACAGACCTTGATTGTCCTGCAGTGCAGCCGGCCAAGGGTACACATGTGAGAAAGAAAGTTCTAATGTAAGCACAATTTCAGCAACAAAACAGAAAACTCTTTGCTCCTTGTTTTCTTGGCACAGTTAGCGCTTGTAACACACATCCTCCATAGATAAACAAAACTCTTTTTCCAAAAGACCGCAAAAAATGGAACTCACCAGAAAAGTTTTTGAAGGACAGCTAAATCCTATAGGAGCAGTTTGGCAGGACAGAGAAGATAACACTGCCCCTTATGTCTTCTTAAGCATTATCGCCTGGCCCAGTGCATGAAGATAGATGTGTGTATGTGGGATCCCTATATAGCACATACCAAGCTACAAAGCAGTGGGTGTACAGTAAAGAGGACTGAGATTGGACTTCAACAGAAACTGAACAGTTCTTCCAGTCTGAGTGGCCACAAGGCAAACTGCTTGGCTCTCTACCAAACGTACTTACTTATAACAAACAAAGTTTGGCCATATGGCCGTTTTTAGGCTCCCAATTGGGTCTTAAACAAATGGATGAGATTGTTCTGCAAAAGGTCTTCCAATTTAATACCAACTACAAAATATTGTGCTACCAAAATAACATGGGCAAAATATTGACGACTAAAATATCGACAAGGTGAGTACATGTAGATAATCATAGGTTTAGTTTACTCACTCACATTTATGTAGCTGCTGATATATATTTTGGTAATTAATATTTTAAATATGCATCTGTTTTTGAAATTTCAATACTAAAAGAGGCATTTTGGCAGATGCCATAACAATTCGGCATGTGGTTGCGACATAGCCCCGCTCCCGCCTCCCCACCTCCAGTCCCGCCCCTCCCCTACTTAATGGCGGCCGCTGTGCGGTCGTGCCGCTGGCGTGCCAAAGGCGCGCCTAAGGCACGCCCGTCCGCGACCCAACCGCGACCAGCGCCAGGAACCCTGGTTCTCTTAACCCACACCGCTACGATTCCACTACCCTCCACGCACTCAATCCTGGAAGACACACCGACTGCGAAAGAGCCTCGCCGAACACCATCCACGGACAGTTCTCGTGCAGACCCTGCCGCAGATCCTTCACCATCGACAAAACCTCCACCACCGCCGAAGGCCCGCATGATGCACGCACCACCGAAACCCTGACATGCATCCTCCTCAACGTGCGCTCCCTGCACCGACACGCCGTAGAGATCTGGGACCTGATCGACACCCTCTCGACCGACATCGCCTACTTCACGGAAAGCTGGACCAACGCCACCTCCGGCCCCGACATCGCCACTGCCATCCCCGACGGCTACAAGATCCAGAGAAAGGACCGCCCCCACCGCCCAGGAGGAGGACTCGCCATCGCACACAAGATCCCCCCCCTCCGACTCTCCAGCACGAGTGACCCTCACTCCAACACAGAACACCTCCACTTCCAGATCCAGACCAGCCCCAGGACCACGCTATGCGGCACCCTCATCTACAGACCGCCGGGACCTCGCACCCAGTCCGCAACTTCCATCGCCGAGCTCGCCGCACCCCACGCCATCACCTCCACGGACTACATTTTACTCGGGGACCTGAACTTCCACCTCGACAACTGCAACAACCCCGACTCCACCTCACTCCTCGACAACCTCGGACTGAAGCAGCTGGTCAACACGCCCACTCACAAAGCTGGACACACCCTCGACCCAATCTTCGCGGGAGGAACAAACATCCGCTTCAGCCACACCACCCAGCCCCTCTGGACGGACCACCACTGCGTCCACTTCACCTTCAACACCACCACCGCACCCAAGCCCCCCGCGCCCACCACGAAGGAACTGGAGCAAGGTCACAGAAGAACACCTCAACACCACCCTCCTCCAAGACCCCCAGCGCCACGACCGACACCAACGCCGCAGCCATAGAATTTCACCGCTGGATCTCCCGCTGCGCCGACAAGCTCGCACCCCTCCGCCACCACGCCAAACAACGCCCTCTGAAGGACGCCTGGTTCACCACAGAACTACAAGAAGTCAGACGCTCCTGCAGACGCCTAGAGAAAACCTGGCAAAACCAGAAAAGCATGGAACAACCACAGCAGCACCCTGAAGGAATACCACCAGCGCATAAGAACCACCAAACGGACCTTCATAAGAGACAAAGTCCAGACCTACACGACCAACCCCAAGGAACTGTTCAACGTCATACAGCAGTTCGCAAAACCCCCCAGCGAAGCCACGGACGTCACACCTTCCCAGGAACTCTGCGACAACCTCAGCTCCTACTTCCATCTGAAGATCAAGGTCCTCTACGACAACTTCAGCGAACAGATGCCGGACACCACCCCCCCCGACAAGCCAACCATCATGTCCTGGAACCCCGCCACCGCGACCATGAAGAAAACCCACTCAGGAGCCCCAACTGACCCCTGCCCACCGCACATTTTCCACAGGGCCGTCGCCGCCATCGCCCCCGAACTAGGGCGAACCATCAACGCCTCCTTCAGGTCGGGCATCTTCCCAGACAACTGGAAGCGGGCGAAGGTTAAACCCCTCCTCAAGAAGCCAACGGCTGACCCAAAATACCTGAAAAACTACCGGCCCATTTCTCTCCTCCCCTTCGCGGCCAAAGTCGCAGAGAGACTCGTAAACGCCCAGCTGACCACCTTCATCGAAGAGAACTCCATCCTAGACACCTCCCAGTCTGGATTTTGCAGCAACCACAGCACCGAGACCGCCCTCCTCGCCGCCACCGACGACATCCGCATGCTACTCGACCAGGGACACAATGCGGCCCTCATCCTTCTTGACCTCTCCGCAGCCTTCGACACCGTTTCACACCGCACGCTCGTAGCCAGACTTCACGACGCGGGAGATACAAGAAGCCACCCTCGACTGGATCCAATCCTTTCTCTCCGGCAGAACCCAGAGGATCAGACTCCCTCCCTTTCTCTCTGAACCCACCGACATCAACTTCGGAGTACCCCAAGGATCATCGCTCAGCCCCATGCTGTTCAACATCTACATGGCCCCCCTCGCCGCCATCGTCAGACAGCATGGACTCAGCATTGTATCCTACGCTGACGACACCCAGCTCATTCTCTCACTCATGAAGAATCCCGAAGACACCAGACTCTGTTACCAGGAAGGAATGAAGAACGTGGCAGCCTGGATGAAAGACAGCTGTTTGAAGCTCATCCTCGGACCCGGCACCTCCGCCTGGGACAACACCTGGTGCCCTCCGCCCTCGGGAATCCACCCACCCCTACAGACCACACACAAAACCGCTGCATCATCCTCGACTCCTCCCTCTCCATGAACCACCAGATCAACGCCGTCGCTTCCACCAGTTTCAACTGCCTGCGCATCCTCTGCAAGACCTTCAAATGGATCCCCCCCGACTGCAGAAGGACCGTCACCCACGCGCTCATAACCAGCAGACTGGACTACGGCAACGCTCTATACGCCGGAATCAACAGAACCCTTCTACACAAACTCCAAACCATCCAGAACGCCGCAGCCAGACTCGTCCTCGGGACACCGCGTCACGAATACATGACCCAACACCTACGAGACCTCCACTGGCTCCCCGTCGAAAAGAGGGTCATCTTCAAACTCCTCACCCACGCCTACAAATCCCTCAACATCGGACCCAAATACCTCAACGAAAGAGTATCCTTCCACGTACCCAAGAGGAACCTCCGCTCCGCCGACCTCACACTGGCAGAAGTCCCCCGCATCCGCAGAAACAGAACAGGCGGGAGAGCTTTCTCCTACATCGCAGCCAAGACCTGGAACGAGCTCCCTTTGAACATCAGACGCTCCCCGACCCTGCACACGTTCAGGAAGGACCTCAAGACCTGGCTCTTCGACTGATCAAAGACCAAACATAGCCCCAGCACTAGTCACTGTGCTCTCTGCTACATCCTAGACCACCATCACCAAATGGACAAGCTCTTAATAAATATGTTTCACAGGCACACTCCTCACATGCACAGAATCAAAATAACAATCATTCAGTGCATGGTCCGCTAACAATACATCCAACTCTGATGAAAAAGTACCACTCACCTCCTCAGCCTGCATGCTTCCCAGAACCACTAGGTTCCAAAGACTCCAGACAACCTAGAAACGTTCAATAATGCACATTACAAAATACATAGCTGCATGTACGTATAGAAGCAAGTATTTGACTGGACATTGATTTATAGTTCGTACTGCGTGACGTTTGATTTATAAGCTGTATTCACTGACCTGTATCTACACTCCCCCCGAGGGAGCTTTGACTGCTCATCCACAGCTACCCTGGGTCTTTGTTGTGCTTTTGTTTGTGTCCTTTACTGGTGTACTCTTTGAACATTTATTGTTGTCTTACTTGAAACTTCTCCCATTTTATCTTTTTGCATTTTTCCACAACCTTTATTAGAGGTTTCTCCCTCACTTCTGTTTAATTTTCTCCAGTGTCTTTTTTGAGTTGCTGCAGTTTTTTCTTTGAGCTCCCATATACGCCTCCATTGACGTTTCCTCCTGTGCCTTCTTGTTGCGGTTTCTTGTATCTTCTTTAACTTTGTCCTATTTCTCCTCTTAGATACTAAGTGTCTTTTTGAACTTTATCCGTCTCATTGACTTTTTGTAATGTAACTTCTTTGATCATTTTCTTACACCTGTTTTTTACTTCGCTGAGCTATTGCATGTGTCTTATTTTAGTTTTCTCCTGTCTCATTTTCTTTTGCCTTGAATTTTCTTCGAACTTCTCTGCCTTGGGATTTCTTTGTTGGGAGAAAGCATTGAGAGACTCAAAGTCAGTGGAAAAGGAGTGTTTTAATGTGTTTTTTGCATGTGTATGTGAATTGTGTTTATGTGCATCAGTGTCATATGTCGGATTTTATGTATTGTATATGTTATTATTGAGTTGCCTTTATGTTTGTGGGCTGTAGTTAGACAAATCATCACTTGCCTCCTATTTAAAGGTATGGCCATTTCTGAATGTCAATTTTTATTTGGCACCAAGGGTCATATTCAGAAAGGTAATTTACAAATGTGTATTTACTCGCATGTAAAATTACTCTCACCCCTAGGTATATATCTGCACTTTTTTGCTATTCCCCATTTCTAAGTGTATACTTATATGTCTCCACCCTTTGAAACTAGGGGCTGGTTAGATTTAGGAGTAAATGTACAAGTGTAAAGTTACCACTAGGAACTTGTAACACTTACAGGGAGATTTCCGCCACCAGGGCAGAGATATACCTATGGGAAAATATAGGGAAAATCAATAACATTTAGTAATAATATTTAAAAAAATATAACAAATATTTTAATGTAAAACAAAATTGTAAAATAATTTTATTTCAATATTAATAACCTAGAACTAATAAAATAAAATATTATAGCACATTAACTCATCAAATTAAGGGCCAGATGTAGGAAGCCAAATAGCGAGCGCAAACGCTGAAATTCACAGAATTTCAGCGTTTGCGATTGCTATTTGGCTGCGAGCAATGTAGGTAAGCTTAAACCTACTCGCAAAATAAGGAATCGCAAATTTGCGATTCCTTATTTTGCGCAAGGATTTAGAGAATCGCAATTTGTGATTCCCTAAATGCTATGCTGGTAGGTATCGCAAATTGCGATTTTGCCTTAGGAATCGCAAAATACCACCAACTTCAAGTTGGTGGTATTTTGCGATTTCATTGCAAAACGCACTTTTTGGCTTTTTACAAAGTGCCATGTGGCACACATACATGCCCTTAGGGCATGTATGTGCGCCACATGTGCACACATGCACATTTCAGGGTGCAACAGGGTGTCCTTTTGGAACCCTTGCACTCTGAAATTGCGCCGCAATATGCGAGTGCCTCTTGGTGACTCGCAAATTGCGGGCGCTAATCCTATTCATCCCTATGGGCCTCTTGGCCCATAGGAATGAATGGGATGGTATTCCTTGATTGCGAATCGCAATTTGCGATTCGCAATTAAGGAATATTAAGGAATCGCAAATATTTTTGCGATTCCTACCTACATTCAATTTTGCGAGTCCTTAATAGCGATTCGGTAAAAATTGCTATTAGGGACTCGCAAAATTGAATTTACCTACATCTGGCCCTAAATACCTAATTAGCTAAAATATCTTAATTTATTATAAAAATGCAAAATTCCAGATAATGTATTTAATTTAACATTATTTTTAAAGATGTCTTATTTTAAATCCCTACCTCCATTATTTACTAAGTGAGGGTGTTGCAGTACCTGTGAGTGGCCATATGTGGTACTTGACTTACTCCAAGGCAAGGCTGGAGTACATTTATGACTGTGTTGTGGTCTTGTGGAAAGTAGTAACTTTAGAAATGTAGTTTGTTGAATAGCAATGGTCTTACTCTTTATTTCCATGTCCCTCTCTTAACGCCTGTTTACCCTCCCTGAAATCTTCCCCTAAACCGCTTCTTTCTCCCCCCTAAACCCTCCTTTGTTGTAGTACGTACTCCCCATTTTCCAGCCACTCGCCCTGGTCACTGTCATATTTACTACAAAAACGCATACTTATGTGTGGGGAGATCTCCACTTGAGCACACAGGCCCCAATTACGAGTTAGGCAGACTTAGGTGTGAAGATGCTGAGTGGCTAAAACTAAGGATTCCAGCCAATAACGCTGCACCTGAATCAGCCTGTTATGAGTTAATCTTATGGAAGGGAAAACAAGCATGCAGAAATGTTTTTTAGGCTGAAATAATGCATGGTATTGCCTTTTCCATGTGGATTAATGCTCACATTTACCACCTGCTTTGATGAGAGGGAAAGTGTGTGCTGGGGCCACTGTGGAGAAGAGGGTGGAGTTGGGGAGTGGGAAGAATGGCACTGGAGGATATGGCCTGGTAGAGGGGGACTTTATATGCTTCTACAGTGCATAAGAGGGGTTCAGGAAGGGGCTGCTCTGCTCTAAAGCTCTAAAGTGATTTTAATGGCTCGATAGTCTGACAGGTAAAATTGAGTCTTATACTAGCACACTCAGTTTGGGAACACTCAGTGACTTATTATGGTTGGAGGGATCGCTATTGTTATAGGGATTCTGCACACACAGAGCTATGCACAGGATGATAGGACCTCGGAAAATAGTGGTGAGCCAACCATAAACCTTAGCACCTAAAACCCCAATCCGACTAGCCTTAGCGTCTCATTAGCAACAAGGTTACCAATGCTTAGACAACCCAGAACACGGTATCTCTCTCTCAGGACTCGCAGTAGCAAGAACACCCTTTCATCACTCACTCATACCTGTCCACAACGTACGTAAGAAGAGACACAGTATAGTTTAAATTGTTTATTTCAACTTTCGTGCTCTAAGATACAGTACACGTGTCAGTACTATCAGCATAATGCATAAGAATAATATAATCAGCATAGTTACAACTCCATAGAATACAAACGGGGAAAGCATTTCATAAAGCAGTGGATATAGGGCTAAATGACCTTACCACCCTCCCCGTGCTAGTAGCTATTGTATTATAAAAATAGAAGACCTCTGGGCTTTGACTAGCGAACCCCCAAACCTCAGTCTCTAGATGCAAAGTCTACATCAGCAGACAATCACAGCTCTTCTCCCTGGAAAGGTTTTTCTCCAAGTGTCTCTTAAGCGGGAAAACCGCAATATTAAAAGCACACAAATTTCTCCATGGCAGCTGTACATAGTGTTATGTCTAGATGCGAGGGACTGGCCAGATCAGCAAGAACAAGGGACGTTGTTTTTCGACCTTGTACATGTTGTGCAGACTGAGCCCAAAGGGAACAGGAGAAAAGGTGAGAGACAGAAAATGCAGACAGTTCTAAAACAACTTGGCAGAAGCAGAGGTCGGCAGAACAACGGGTCAGAGTAACGTGCGCAAAAAAGGCAGCATGGCAGCCAGGCCTAAGCCAACGCAGCAAGGCAGGCCAGGAGGCCACAAACCACAAGACACCCTCCCCTGGACAGTCCATCGGCCAAGACAAAGGACGAAGACAGAGTTCAAATGAACCGAGCAGAACAGAAACGTCCATAGAGGATGCAGTCCCCATGAAGGACAACGAAGGGGAGCGAGGGATAAAAAAATGTTGTGAGATAAAAACGCGATAGCATCCAAGAGGACATCATTGGAATCGTCAGAAAACATAGACGCCATCCAGTCCAATAAATCAAAGCAGCAGGAATGCTCCTCGCAGGACGGAGCATCCAAATGCAATGCGGGACAACTTGCGTGATACTCAATATAACTCTGTTGTAGGAGATTCCGAGCAGCCGCCCAGATATCCCATTGCGCCAAAATCCCCAGTGCAGCCGCACACGTCATGCAGCCTGCAGCGGAACAGTCCCGTTCATGGGCCTCTAAGGGACCCACCAACCGAACAAAATCCGGAACAGACAACGACGAATTGGAGAGGCAATAATCAATGGTCCAGGTGAAAGGACAGCGGATGCAAGACATCACAGGTTGCACGCAAGTGAAATACGCAAAGCGAAAAGAAAGGGTATAGGACACACTCAGCGTCGCCAATGGCAGATCGCCGAAACCAGCGAGGATGTGATCACGGAGCAGCTGGAGGCGACCTGGCTCGAGAAGGGCCCATCGGGGAGCAGCCATTGCGGAGAAAACAGACCAACAGCAGTACACCAGCCGCCAAGGCGAGGATTAATCGGAAGCCACCAAAGACGCTGGAAAAAATCGAATGAATAAATGCCGGTATCACACCAAAAATAGTTTGGAAAGTGGATACAAGGCCGGATCCCACAACCTTAAAAAAGTGTACCAGACCTTCAGTGCGAGATGCGTTAAAAATACGGTGAATCAATTCACCGAAATGTTGTGGGAGGTTAGTGTTCAAAAGGGCCTGTACTGTGGGTACTTGCCACCTGGAGAATGAACGTCTCCCGGGCGGATGTGAGCATAACCTCCTCGTTCAATAATAGCGCCTTTATTCTGCTCAGTTTATTGAAATCCGCCTTCATAGTAGGAATGGAAGGCCAAATAGAATTATCTATGATGTCGTGAGGGGGAGGAAAAAGCACATTCTTGCAGCAGACAACCCTGTGCGAAACCGTAACAATATAGGGTATGCCGGCCTGCATGCCACAGCAGTTTTCGTTATTCAAAAGCAAATAGCTACCATTAGTAAGCAAAGTAAAAGTAGGAGAAATAGCAGGAGCGGGAATACCCTTCAACACACAAGCAAGATTCGGAGCAGAAACGTTACAAGCTCCGTGCAATTTAATGTGTTTGCAAATAAGGGAATGACCCACAGTCGAATCGCATGACTCCCCCGTGAGAAAAACTTCCTTCACGTCTGGCTGGAAACGGCCCACAGGATAATGTTTCATACACGAACTAAATTCAAATAAAGAAAAAGGCAAGGCGATAACCCCATGAACTAGCCACACAGCAGAATCCAATTCCGCCACAGAGAATGGTAAGGGCTCCACTTTCTCGATATGTAACAGAGTGTATGCTGCATCTTTCATGGACATGAACTGCTGTTTGTCAGTTAAATTAAAAGGCAGAAATAAGGCAGTGGTGTTCAAAAAATGCCAGGGAACCTTACCCAACTTAAGTGTCTGTAAAGTCCATGCAAAATGCATAACAGAACGTAACTGATTTTGACCATGATATAACACAGAAACATCATCTTGTACAATATCAACAACAGAGGACACAATATTCTCTAACGTGTAAATGCGGGAAGACAGGGTATTAATACTATTGTCAACAACAGCAAGCACCTTTTCCAAATTTGCTTGGTCTATTTCCCGTAGACGGGAAGCAGCTTCCATTTGCGACAGCTTCCAGAGTTCATTATAAGCTTCATAAATGAATCTCTTCGGTCGTGGACCACGAGGTCCCAATATAAAGTCGGACAGATCAATGTTGCCTGATAGGAGGGATAAATGTTGTTTAACAGATTCCAGGGAAGAATGCTGCAACCACTGTTTACATAATTTACCAACAGAATATGTTGTGACAGTACGGGAGTCAGAAAACCTAGGATCGGGCCTATCCTGTTTATAGCCAGGGACTGAGTCGTGAAAACGCAGTTGGCACGCATTAGATGATGTGGGCCAAGCCAACCAGGGTGACTGAACAAGCGTAGAAACATTAAACGAATTGTTCAGAAACAAAGCCTGCAAAGTCGCAAGGGACATATTAAAGTGCAAGCTATTGTTTGGAGTGAAAGACAGGGATGGAATTGAAGGTGCGTTTAATTGTTTGGTGGTAGCCAATCCCCAACATGTAGTCTGATAGATGGAAGCATTCAGAAACACAATTTGGGCCGGGATAAGGCAAGCACGGTGCAAGGCCTCGGTGCCTTGCACCTGCCATGGTTTTGAGCCCCAGATGGATTTCAAATCCACAGTGTCCTTCCAGTATTCATAACCACCCACAGCTAAGGCGCTCAAAAAGGAACCCGAATATAGCAATTTGGTGTGGGTCAACATGATTTTCCGAGTGGATGGGGAGTTCAACTTAAAATAATAGGACCCAGGGTTCGATCTATTAAAATCCGTAAAATATGTAAATTTATTTCTAAGAGTTTGGGAGCTACCCGATAAAGGGTTTGGACAATGTTCCCATTGGGTTTAGGCAAAAGGACCACGTAGTGCACTTGGTTTATGGACAAAGTGGTTGCCCCAATGCTGGTAGCAATACAAATCAGCATAATTCGCAGAAGTCATGTACAAATCTTCAGCATTAAAGGAAGCATAATATTTTAAATCAGCAAACAATGCTTCAACTGCATGCACATCCCAATCGTCAGAATGAATATTACTTTTCACAACATCACCCATCGAAACTCGAAGGACATTGGGTACATTAATAATTTCTGTCGGTCCATGAATTTGAAAATTTACCACATCCCATACGATGCCATCAGCAACGGGAAAAGCTGAAATGTTCACAAATGTGTGGTCACGCTTCATGATGTGAGATGAGGAATGTGGAGCCAAAGTTCCAGCGACACTGTTCACAGCAGAGCGTTCTGGTAAATAGTGACCATTGATGAGTAGAAAAAACACGGTGACAAAGCCAATGGACATGAACAAAAAAATGAGGAACAGCACCAACCAGATGTATGTCCAGGGGAGAATCAAAAAATTGTCTCTAAACCAGGATACAAAAACACTGAACTTGGACGGGACGATTGATGAGGTGGAATCCGAGTCAAAGGAATAACGTGTCGGGCTCAGTGGCGTTGTTGGTAGGTGTGCCACCGATTCAGTATCGGGATAGGTATACTCGTTCTCATCGATGCAGGGGGAGACAGGGTGTTCGAGTATCCTTTCAGGCAAATCAACCATCTCAATTGCAACATCAGTGACCGTTCGGGCAGGAGGGCCACGAACACAAGTCCGGTAAATGGCAGGACAAGAGACCGCTGGTGTAACACTATTCAGGATCGGCCAGATGCTGTAGCTTGACATTTTCCACTGAGATGTATCTGTTCTCCTTGCGACCAGGAAGCGGTGGTAGGATTACTGTACGCGTTCCCTTCAAGCCCAGGACTGGAACCGGTGCACGATAAGAGGGGCCGAATTCTTTCTTGTTCTCCACCTTCTCTCGAACCAGATCTCCAATCTTCGGAAGCCAGCCGGCAACCGGAATCTGTAGTGCAGAGTCTGTGGCTGAAGGTAAATGTGCGACTGCAAGTTTGTCGCGGGCTTCTTGTAAGTCCTGTAACATAGTAGAATGGTTATCTACATCAAAGATGGCGGATTGCGCCGCCATGTCTAGACCATCAAGGTCGGGCACAAACATTCTAATGCCAAAGAGCATTTCGTATGGGGTCCGCCCACCCAGAGGTCTTCTCGGGAGATTATTAAGTGCATGTTGTACAGTATACAAGTGGGCCAGCCAGTTCCTGCCAGTACCTAAGACTCTAGCTGTCAAGGATTGCTTTAAGTCACGGTTCATTCGCTCAACGATCGAGTTGCCCTCAGGCTGATACGAAGACGAAAATTTCACCCGCACCCCCAGTGAACCCATTGCGTCCTTGTAAGCCTTAGAGGCAAACGCTGGACCTTGGTCAGAATGGAAGGTGCCACCACTGTTCCCAATAACGTGCGCGCATGCGCGCGCGCTCACCTCTATTACCTGTAGCGCGCAGTGCTGTGTGTGGAGCGCGCACACACACAGCACATCCAGCTAGAGAGTTCGCGCCGCTGCTTTTAAAAAGCGAGCGGCGCGAAAAACGGGTGTTTCCCGGCAGAGCGGCAGAATAGACTGATGTCAATAAAAGGCGAGGGAGCAGCAGGTAAGTTTTGGGCACTTGGTTTCTTCTTTTATATGTAGAGCCCGGCTGCGGTGCCTACTGTGTGCTTTTGTTAAAGTATTCATGTTAATTGCAGCGCCGTCACGAGCTGCGATTAACATGAATACTTTAACAAAAGCACACAATCTGCCCACAGCTGCGCTTATGTAACAACAACAAAATTCAGCAAGTCTACAAACACGGCGTGTAAAGCTTAGCCGTTTATGTAGACTTGCTGAATTTCTCTTCTTAACAGAGCGGGCTGCGGGGTGATTGTGTGACTTTGTTAAAGTTTTCTGGTTAAGTGCAGCTCCAGACGGGTTCTGCGATTAACCTGAAATCTTTAACAAAGGCCCACAATCACCCCTCAGCCCAGCTCTGTTAAGAAAAGAAATGCAGCAACTCTACAAACACGGCGTGAAAAGCACACGTGTCCTGTTTGTAGACTTACTGAATTTCTCTTCTTAACAGAGCTGGGCTACGGGGTGATGGTCTGATTTTGTTAAAGTTTTCAGGTTAATTGCAGCTCCAGACGGGCGCTGCGATTAACCTGAAATCTTTAACAAAGGCCCACAATCACCCCTCAGCTGCGCTTTATTAAGAAAAGAAATGCAGCAACTCTACAAACACGGCGTGTAAAGCCCACGTCGTGTTTGTAGACTTGCTGAATTTCTCTTCTTAATAGAGCGCAGCTGTGGTGTGATTTACACTTTTCTGTGCTTGGCATAGTGTGCCACCCGACTTGTATTTTCCTGTTTCTCTCATTGTATCCAGATATATGATACAACAAGTAACATCATACCCAGGGCTTTAAGTGGGATGAAAAAACTGGGGGTCTCGCAAAGGGGTGGCCAGTGTAATCAAGGGCGTGGCTTAAGACACATAAGCTAAAAATCTGTACTTAGCATAGTGTACAGCCCGACTTGTATTTTGCTGTTTCTGTCATTGCATCCAGATATTTGATACAAGTAGATATATGATACAAGTAGTAACATCATACCTACAAGTCAGGACTATAGGCTTTGTCAATGGTTGTTAGTTGCATAAGATAAACAAGCAGCAACTATGGCTTGTATGTAATATTGAAAAAGCTTGAACTTAAAGCCCTGGTGACACCACGACAATGTTGCTGCGCCTGAGTTTCAAAAAGAGAAGGAAATCCAGAGAGAAAATGACTCTCTTTAAAGGATTTCCCTTCCCCTACAAGGCTCACCTGGCATGACGTCATGCCCTAACTTCTCTACTAGTGAAGTGAGGAGTGTGAGCACGCGCACATCGATGTGCCTACTGTCGATGCAGTCTGGAAAAAAATGGACCGCCTGTGCCAGGGCACAAAACAGAGCCCGATAGAGACCCGTTTCGAGGCCCCCTTTAAAAAACTGCCGGTGCTCAGCACTGGTGAGACCCGGCCCACTTAAAGCCCTGATCATACCTACTATTGACTTTGTAAGTGGTTGCTAGTTGCATAAGATAAATATGCAGCAACAATGGCTTGTATAAATTAAATCCATCTGAATTTGAAAACAGCTAAACTCTCCAGCCATCTTTCTAGCTGTGATGAGGCTGCCAATGACAGACTTGCTTGAGTGTCTGTTATGGTCACGCTGGTAGTACAGTTTTAACAACCCCTTTAGACAAAATGTGACATTTTAACAAGAAGCAGTTTGACTATTAATGAGATCCCCTTTTTTGTACTTGCATATATTAGGGCGAAAGGGGGTGATCTACTGTACAAAACTCAGCTCTGAAGTTCATCAGGTTAAGCAGACTGTCTTGTGATAGGAGCTTGCCATACATCTAGTAGCGCAGATTCCGTACTGTGGTTGGGACAGAAAAATGACCGATGGGAATTCAACAGCTGGCTTGCTTCTAAATATTGTTCAAATTGCGGGGTGATTATTCTTTCCAGGTTTAATGGGGTCAGAGGAAGGAAGAAAGGGGAAATGTATGATTTCTCTATTTTTTCTAATGTAGATGCTCATTATGGCAAGTCTGAAGAATAGACTAGATGAACCTTGACCCAGTGAGACACTGATGATGGTAACAGTAGTCTCGAGCAGTGGAGGAGCAGAGTCTTTTTAGGGTCTTAATAATTGTTCTATTATTGTCTTGAGAAACTGACATCTAGAAAGAGTGTGTTTTTTATGCATGATGAGCTGTGACCTGAGCATTCCACTGGACTAGGTGATGGACCAGTGCACTGATGGTGCAGGTTTTCACAGATCTCTTGTCAGCGTTGTAATGTTGGTCTAAGTTTGTATTTTTTTCAAGGATTTGAAAGTTGCATAGCAGTTCAGTGATCACTTTTCTCACCTATAAAAGCCTCTAAGCGCACTGCCCACTCTAAGTCATCCCGTTTCACTTCATCTGAAAGTTTTCTTGTTAATTGCAGCTCCAGACGGGCGCTGCGATTAACCTGAAAACTTTAACAAAGCACACAATCACCTTGAAGCTGCGCTCTATTAAGAAAAGAACTGCAGCAACTCTACAAATATGGTGTGTAAAGCACACGCCGTGTTTGTAGACTTGCTGTATTTCTCTTCTTAATAGAGCTGAGCTGTGGGGTGATTGTGAGACTTTAAACTTTTCTGTGCTTGGCATAGTGTGCCCCCGACTTGTATTTTCCTGTTTCTGTCATTGCATCCAGATATATGATACATCAAGTAACATCGTACCTACCACAAGTCAGACTATTGGCTTTGTCAGTGGTTGTTAGTTGCATAAGATAAATAAGCAGTAACTATGGCTTCTATATAATATTGAAAAAGCTTCCACTTAAAGCCCTGGTGACACCACGACAATGTTGCTGCCCCTGAGTTTCAAAAAGGAAAGCAAGTGTTAGTGAAGAGAATACTCCCGACAGATGGATCAGTCATTTACACACTTGCAGCTGCCATTTGCTCAGACCTGCATCTTGGCAAGATTAAAAATCTTGGCAAGGCCTAACCAGCCTTCCACCCTTCTTAGTTCGTTCAGGTGAGCACGGTTACATAGAGCAAGCGTTTAGAAATGACAAGATGGCGAAAAAGGCTCCTTATAGAACCCCCAACGTTGATATGCTGAGACGCTACTTCTGAAGCATTGCCATACCACACTCGCTGTCTTCTCTGACATATCTTTTGTCCTTTTTTCTTCCACTCCCCAGCTGCTCTCTCCGTCTCCTTCTCTTTTTCTTTTTCTTCTTCCTCATATCAGTCCCGCTCCACGTTTACCCACTTTCCCCTTCTCCCCATCCCATTCTTGTCTCCATTTCCCTCTCACTGCCTGTTCTTTGCTTTCTCTCTTACCGGTTTTCCATTCTCTGTTCTCCCTCCCAGTTCTCCAAAGCCTCTGGCTGCCTTTCTTGTAGTTAATGAAATGGGGGTGCGCCAGGTCATGAAGTCCAGTAGTCAAATAGTAGTGTAAACATAGTTCTTTATTTTAAATTCATAAGTCAGCAATACGACAGGCTCAGCCAACGCGTTTCATTCCCTCACTGGGAACTTCATCAGGGCAAGAAAATAAAGGATGGATAAAAATAATCCAGATGGCCAAAGCGTAGAATTCAAAAATGGCAAGTGCTGCGAGAATTCCCTGATATATTTCCAGATTCTCAAAGCCAGTGTAAGGAACCTGTTGGATAAACAGTGTCAGTAATCATGCGTCCGGATAGTCAATTGTGTATTCTAGTCCAGTGTATTTCACTCGAACAAACCGGAATACTTGCAGGTATGATAAATCCTGCATAGGACGACCATAACAGAAGTTCGTCTGGTCGTGACCTTCGTTTTCTGGCTGCCTTTCTCTTTCCGTCCCTCTCTTACCAATTTCACCATTACTCCATTATTGTCATGGTGTGTGTATCCAAATTGCAAATCTGCCTTAAGCCCCTTAATGTGGGTTGTATGTGTGGAAATGCACCGTGTTTTCAGTTTTTAAGCAAATGTTTGGAGTGATATTTGGCGCTGCGCACAAGCGCGGTCTGGTTCCTGGCGCACATAGCCATGGCTGCAGCGCACAGAGACCCTACACTGCCGCACACAGAGTAAAAAAATTAGAGGGAACATTGGGTGCCACAGGCGAAAATTCCCACAAAGACACGCAAATCCCTGATGACATTTCGAGCGTCAGCACTCCGTTGTGGCCAGACCCAGATGAAACGTGTGCACGAGTCCACTGCCACTAAGATATATTTATAGGCAGTGTCTGAAGAAAATGGACCGCAGTGATCCAGGTAAACACACCCAAAGGGTCTGTTAGAAATGCAGAGCGAGGTCTGTGGTGGCCGTGCAACCGTGGAAGGCTTAATCTGTTGACAAACGTCACAAGAAAGCACATAAGTACGGGTGTCTTTGTATAAACCACGCCACCAGTAACGCTGCTGCAAGATGGAAACGGTCGCAGACACTCCAGCATGAGCCGAAGCCATGCCTTCGTGTGCAGCCGTTATCAAGGAAAGTCTGCGGTCCGCGTTGGGGATCAGCCGATCACCAACGTCGGGTATTGTTACATAAGGAGCCTGTTCGGGACCTAACTAATAAGAATATTTGGAAGGAAAACCCCTAGGGTAATTAGCACCTTCTTTTGTTGCAGCAATAGCTGCTAAAATATCAGTATCAATTTTAGACATGGATCTAGTAACTGCTGCTACTGAACACGTGACTACTGCTGATTTGGCAGCTTCGTCTGCCAAACCGTTACCAACAGCGTGTGCGCCCACCCGCTGATGGCCAAGGGTGTGTACCACCTGTGTGAGTGGCAGACGTTGTCTCAATTCTGCCACCCGAACCCAAAGCATTTTATGCTTAATTGTGCTACCTTTGGCGTCTCTATAGTCGTTTTGCGACCAAAAGAACAGATTGTCATTATAAGACTGAACACAGTAGTAAGAATCGCATACAATTAGAGTGGTCACATCAGGAGTAGCGAACTCAAGCGCAAGCACCAATGCGCGCAGCTCGGCCAATTGTGCAGTACTGTCCCCGAGTGCCTGAGTGTGCACTACAGTAGATTTGAACTTTCCGTTCACAAAGGTACCTGCAACAATAGCACATGCGGCTGAATAAGCATGCTTGGACCCCGTGGCCGGTTGTGCCGACCCATCGGTGTAGATCACACAGTCGTAATCCTCAAGCGGCAGCAAAGACAGAGGAGGAGGATGAACGAATTCATACTGTAAAAACTCCTGAGTCTGAAGAGAAGAATCAAAAATAAAAGTGACATCCGGAGACGTCAAAGAGGTTGCCCATTGAATCCAACGGGGGTGCAAAGCTTTAGAGTTCGGTACACTTGCCTTTGTCACTGCCTCTAGGGCAGGATATGGTGTTACCACCAGAATCCGCTTTCCCTGTGCCAGTGCGCGTTCCTTTAGAATTGCCATTTGCACTGCCGTTAAAACTTTTTCCACAGAGGAAAAGCGCATTTCCGCGGAAGTGTAAAGATGTGACTTGTATGCGATCGGAACTGTGTCACCTTCGTTAAAGGTTAAGTACGTGAAACCCACTGCCCCCGGAATTATTCTAATCACCAGGTTTGTGTGGTTATCACGAGTCAACAAGTATTTAGACTCAAGAAGGTCTGTCTGCAAAGACTGCAGAATGGAGGTGTGCTCCGGAAGCCAGCATGACTTCAAAAAGTTAGGTTGTATCAAGGCATACAGTGGCTTGATACGCTGGGCATATTCGGGAATGTAAGTACGCCCGAAGTTCAGAAAACCCAGCAAAGACTGAAGTTTTTTCAGAGTAGTAGGAGGGCACAAAAGTGCACATTTCTCTAGGAAATGGGGGGCTAAGCTCTTACCTTCATTGTTGAGCTCGTAGCCCAAGAACAAAACGGTAAATTCAGCAATGTGAGATTTGGCAAAGTTAAACTTGTAACCTTGAACCGCAAATTCTAGAATAATGCGGTCTACTCGGGAGAGATGCGGGAATAATTCATCGTCTGTCAGATAAATGTCATCAACGTACGAACATGCATCTTGGTCTATGCCGTCTAACAAAGAGACAACACGGGCAGCGAATACGCCTGGACTGTTCTTGTAGCCCATAGGTAAACGCCTGAATTTGAATAATTTACCACCGGATGTAAAAGCGATCCATTGGCTACTCTCCGGGGCTAAGTTGTGCGTGTAGAATCCATTGGAGAGGTCAAGTGTCGTTTTATATTTTTTACGAACAAGACTGTCTACAAGCGCAGAACTGTGGGTATTTTGCACCGCAAAGGTCCGACAATGAGAGTTCAAATGTCGGTAATCCAAAACTAAGCGGTACGATCCATCGGGTTTAGAAACCGCGAATAGGGGATTATTCATTGGTGATACGCATGTTTCAATTACTCCCTGATATTCTAACTGAGTCAGAATTTCGGAAACGGGGCCCTTGGCTTCCCGTTTAATGGCATATTGGGGTTGTGGCTGTGGCAGGAACCGCAAAGGTATTTCATGGGGGGGAGAGTCCTCATCTCAGCCCACGTGATTGCGGTATAACGCTGGAGCCAGGGACACAGCCCACTCAGCTGCAAGAGCCTCCGCTTTGTCCTTTGGGACATGTCGAGAAAAGCTCGGAAGGATTACCTCCTCCCCTTTACGCGCAGCAAGTACGAATGGGGGCGGCCAATTCGCCTCCGCTAACAAAATGTCGTACGAAGAGGTCAGATTTTCCCAAAAAATCCCTTTAATTACACGCTGTATATCACCTTCGATTTGAATGACAATATTATATAGTCTGTCAGGGGGTGCCACTCTGGTGTCTGCTGTCTTGACAGTAA
The DNA here is from genome assembly GCA_963921515.1 of Calotriton arnoldi. Taxonomy (NCBI): domain Eukaryota; kingdom Metazoa; phylum Chordata; class Amphibia; order Caudata; family Salamandridae; genus Calotriton; species Calotriton arnoldi. Next base: position 944,855 of record CAWUFW010007480.1, on the reverse strand, counting down.
TGAATGTTTCAGTTGCTGTCGCCTCCATATGAGGACGTAGCGCCTCCCGCACTATGGTAACTTCCGCGGCGCTGTCTAGGAGGGTCACTGCCCACGTCCAGTTCAGGAGTCTCGTTCTCACCGTCTGTGGCATATCTCGTTGTTACAGCGGCAACTTTCTTCTTCTGAAATTGTGGGCGAGAACGCTGAAATTCTTCTGCTTTCCCTCTGACCTGTTGTCGAGGTTGGTCTCGTCCCTGGGGAGCCTCTCAACCCCTTCCTCTATCCTGGCGCTCTCCTCCACCGGCCTGCAAAGTTGTCTGTGCCTGTGAAGAACGAGGAGAACGCGTATCAGGGATCTGAAATCTATCCGGCGATTTAATTCTCGCCCTATCGCGCAAATCATAAGTGCGTTCAGAAGAGATGGAAACCGGGGATGCGCCTCTCGACCCCGGCCTCTTTTGTTGCTTACCTTGTTTTTTCAACCTCCAGCTCTTTTTAGTAAAGACTGGCTTCTCATCCTTCTCGGATTGAGTTTTTGGTTGTTGTGGTTGCGATTGTGTTTGCGCTTTGGCAAAAGGCTTAACTCCCAGGCTATTTCTTCCAATAGTTTTGTATGCCTGGGCTATAATTTTCAGTAATTCGCGCGGCTTGTCCGGTTCTGGGACCAAAGCCAAAGCATTAGCTACTTGAAAGTTCACTGCATCGCCCTTGACATTCGCAAGGATCAACTCAGCTACTTCGTCGAACACTCCCACCAGTCTCATCCCTAATTCCACAGCCGCTTCAGGGCCATGTTCATCCTGCACGCGTTTAATTACAGAGGGGAGAACCGTCATGGAAGGAGTGCTGAAACATTTCGCATATACTGCTGCCAATACCCTACCCCAGTTGTTGCATGCTGTCAACTCGGGGATTAAGTCTTTTGGCAAACTAATCGTCAGAATTCTGTGTTTTTCCACCGGAGATATGTTTGGAAAAACCGCCTCCAGCTGGTCAAATTTCTCTGCAAGCCAATAAGGAAAATCATCCTTATTTTGAGGGCGCTTGCCCATCACCGAATTCACCATGACAGGACTTATGGTCACTCCGCCTGCACCAGCTGGATGGGCTGCAACTCCAGGTGGGGCTCCCTGGATGTGGTCTGTAACATACTGCACTAAGGCTCGATGCACTCGCACTAAAGCCGAATACATGTTGCGCAGTTCCGCGACTGTTACCGTCATATATTGCGGATGCGGGGTGTACCCGGCCAAGACAGGCCAAGTGGCCCCATCAATAGATAAGGGGCCTAAACGAACCGCGGTAACCGGTTGGGGGAGGGCGCCATCAAACCAAACACGGTGTTGCCAAGCCGTGAGCGGTACTTCAACATTCCTATATGGTCTATAGTGAACAGGAACTACGGTGGCTGTATATTCATGGAACAAATTGTCTGTTCCATCCAACGCCGGAAAGGTGACCCAAGAGTAAAACACCTCAAAGTGGTAAGCTGGATCGGCTTGTACCACAAAGATCAGTTCGACACCCGCTTCAGGCACTCCATACACTGTTAAGTGAGCCCGGAGCGCTGCACGGCTATGTGCCGCAATTTGAACCGCCATTTTAGGCTAGAAGTAGTCGACAATCTAAAATGAGGCAGCACAAATAGGGTTTTAGTTAAGAAACCTTTTAACAACTTCAAGCTTGAAAGAACCTATAAAAATGTCAATATAGGAGGTATCACCGTCACACACGCTTCCGGAAGCGTCCGTGAGGGGAGTTGTGGACAAGCACAAGCACTACTCAAGCGTCTCGCAGATAAGCAGCCCACTCGTTGGTCGCGCCATGTTATAGGGATTCTGCACACACAGAGCTATGCACAGGATGATAGGACCTCGGAAAATAGTGGTGAGCCAATCATAAACCTTAGCACCTAAAACCCCAATCCGACTAGCCTTAGCGTCTCATTAGCAACAAGGTTACCAATGCTTAGACAACCCAGAACACGGTATCTCTCTCTCAGGACTCGCAGTAGCAAGAACACCCTTTCATCACTCACTCATACCTGTCCACAACGTGCGTAAGAAGAGACACAGTATAGTTTAAAATGTTTATTTCAACTTACGTGCTCTAAGATACAGTACACGTGTCAGTACTATCAGCACAATGCATAAGAATAATATAATCAGCATAGTTACAACTCCATAGAATACAAACGGGGAAAGCATTTCATAAAGCAGTGGATATAGGGCTAAATGACCTTACCACCCTCCCCGTGCTAGTAGCTATTGTATTATAAAAATAGAAGACCTCTGGGCTTTGACTAGCGAACCCCCATACCTCAGTCTCTAGATGCAAAGTCTACATCAGCAGACAATCACAGCTCTTCTCCCTGGAAAGGTTTTTCTCCAAGTGTCTCTTAAGCGGGAAAACCGCAATATTAAAAGCACACAAATTTCTCCATGGCAGCTGTACATAGTGTTATGTCTAGGTGCGAGGGACTGGCCAGATCAGCAAGAACAAGGGACGTTGTTTTTCGACCTTGTACATGTTGTGCAGACTGAGCCCAAAGGGAACAGGAGAAAAGGTGAGAGACAGAAAATGCAGACAGTTCTAAAACAACTTGGCAGAAGCAGAGGTCGGCAGAACAACGGGTCAGAGTAACGTGCACAAAAAAGGCAGCATGGCAGCCAGGCCTAAGCCAACGCAGCAAGGCAGGCCAGGAGGCCACAAACCACAAGACACTATCTGACCCTGCGATAACCCTCCGTCCAACTTTTAATTGGGGCCATTATCCTTTTCTGCACATTATGAGGAAGGGTAAGGGAAACCTGGCTTCTGCCATTGCTTAAAAACCATGCTGTCACTAATTTTAAAGGTGAGTGTTAATTTTTTTAAAGAATTTTGAGAAGAAATTAATTGTTTATAAAGCAGAAACAAATAGAAAGGGCCATGATATTTGTGAACTGTGCCCTGGAGAATTGTGAGGATCCTCATAGCGCTCTGTGGTCGGCAATCGAAGTGGCCTTCATTGATTCTCTGAAATGGGATAATTTTTTATTCTTGTGCATATTAGGTACTTTTTATACCCTTTCGAGGTCTTTTCTGAAATGGAAACATTGCTTGCTTCAAGGAGTGAGTTGAGTTATTCACAGCGTTTGATCAGGATGAAGACATGAAATATTGAATCGCTTAGTGGTAAGCATTAGACAGTCTGCTGGAGCAGGAGTACTCTTATTGCTTTAAAGCACAGGGATCATTTCCAGTTTTTTAGGTTACACTGATGGACTTTCTAGACTATTGGATCCAGTTAGATGGTTTGACCGCCCACTCCCATGTTGATTTTGGGACTTTTGTCAACTTTTGGTTGTCTGAGTAAACATTAGATAAATGATGACTGGTGTTTGCAGAGACTATCTGTTAGATAACATGGTCACTGGCCGAAGGGATTTTGCCCTGCGATGAGGCCATCTTGACTTTGGATTCCGACTTACAGCAGTGGGGCCGCTTATCCACAACTTGGTCCAGGAAGGTCAGTTTTAGAGTATGTTTGGTTGCGTATGTTCATGGTATGGCCTTGGCACAATCTATGCTCAATAATGAGTCCAACAGCACCAGACCAATGTGTTTCTGCAAACAGAAGGCAGCTTGCAACAACGTATGAACAGGTGGAGCACTGATGGAGCACAGTGGAGATAAGTCTGATAGCAGGGTGGTGTGGGTGTAAACTCCACACACAACACAACTGGGAGTTCACAGGAACAATAGCCTTGTTGCTTTCTTAGGACACTTCAGATCTTCTTCAGTTGTGCGACCAACATGAGCCATCTGCTGATAGTTACCAGTGACTGTTCTGGCAGCCCCGTTGAACCAAGTCACACAAGTTCTACACCTGCTGTGATTTGAATTAATTTTATTAAGCATGCATTAACCAACATAGGCATCTTGACACCTAGGAGCAAGCATTAAACTTGTGAGGTTGTAATACCAAGGGATAGGAAGAGACCAGCAGAAAAGGTGAGTTTTTAAGAAATTTCTGAAGGAAAGGTTTGAGTGTTCTTAATTTGTAAAGGGGTGACTCCAGAGTTGAGGACCACACAAATGCCGCCCTCACAAGAATGTTTGAAATGGGCAACCGATGCTAGGATCTGCTGGTTGGAGCGCATGGTTTTTGGAAGGGTGCAGTGGATGAATCATGCAAGATGTGATTTCTCAGCTTCACAGAAAATCCTGTCCTTTATGGCAATCCTTGCCTTAATCAGTAGTCATTGGAGTTTAGCTCAGTCTTTAATGGCATAGTCGAATTTACGCAACTTCTTCCATTCCATACTGTGAGGTTCGGTATCGGTATCCTCTGAAGCTTAACTAAGGCGGCCTTGAAGAGGCCCAGTTTGAGTGAGATATTAAAGAGTGACAGCTGAAGCCCTGATTGCCTCTATAGAAAAGGGTATTTCCGATGCCATAGGTTTAATCTGTTTATTATGAAAAGTTGCAACAAAGGCAGGTGGCCTAATTTATTTACCATTTAAAACTTATGTTAAAGCTAATAGGCATTTATGGCTGGATTTTTTTCTGCACTGTGATAAAGCCTGCAATCAGGTACTTTGCTACATGAAAACTCACAGATTACCTTTGTTGTAAGGATTTTGGTGTTGGTCACCACCTTTGACAAATCCGTGGTACAGAAGATTTGAAATGTAATTATTCTTACTAGAATTGCTTCGAAGGCCTGATGGGCTTAGCTGTCAGGCTTAGTTGTCAGCCAGGATCTTGTATTAAAAAAATCATTAGCTAATACATACTTTCATACATATGACTATATATCCATACAGATATGTAGAGGGCCTTTAGGTCAGCCGCCTTCGGCCACTTGTTTTTCAAAGTATCATTTCCACTCTGCTTCCATCTGTGACAGTGAACTGCACGGGCTAATGTTCAGAACACATCAGTCATTGGCTCTTTTGCCCTTTGAATGATGCCATTTTCTGATCACATGTTCAAATCCACCTAAAATAAGTGTGCTTAAGTGTCATGTCTAGTTAGCCAGTCCTTTAGCTTTCAATTTTCGCCTTTAATAATTCCCCTTACTTCTCTTTGCGTTTCGTCTATTCATTTAATTTTTCTTAAGGAGATACCACAGCTCCCCAGGCAGAGCTAATGGACCGCTTGATTGCTGCTCATTTCATCTGCAGTGCACCGCATCCCACGTGGCCCACATGGCCACTTCCTCTACACCAGGCAAACATTATGGAATGCTGTTGTCCATAGTGTATCATTGTTTTACCATTCGAAAATTGCCAACACGTTGAGTGTAAATATGACGGCCATGCTGGAACTGTAAAACAATGATATACTGTAGGGAACTGGGCTTTTATTGCAGCTATCCCCCACTTTTTGCCCCATTTGTGGCTACTACTTGCTGATTTTCAACTCTGACAGTGCACTGAGGCCTGTTAACCAGACCTCAGTGCCAGTGCTCCTTCCCTAAAACAAGTTGTCTAATTGTGCCACAATTGGCTAAGGGCTTTAGAACCCCTGTAAGGCCCTAGTAATTGATACCCCAAGTACCCTGGGCAGGGGTACTAAAGAGGGTCCGTAAGGGCTGCAGCATATCTTATGCCACCCTAAGGGACCCCCATACTAATTCCACACTGACTGCCATTGCAGGCTACGTGACATTGTGCAGACCATGAGTAAAAACATGACATGACACACTCCTGTGTGCCATGCCAAAGTCACAATCTAATATATGTAAGTCACCCCTACAGCAGGCCTGTGAGCTCTAAGGCAGGGCACATTATATTTTATGTGAGGACATATCTGCATGAGCAAATATGCCCCTGTGATGTCTAGTTCAATTATTAGATATTGCAAGTGAGCAGGGAAGCCATCTTAAGGTATGTACTGGGCACTGGTCAAAACGAGTTCCCCAAATATATCATGGCATCACTGAATCAGATGGTGTTTGGTATCAAACACCTTGTATTAATAAACCCACACTGATTCCAGTGATGGGTTTATTAATACATGCACCCAGAGGGCACCTTAGAGGTGCCCCTGAAAACCTACCAACTGCTAGTGTTCTGACAGACTGGTCTTAGCCAGCCTGCCACCACAGATGAGTGTCTTACCCTCAGGGGAGAGGGCCTTTGCTCTCAGGAGGTCAGAAACAAAGCCTGCTCAGGCAGAGGGTGTTTATATCCCCTCTTACAGGATGAACTGCGAATTAGCATTCAAAGGCAGGGAGCTTCAAAGAGCCCATGCCTTTGGTATACAAATATGGCTTCCATACACAGGAGAAGATGCTGACCCTCCTGTCCTGAGCCATCTGGCGCCACGACAGGCGGGAAAATTAGCTATGCGTGAGGCATGTTACACTACCAGGCTGGGCATACCGCTAGGCCTGAAGTGGACACCAAATTTTGGATTCCACCATTTTGTGTGTGGTGGAATTAGGAATTCTGGTACAGGGCGATGCCCACTCCCCAAAGGAAGTGGCCATTAGTGGGTGTAGTGACCCCAGGGGTAAGTAGCCCATTGGCTGCTACCCCTCACCCCCCTTAATGCCCCTACATTGACTATTTAGGGGACCCCAAGATACCAGGACTTCCGATTTTTGATAGACACAAAAGAAGTGGACTGAGAAGATTGCTGACCCGAGAACCGAGGAGCTAGACTGACTTGGCGCCAACCCTGCCAGCCTGCCTGCTGCTCCCGACCCTTGTGGAGCAACTGACTCAATCTGATGCTGTGCAGACCTCAAGAAACCCAGAGGGCTTCCAGTGCTTCGCAAATTGCCAAAGAAACTCCCTTGGACATGGTACACCGACCTGCCGCCTATGGGGACTTCTGACGCAGCGGCCACCCAGGAAGAGGTAGCCGTGCTGCAACAGGTCAGATCCATCCTCCCTCCAAGTGTGGGGGACACCGGGACCGACCGGAGCCGCACAGTACCAATCCCTGGGGTACTGGACCCCTTGCAGCAGCCAAGGCTTGTTGTGCCCAGACCGGACATAAGCAACAAGGAAGACTGACCTGCACATTGAGGGACTTTAGGGGCAGGGAGACCCACATCAAGAGTGGCCCAGCTGTCCTATTTGCCCCTCTGCAGCAGAAATAAAGACAAAGAGTAAGTCTATGACTGCCGTCACCCGACGCCTCAAGCACCTATGCACCCGTGCTCCAGAGCCCGAGTCCAAAGGAGGTGACAGTACCAATGGGGTCTCCAGATCCACAAGAGCTAAGCCCATCCTTGGGTTTGCCCAGGCTCGACTTCCAGTCGCCGCCTGCAGCCTCTTTCTGCTGCCCCTCTCCAACCGCAAGAAACTCCAGCACCGGATCCGACGCAAAAAGACGCCAGTGCACCCGAGCCCACAGACCGAGGAGAAGTGGAACAAGGGTGTCCCTGTGTGCTCGAGTCGCCCAGTGGGTTTCCCTGGACTAGTCCCACAGTCCCAGCTTGCAGACACTTTGTAACCGGACCATTCTCCCATTGAAGTAAATGGGACACCCGACTCTGTGACACACCTCTGCACCCGGACACCCCAGAGCCACCCGAGGTGACCTGTTGGTGTGACCTTGGACCTTGCCCCATAGTCACCTTAAGTCCAGAAGAACAAGTGGCTGCTAAGTGCCCGAATGCAATACATGTTTTTCCTCCATAGGATAACATTACCAATCCAGAAATTGCACTGTGTCTATTTTTGAAAACTGTAAAAATACCTGATTCCAATGATCTTGGTATTTAAATTCATATAAAAGTATGTGTTAATTTTATAAGCTGGTGTTGGATTTCTTTATTGAGTGTGTGTCTCATTTACTGTCTTGTGTGGGTAATAAATGATAGCACTACCCTCTGATATGCCTAACTACTCGCCCACACTACCACAAGAGAGAGCATTTGGGGTGTTATTTGTGCCTCTCTAATTCCTTTGGGGTTTGCCTGGACTCTTTACACAGTGCACCTCTTTTTGTTCCACTATATAAAGAGCCAGCTTCCTACATATACTATGAAGAATATCGCTGCAAGGCGGACACCAGCTGCTGTGTTTCGTTTAATTATTTTTAGGGTATGCCTGTCGTGTTTAGATGGCAGCATTGTGTCTTCTTTCTACTTGTATTGTTTTCATTTTTCTTGCCTATGTTGTTGAGTTTGTTTTTGCTTTATTGTGGTTGTGTCAGAGGGTGAATGAAATAATGAGTCAGTTGGTGGATGAATAAATGCATGAGTGAAAAGGTGAGTGTCGGATTGCATGCATGATGACTTATTGGGTGCCTAAATGTCACAAGAAACAAAAGAGATGCCCATGCTGCTTTTTCACTCCAATCAATAATCCTTGAACATTGAAACAAAACAATGCCCACAATAACCACTTTTTCCGTTGGATTTAATCAAAAAACTTTTTCTTTTCTCTTTATATCAAAAATTTCACCACCAACATAGTACAAACATTCTACAATTTGTGAAGAAGCATTTACAAAGCAAAAATTCAATATACAAAAACATTTACATATATATACAAATCAACATCATGTATACCACTTCTTACACCCCATTCACTCAACCTCTTCATACATTCATTCCCTCTCATACCCTTTTTCCCATTCAAACAAACATACAAAACCGCGTATTATTTTTCAATGTTGACACAGACATTTTAATAAAAAACAATAAACCAAAAGGCCATCAATCAGATTCTGAAAGAATCAAAAATGAATTATAATTCTATCTATGATTGGCCTTAAATTATCGGTCTACGCGTTTCGAACCCCTGCCAGTTCGGGGGTTCTCATCAGGACCAGACTAGCTGAAAAAGACAAAAAAAGAGATATCTTTGTCTTAATTATTGACCAAAACGTGACCCTTAACTCAAAATACCTCCATGGTGCACCACTTCTTACCTTAATCACTATAAATATTCAGCTGGTATTAGACCATTTCAACTTTCTCCAAACTGTTCAATCTGGAATAACATACATACAGTCTTAGTCTTGTGATTTGAATGGACGGAGCATTGCAATGTCGGTCAAAAGATGACAAATTGATGAATACTCTTACTTTTGGCTGACTGGGGTGTACTGAGGCCACACGTAATGTTCAATGGCTGCTACATATCTGTGAAATGAACAAATGAGGTATACATTGGCCATATTGTTGTGTTCATGGCTTATATCTCAAAATTAATTGGGGACCAGGGTAGTGCATTACCTTGGTTGGTGTAAATCATATGTTTGATTTCAACGAATCGGCGGTGGACTGCAAAAGGACGTTTCCTTCGTTTTTCTAAAAGAAAAATTGAGACACTAGCTCAGTTGCGGGTTGTTATGAAATTAATCTTCGTTTCAAAACGATGGGCCGGTGTGTACCGATGCTATGTGCCTGTAGTTCGTCTTACCTTTACTCGTGTTTGGCAGGCAGCTCGGTTGTTATCCGTGTTCACAGCAGATCGTTTGCCGGACTCCGGAAGCGATTTTTACTTTGCGCGCAAGGGTGATGACGTCCTACCCCAGGGATTTATGGGATTTGTAGTTCCTCAGATGTCATTATTTTAACTCCCGGTGTTTTTCTGGATTGAACCTCGGCTTTTTATTAAAAATTATGAACATCTCATACTATTCAATATTGTTTTATGCAGGAGCACACTTGTCTCATTTTTGGAACCTAAAAGAGAGAAAATACAGATTCACTGAGCAGTTACCAATCAAAACAAGGTCTTCTGGGAGTTGTAGTCGCTCCAGTACCTAATCCTTTTCATTTGTGTAACTCATATCTATTTAAGCTCTATGGACTCACCCAGTTCGCCTTAAAATCCGATGAAGTCCTCTAAATGGATTGCATACCACGGTGCATCCAAAAATCTACTGTGATAGAATAAGAACAGGGAATTGGTTTTGGTCTACATGAAAATATTTTGATTAAAGTTTATATATTTCCGAAAGTTCGTTCAGCCCATCTACTGCAGTATTGAATTTTATGATCAACATTGCTTCATGTTTAGTTAATTTGGCATCTAGAGCACCACCTCTAGGATTTTCTAACACCCTAGAGATGACAGTCCATCTTAGATCTTGCTCTGTATGCGTATGTGCTTTCCAATGATTTACCAAAGGTGCTGTTTGGACATTCTTCCGGATTCTGGATTTATGTTGTGTAATCCTTGAGCGCACTTCTTGATTTGTTTTACCTATGTATAATTTCATACAAGGACAGAGAATCCCATAGACATTTTTAGACTTACAATTCGAAAAAGTCTCATGTTTCCAGAAGATTCCATTATGTATAAACAATTCGCCCTCCATGGTGGAGTCACAACTTATACAGGTACCACATTTATGATGTCCTTTAACTGGGGGAAGGCCAACGTAGTCACGGAGGGTCCCCATTGTCTGTTTTGGTAAAGATGCTCGTACTATCTGGTTGGCAATACTTCTGTCTTTCTTGAAAGCGAAAAGTGGAGCTACCGACAATGTTCTTTCTAGATTTTTTACCAAATGCCAATTTTGATGAATAATCTTTTTCAACCAATTTGACCTCGGACAAAATGTGGACACGCATACAATCCTTTCCATGGGTGTTTTCTCGTTTTTCTCCAAAAGTGTTTCCCGTGGAGTCCACCAAGCTCTCTTCATAGCTTTCTTCAGGAGTTTTTGGGGTAGCCTCTATTGGTCAATTTTTCCTTTAAGTTGTTCGCATGGGAGAAATATTCATCTTTAAAAGAACAATTCCGCCTTATCCGCAGAAATTGCCCGTAAGGCAGATTCTCCTTTAAGCTTCGTGGATGGTTGCTTGTAAAGTGGAGAGCTTTATTTCTGTCTGTTTTTTTCTTAAACAAGGTTGTCACCAACCTGCCTTCACTTGAATAAACTTCTACGTCCAAAAATGGCATTTTGTGGTTCGAATAGTTCATGCTGAATTTTATATCAGCTGTCCTGTTGCTTAACCAGTCATGGAAGGAGTGTAGCTCTTGTTCATCGCCTTTCCACACCATAAAAATGTCGTCAATGAAACGAACCCAGCTTCCAATCTGTTTTTTAAATGGATTATCATTATGGACAAATTTGTCTTCATATCTAGACATAAACAGTACTGCTAGCTCTGGAGCGAATGGACAACCCATCGATACTCCCTTTATCTGGAAGTAGAATTCATCGTTGAAATTGAAATAATTCTTTTTCAAGGCAAATCTGGCCAATTTCATTATGAATTCTGTTGGTATCTTGACCGGTTTCATTCTGCTTTCCAAAAAAGAAGTTAATACCGCCAGTCCTTCATCCTGAGGTATCTGGGTATACAAAGATACCACATCCAGAGTTACTAGAAAGTTTTTGTTATCTTCAAAGATCATTGATTCAAGTTTATTAATGAAATCCGTGGTGTCCTGGATAAATGATTTAACTTCGACCAAAAAAGGTTTTAGAAAATGGTCGACAAATTTTGAAATGGGTTCCATCAATGATTCGCAACCCGACACTATCGGTCTTCCTGGTGGGCATGTTTCATCCTTGTGTACCTTTGGGAGTACATAAAAGATTGGAATTCGTGGATGTTTATTTTGCAGATATTCATATTCTTTTTTGCCTAAAAAGCCTTGTTCATAACCTGCCTTCAAAATATTAAAGAGTTGTCCTTGAAGTTCTGACGTGGGGTCTTTTGATATTTGCTTATAGCATTCTCGATCTCCAAGTTGTTTCATAACCTCAGCTTTGTACTGTTCAATTCCCCAGACCACAATTGAACCACCTTTGTCCGCTTGTTTTATTATTACCGACGAGTCATTTTTCAATCCAACGGAAAAAGTGGTTATTGTGGGCATTGTTTTGTTTCAATGTTCAAGGATTATTGATTGGAGTGAATAAGCAGCATGGGCATCTCTTTTGTTTTTTGAATATTTGTGGCTTAGCCTTGCTGCAGTGTTAGCCAAAACCCTTTCTAGGTTCTTGTTGTAAATGTCACAAGAGGCACTTTCATTCCTAAGGCAGACCTACTGGCACTGCCAATGCTTGTTATCTAAAGGATTCACCGATCTTTCTCCTTGAGTTGATGACTCTTGGCAAATGGGGGATATAGAGAAGGAGTTATGAGCATGAGAAACAAGGTTAGATTGTTTTGTAGCTGGTTTGTGCCTTTCTCCCATTCCAGAATGCTGTCTTCTGAAACTACAGGACAGCATGAGAGAGGACGATCTAGCCCCCTCAACTAGCCACCCACAGGGGGTAAGGTCCCAAATGAATACCAGCAGATTTTTTTAAAATGGCACACACTTACTAAGCTAGGAGCTGCTGGCACGGTTGAACATGCAAGGTCATAGGTGAAATTTTCCGAAGACATGAGGCAAGCAAACCGAGTCATAAAATGGGTAAATCAGTGGTTCTTAAAATTTTGAGTCCTGTGGACCCCTACTTAATCATTACTGGAACACGGGGACTCCCACTAAATCATTATTGGAATCTGGGGACCCCCACTATGTCATTACTGGAAGCAGGGGAAACCGGCCTAAGCATTTTCGCTGATTTGAGCGACACCACAATACCCAAAAAATACAGATACAAGCATTCATCAAACATACACAAAATATTTAACCATTTATTTGATTCACAAACAAATATATGAAAAAATCAACATTTTAATTTTAATGAGAAGGTTGGAGTTTTTCTAAATTCAACTGAGGCCATTAGTCGTCCATACTATCTTCTGTTTGATGCACTTGCATAGCTCCCACAAATCAATCTGAGGATACCAACAATGTTTAGCCTCCAATTTCAAATTACTTCACATTTACAGAATGTTTTAAAATGTTCAACTTTACATTTTGCTTTTTTATGTATAAATACTTTATTAATATTATTTAATTTTCTAAGCAGTCGCGGACCCCTTGAGTAGGCTTTGCGAACTCCCAGGGGTCCCTGGACTACAGGTTAAGAACAAGTGGGGTAAACTGTTTACAGTTTATTGTGTGCCTGTATATTGTTTATTGTCAGTGCGTTTATGTTTGCTGTGTGTCTGTAGTGTTTGTTCTCCTTAAGCTGCTGTCATTGTGCTTGACTTGTCTATTGTGGCTTAAGTTGGCACGTGTGTGTGTGTCTGTAAGATGATGTTGTATATGTACGGACGGATGTGTGCATGAGGATGTTTGAGGATTAGTAGTAGGACAACCACCTCTGACTCGCAGACAGTGACCTGCCGGGGCATAACCAGGGCTCGAGTCGAGGGTAAACACGGGTAGAGACCGTCTACCCACTATTTTAAGAGGGTGGACGCTGTCTACCCTGCTGCTAAGCTGCCCACTTTCAGCGGAGTGCCACGTTCCTTTCCTACTTCTCCCGGAATTCACAAAATGTGCTGAACTCGTCCCGGTGTCATTTTCTGACACTGGGACACTTACAGCAATGCCTGCACATTGTCTGCTTTTGTTCCGAGCAGCAACATGCAGGCGGGCAAGGGGCTTATCAGATTCCAGCTTCGCCCATAACAAAAGCCGGAGTTAAGGGGCCATTAGGTCTCTTTTTGTTGGAGTATCCTGGCTGGGATCAATCGGGAGCATCACACCTATATGCAATGGAGGGGAAAAAAGGCTCACATCTTATCACTTCACATGCACTAAAGAGAGAAATGCTTTTGACTTTCGTCAATCCCTGTACCCTGTATATGAGAGATATGCATGCACTGTAAGAATGTCAGATGCGTTGGTCGCCCCAGTATTTACACAAATAACAATTTATATACCACTATTTTGTTTTAATTCTTTTATAGCTCTTTAGTACTACTCATCCCAATGCAGTGTGTCAGTGCACTTTACATCACACGTACAGAATATACATTGACAATAAATCATATGTGTGTACATCAATATAAAGGATGTGTTACATAAGACAGTGAGGGTTACAAGGTGTAGGAGCCCCATGTTCTTCATACCTAACTGTGCTATAGTAGAAAGATTACAATTTAAAAACTGCAAGTAACATAAGAATTTCTGTCTTAAAACCAGTAACCCGCTTACCCATTTACATAAAATAAAAATATGTCATCTGCGTGTTACATAATGTGCTGTGCAGGTGACATATTATCCCTCTATGCTCCTTTGATTCAAAAATAGGACTAGGCAAAACGCAGATCTCTCCAGCAAACACGTTATCCTCCTGAGTTATCTTATTACCACTATTATTATTCCCTGAGATGTAGCAGGCACACAAAGATTTTTTTTTTTAAGTAAGTAATCTCTTTATTTCTTGATTAATAAAAACCTTTGCAATCAGCTACATAGTAAAACACATGTACAAAGTGCATAAAACAACCCATTTTGTAATAATAGAGTTAGTTAAAATTCATTTAAGAAATTACAATGTTTCCATAAAACTACAAAGAGAATATAAAAACTGACATACAGTACGAACAGTAAGGTGCAATGGGTGTCATGAAAAAGTGCAAGGTGTCAAATTTAGAGTCCATTCTCCTAAAGGTTCCTAGGGCAGTGCAAGTTTCTATAAAATTGGCTTTAAGAGTCATGACCGAACTATCATAGAAGTCTAAAGGTGGTCATCCAAAAGTACATATTTGCCAGTTGCAATCAGCAACGGCAGTATCGTCGTATAACTTGTGCGCCCAATTCTTACAACCCTTGCCAAGTAACTCCCATGTTGGTAAGTGCGCTGGTTCCTAGGACCACATTACTAAGCCTAAGATAACACAATGGATTTGGAAGTTTTATGTCGCAGTTACTGACCCACAAAAAAGACTATTTAAAATCCCAAGGAACAGTAGTTGTAAACAGTAAGTACCACAGTAGATCTCTTTTAAGAAGGATTCCAATGAGTAACTAAGAAATCGGTGGGCCTGGGTTGAAGACCGATTTGTTAGAGTTCTGCCGGGGTTAGCTTTGTTTTTACTGTGCTCATAAAGCGAACGAAGCTGCAGGCCAGCCGCACGTCGCCTCCCTCGAAGCAAGCCTTCACCGCCTGTCTACATGTTCGTATGTGACTTTCAATCAGGCGCGCCTTTAATAGCTGTCTTCATTCCTCGTCTAAACCCTTGCAAATGTCTTTTTTTTTTTACGGAGTTTTACATAGCACAAACTTAACCCGAAGGTATCGGGTATCAGAGCGCTTTACATAGCACCAGTTGCGTTACACGAGGACACACATTCATTTTTTTTTGTTAGGCACGGGGAGATTAAGTGATTTGCCCAGAATCAAAGGATGCTCAGCGTCATTGCCGAGACTCGAACCCAGTTCCCCAGATTTGAGGTCGACCGCCCTAGCCGTTAGGCCAACTCCTCTCCCCAAATGCACAGTAAGTGTAGGACATCCTCTTTGGTGTCGCCACATAGTCTGCAATGATTAGTTGTGTCTGTGCGTTTCCATGGAGGGAGGTGCCACTTTACGGGTAAGATTCCCAACCTCAGAAGCCTATTCCTAGGTATGTTTGTGGCTTGCACCTCGAATAACTCTGAATTACAAACCATCCATGGGCCCTCCTGCTTAGTGCTGCTTTGTCTTCTTCAAGGGATACAATCTTTACTGATTTATTTACAAGGTCCTTGAAGCTTTTGTGGGGCATACTGGTTTCCCATAGGTCATGTAAAGCAAGCAGCCTTATTGCTGACTGAAGGTAGGCCATGGCAAGACTGCCTTTTTAGGTCTCGCATAGGCAGCGCATGCGCTGCCTCTACGAGGCATCAAGTAATCTGTATGTGTTGGGTGAAACTCCGCCTATTGCCGGTAGTTTCTCCTGCCTCTTGCCATTCGTTAACTCTGTCATTTATTTTGTTAGCGGGCTTATCGTTGGCTTGCGACCCGATGCGGCACTTCCGTTTTGCTTCCGTTTTGCAGGAAGCAGCACCGACCAACTACAGTTTTGTTCCGCTGCTCGGCGTTATCCATTCATGTAGGGACTACTTCCTTGTTTGAAAGCAGACACTATCAAGTGTTTGTGCACATGAGCACGTATTTTAGCATACACTGAGCATTAAATTGTAGTTTTATTCTGTAGCATCGACTCGCGCCTTTCATTTTAGCATGGCGCTGCTTTCACTTTCCTTTGTGTTTGCATACTGTTAATTGACTTTCTTTTGCGGGCTGTTTATCGCCAGCGCCTTTCATTTTATTTTAGCGCAGCACCGCTTTCAAAAATTGAGTGGCTGACCGCCTCACTTGTACACACAGCAGGTATGTTAGTCATTTACTGATTTCCATCTCGTTTTGGCCCGGCTAATAAGGAAGGGCCTCAGGCTCTAAAACAGGGTGGAGCTTGTTCCTTAGATAAGTTGGAAGGGAGCGAGGCTATGCCGATACAATAAAGTGCAGAGTCGGAGATGAGAAATAGAAAAAAATGTCAAGGGCAATAATATATAATATAGGAAACGAGGGGGAACCATCGCTTTTGAGAATGTATCAGGGCGGGGTTGTCTCGTTTGGAAACAACTGAGTAATAGCCAATCTAGCAGTGAGGCTATAGTTGGACGAAGGGATACAACTCGGGCATGTAGAGTCTCTGCTGTCTTTCAACATCGGGCGTTTATCTGCAGTGCTAGAGGTAGTAGTTTATCTGCGTTGCCTGATCAGTGAGAACTTTTTTAGTAAACAACAAAACGTTTATGTGTTATTAACGAGGATAGTAAATTAGAAACATTTCAATAAAATAATATTAACATATCAGAATTATAACATTACGGTTGATTCCTTTAAATTGACCTCTTGATTTATGCGGCACAGAGGTCACAGGTATTGAAAAATAACCTCTGCCCACAAGTGGTCATAGTATTTAAAGATGGCCGCTGGACCCGTTTGACTCATGGCATCAGATCACACACCTTGTATCCTTCTGTGTCAGTGATTTAGACTCTGCTTAGTGGATAGCTCTTACACTGCTGCAGATGGCGTTCAGGAGCATGGCTTACTTCTTCGCAGAGCAAGTCGATGTTTATTGGCTTGTAGTTTCTACAAGCCACAGACATCGGTAAATGGAAATGGCTGGTGTGTGCGAGGATTCTGCAGATAACCTCTAAACTGTACCAGCCATAGCACTAATTGCAGTAGCACTAATCACAGGCTGTCGCTATCATAAGATTCTTTTAACACAGCTGGTGTGATTATCTGCTCACTGCCATATTGGAGACTTGTGGCCATCTGCCAAATTACGCGGTGTCTGGCCGCCGTGCTGGCCATGCTACCAAGCCTCAACTGTGTGGCTCACTGAGGGGCATTGCCATAGGTTTATTGGGGTCCTAGAGGGGTGCCCATTTGTTTTGTTGCAGATTCCTTGGTGATGCTCCTTTTACCTTCAGTTTTCCTCAGCGCTCTCCTTGCTGGTCCTTTGTATTTGCATAACAGTATTTCCTCCTCCTATTTCACTCTGTGTGACTCCTTCTCTCTTCCCACAGCTGGCTGACTTCTTCGTTGGCAAAATCCTTTGTTGTACTCCCGATTGATCCTTCCTGGATCAGCTCTGATCATCGCATTAACTCCTGAGCATTTCAGAATCCTGTTTCTCCTTAACACTTCAGAGGACAGTAGTCTTTTTCATACAACAAAACACGTCTTGTATCGCCTATATTTATTGAGAAAGGAATGCCTTTTTTTTAATCAAATTGGCAAGATTCATACACGAGGTTTTTAGCAAATAGGAGCTTTGGGCCATCACACCTTTGCAGGAATTCACCAAGCTCCCTGAAGCTGCTACAAATGGGCATTGAAAGCTGCTATTAGTGGGAGACAGGCTATTCCATTTAAAAAATGAGAAACTTCTGTGTACATGATTTATTGACGATACTGAAGTATGTAGGTCAAAAAATACTCATCCACATTCCTAAGCAGGGCTGGTCATTTAGGGTGATTTGGTGGCACTTTTTCAAAAAAAAATATGTTGTAATTAAGTTGTTACACTACTTGAAATTAGTATGCCACTTTAAGCTCTTTAAAGAAAAGGTTGTGCCCCAGTAAGAAGAACTAAAGCAGAAAAAGTAATTATTCATTGGGAGCTTTAAACACAAGTGGTAACATTTAAAATTAAATGGAACGTGCAGATGGCGCTTTCTTGGTGTTTTGCTGACTGCTACCTTACTTTCCATATAAGCCCGGCAGTGATGCACGGAAACGTGGTCAGGGGGTAGATTGCACAATACTGCGTGTTTTTGCAGGTTCATGATAAAGGCATGCTTGTACCAGGAATTGGGAGGGTGTACCACTACGGATTGGGTCATACCTAGAAAACGCCTACGTTATACTATCCCAAATGTGCCTTGAGGGTGTTACTTCACCCAGAAGGAACATTTTGTTTTTGAAGTGTTTGCATTTTTATCTTCTACTTTTTGAGGTAAATTAAAAAAGAGAGGTAACCATTGGATGACAGCAGACTCCAACACGGATTCCCAGCTCACTAGTCGGCAGCTCTCACCGCTGCCCCATATCATTTGCCTAGCCATGTTGCAGGGTGCAGTACCATATGCGGGCAAAAAAGAACCAAAGGGAGTCCTAGTGACCGCATGTGGTACTGCACCCTCACAACACTGCTTGTTTTAACGTCGGAACTGCCATTATCACTCCCAGCGCTACGGCACCATTGCAGGTGTACTACCTAAAAAAAACACTAAAAACAGAGTTCTTTATTTTATTAAGGTGGAGAGGACATATCTATTGCATAGGTAAAAAACATTGCCATTTATAATGCTGATCGCTCCAACTCCAACAAATGTGAAACCTATTGCATTTTCAATGCTTGTTTCCTTGTCATCTCCTTCCATAAGTGTGAGTTCAATGTGCTGGGCTCGGCTCCCTTTATTTTGTGCCAGCACTTGGCATAGGCACCCTTCCATGTTATTTGCTGCTTTTGGAGGCCGAACTCTAGCCTTATTTGTGCTGGCGAAGTGTATTGTGGGAGATTGAATATTATTCTCACGGCCTTGGAGACCACCTTATCCAAAGTGATCTCGTCTCTCCCTCGCATCGATTCACTACCATAAGTGATTGTAGGTAGAAGCCTAGCTCGAAGCACTTCTATTAGAGGGATAAGATTGGGGCCGGTTATTTTGTGCTTGATGTTTTTTAATGCAACTGCCAATAATGTCCCTCTACCTTTGATAGCCGCTTTTTGTTTGAGGTACGTGCCCTTCCTGTCGAAGATTATTCCCAGATACTTATATTCGTCAACCGTCTCCAACAGCCGGCCCCCCAGCATCCATCGGGGTTGGTGTTTGTTACTCCGCTGGTTTAATACCATGACTTTAGATTTTTCAAGGTTTATACTTAACCCGTTCTTGTCTGCGAAGATGCTTGTGGTATTTATCAGGTGCTGCAGGCCGACTGGAGTTCGACTGATCAGTATCAGATCGTCGGCATACAGTAAGTTTGAAAGTGTTAAACCCCCCAGATTCGCAGCAGGTACCTTAACCCCATAAGATATTTTAAAATACAGACATTGCAACCAATTAAGCAGAAGAAATTTACTGCCACATTTCTCCTTGTTGCCAATTTCTTTGTGGCAGGGTTAAAAAAACATAAATGTAAAAGTTGAGGCCCAGATTTTGTGTTGGGTTTGCATCAATATTTTGGCACAACCCCAATGAAAAATCGAATCTGTTAAATATTGTAATGAGCTCAAATGTACTCATGACCTGCTAAACATGCGTGAGGTCTTAAGATCTGATGTCACTTCCTGTGAGGTCATGGGTTGCGATGTCACTTCCTATGAAGCCACATGTGATGTCACATGCCGTGATGTCACTTCCTGTATTGAAACACACGATGATGTCACTTCCTGTGATGTCATGCTCGGTGATGTCGCACCCATTTTGTCTAACTGGTGAGTCCCCCCACTTCTATTTTTTAGGGCTTCAGCCCTGCGTCGCTGGCGATCCTCAACCCTTTAAAGGGGCCCCATTCAGTCCAGGGTCAATGAATTTATTTGAGATATGGGAGACTCAGGGCCCCCTTATCACATTCTGTAGAGGGGCTCCGTCATTTTGCTTTACACCACTGTCACGTGCCTTGGTGGCATCTGCAATGCCACAAACTGCTCGTGCCTATAATGACTTTCACAGGCAAAGGCCTGTCAGCATATTATATCTCTGCGGACTCTTTGCACCTCCACGAATGTTACTTGTGTATTTAGTATGTGTGTGTGGGGGGAGGGTTCTGTTGGGTGTGGCTGAACGTCATGACTGTCGTCTCGCTTGTGATCCTCGACTGCAGCTGTTCATTTCGCCAATAAAACATCCACAATTGGACCCCATCAGTATGCTTACCTGCACTCTCAGCAGAGAGGCCAATAGTGAAATAGACAAGAACACTCCTTCACTCAGTTTTCCTTTCGGAGATGCAAACATATGGCTATGCAACACACCTCCACCTACTCTAGGACTCGACTGAGACCCACACACATGGAGCTTTAAGTGGGCCGGGTCCCTCCTGGTCTCAGACTCAGTAGTAATTTTAAAGGGACAGTGAAACGGGCACCTTTCGGGCTCTGTATTCGTGTCCTTAACTTGTCATGCAAAAATTCTGATCAAACAATGAGGGTAATAAAGTGAAGGTAATCCAGTTTGTTCCTGCTTATATTTCACATGCTTTGCTTAACCCTGCATTCCTTACGAGTGTTTCCTTTTTCCAGCACGTTGTGTTACGTTTTTGCTTTTTTTCAGGCAGCATATTACTCTTGTCCAATGCATAATTTGAATTGAGTTGCATCCAGGTGTTCATAATGGGGCACAATTAGGTTTAATTATTTATGCGTTTTTATATAGCACTGACTTTACCCGAAGGTGTCAGAGCGCTTTACAATAGAACCAGTTACATTACATAAGGACTTCAGAGTACATGAATTAAATAATAGATACGAAAACAGATAAACTCTAAAATCACATAAGAATGGTAGTAAGTACAAAAGTCTACTACAGATACTAGTGGTTAGAGTTACATATATACAAGTTGCAAATTCACTCAAGATTACATTTTAAGAAAAGTTGAAGCGATTAGGGTTGGACAAATAATATATATATATATATGTTCATATTTACAGAGCATGATCTTCGAACCATTGCTGGGGTTCTTGCGGTGCTCGTTCAGCCAGGCCTTCAGGGTGCTGTTGCACTCAAGGGCGGTGATCTAGGTCCTGAAGGGATCCCTGAGCTAGTGATGGTCGTAGGGGTAGAAGGCCGGGTGGTGGGCTGAAAGCAGCGCAAGATCCTCTAAGTGCTTGTCAAGGGCAAAAAGATGTTCAGAATAAGTGGCCATGCAATCCCTGGCCTCTCTGCAGTGCACTCAGAGCAATGGTCACGTATGTCAGTTGCTGCTGTGATTCTATGCAAATGTTTGGGTAGGGTGGCACTCTAAGCAAATGTTAATATATTATATTTAAGTTACGCCCCTACTTATAAATGCCCCGCCACTTTCAGGGACCCCCCACTTTGTTCATTCCACTTAAAACCCTGCACAGACAGATCAGCCAGTGTACCTCAGTACTCCTGATCTGCAGCAATCTCTGATCCTGGGACCTAATCACAGCTCTCCAGTGCTCCACACCCGAGCCTTATTTGAGGCTGAAAAGAAGGGATGAGCAGGCAGGGCTCAGATAAGGACACCCCAGCCCCTGTGAATCTAAATCAGCCTCCCTATGTGCCCTCCCCGTACTCCACTTCCACAGCCTACTGACAGCGGGGAGTCCAAGCCACTGAGCACGGACAAAACACAGACAGTCCCTTCCCCGCGGCGCTGGGCAAATCCCGCTCCTCTTGGGCGGGGGGAGTCTTTGGCAGAGCTGTCGTTGATGAGAAACCCAGAATGGGTCGGAGTTGACCAGTTCGGAGACAAGGAGAGATAGTCACCCCTCCCACATGTTGGTAAATGCTCTCGGCTGCACTGAGGTGGGCGGGACTCTAGTGTCCGGACACACGGCCACCACGGCCTAAAACGTGCCAACTTCTTGGCAGCGCTACTTTTAGCAGACCCACTCTGAGGATCAGGAAGGAGTAGTCAGAACAAAAATGCATCACTGCCGCCAAGCGGTCATTTGGAGTATTGCAGGTATGAAATCAAAGTTTCCACCTGGACAGGTTTTTAGGTTGAGCCTATAGCGGCAGCGCGCATGCGCTGCTCGCTTTGCGAGGCATGCAGTATTCAGTATGGAGTGGAAGCTCTGTGGAAGCTCCGCCACTCTCCGCCCATCTTTTTCATTGGCTTAGTTCCTAAATGCTGCCTTCCGATTGGTTTTAGGCTTGTTAGTCCCGCCTTTTGACAGGCATGTCGTTATTCGTATCCTTCCATGGCTATTGGCCCCTTTACTTCAAGTGTTGCACAGTATGTTTTATTTATACTGTGAGCATTATTTTCTTCCCGTGCCTCCCCCTCCCGCAGTCCGTGCCTTCTCGCCCCCCCCTACCCCCCGTCCGCGTACCGTTTGCAATGCAATAGGTCTCGCATAAATGCGAGTCCTATTGCATTGCAAATGCTTGTTTTTAAAGTAGTTTGTGCTTGTTTTTTACATCGTCCAGCAGCACTAAGGAGGAGTAGAGAGCTGGCACAGGATGGTAGAGTGTTTACGAGAATAACTAAAGTGCGGGATTTTCTAATCGATGTTATGGTATGTTTTTATAGGTGTGTGTAATTTAAAGGTCTCTACACCCACCAACAGCGAGGACTGAACGTCAAGGACAGGACACGCTATTCACCAGCCGCACATGCCGGGGTATAACTCACAGAGATGTTCAGGCACATGCATCAATGTAGGCTTTTGAGATTCCTTAATTGCTATTATTAAGGAATCGCAATTAAGGAATTGCAAAAGCCTATGCATGAAGGAATCGCTATAAAATTAGCGATTCCCAAACATTCCTTAATTGCGACTCGCAAATTGAGAGTCGCAATTAAGGAATGCCTTCCCATTCATTCCTATGGGCCTACAGGCCCATAGGAATGAATGGGAGATTACATGCGCAATTTGCGAGTACCAATAGGTACTCGCAAATTGCGCATGCATTTC
This sequence comes from Calotriton arnoldi, assembly GCA_963921515.1. Lineage (NCBI taxonomy): Eukaryota > Metazoa > Chordata > Amphibia > Caudata > Salamandridae > Calotriton > Calotriton arnoldi. Next base: position 921,928 of record CAWUFW010007480.1, on the reverse strand, counting down.
AAGGGTGCAAGGGTGTCAAAAGGACACCCTGTTGCACCCTGAAATTGCACTGTGCACACATGTTGCGTACACACATGCCCCAAGGGCATGTGTGTGTGTAATCTATAACTTTGAAAAATGCACTTTAGTGCATTTTTCAAGTTTTTGCAAATTACCATCAAGTCCAACTTGATGGTAATTTGCGCCCCTAGTAGCGAAATCGCTATTCTAAAGTGGTTCTTGCATTGCATTTAAGGAATCGCAAATTGCGATTCCTTAAATGCAATTGCAATTTGAGAAATCGCAATTAATTGCGGATTCTCAAATTGCGAGTGCCTTGAACCTTGATGCATTGCAAATGCCCTTTTTGCGGGCGCAAACGGCCGATTATTGCGAATCACACCGTTTGCGCTCGCAAAAATGGTTGATGCATGTGCCTGTAAGATACAGAAATCAAACAGAGCTTTGCGCAGGACAAACCATGCAAAACCTCCCACTCAGCAGCGCTGTGATTACAAAAGCTGCTTCATTGGGGCGGAGAGTGGCGGGAAGAGCGTCTCAAGTGGATGAGGGTGGGCTGCGCCCCTCTCTGTGGCAGCCCCAGGGCACAAACCGATCCCATTACTGGCACAGCGCCTGCCACAAAAGCCTTGGCGCTTTACTGGCATCAGAAGGATGAAAGGCGGAGTTAATCGTGTTGGGGTTCGTGCCGCTCACCCGTAAACTACGCGCACAGTCATCTCCCCAACATAGCTCAACTCTCTTCATCTCCATCACACGCTGACCACAGGGCAGAGAAGGCAAAAGAAAAGGAACATAAGATCCGCCATATGTTGCGTTTTCAGAACAAAACCCACTTATATTTGTTTCACCAAAATAAAGTCTGTTTTGCTCAATAGATTAAAATGCAAAGCAGGAAATGTCACTTTTATAAGCAACACCGCGTCTCTTAATATTATAATTGACGATAGCAGACACGGAACTGTCTCCTGGTGTGTAAATATATAGTTTTATTATTGACCCAACGAGTACATTCAATGTATAGTGCTTTGTAAGAACCAACCGTGGCAGGAGTCAAACTTGTAAACCCCAGACCGACAGATCGCCACTGCAAGAACATCAACCCGATGAACTATCTAGCTGGGAAATTCGAAACGTAGGCTTTATGCAGATCTATCCAGGGCACATTACGCTACTGACCAATCTTGCAGTGATTTGAACAGGTGAACCGCATCTCACGCACACTTATCTGGAGCAGGTGCATTAACCTGCTGAGCAATCCTACTGGAATGGGTACAGGTGACATGTACGAGGCGCCCCACTATTGATCTCTGCTGCTCTCGGCCTCGCTGGCACTGAAACCTGTTGCGAGTTACAGACATATATTTCCGTGACCTGCTTTGTGTACATTTACTCTTCAGCCTCCCACTCCAGCCTCAAATTGAGACCTGTTTTACCAAGAGTGTTCTTTCTGCTGGAAGATGATTGTTTCCGGCCCATGTATTGTCCTGTCCCACCTCCAGCAGCTCACAGATGTCCCTTAACGTATAAAAACACACTCAAGCGCACACATGCATCACAGACACACAGTCACACGCACACACATAAGCGCTCTTACTACAGTCACACAAACACACGGAAATGTGCACACGTCCGCATACGGACGGTGTCACACAGACACACACGTAGCAAAGTCACACATACACATGCACTCACATAAGCACTGTTACAGAGGTAATACAAACACACTGAAATATGCACACACACACACAGACACACATACACAAACATTCAGCGGTCATGCATACAAACACACACGTGTGGCATGGGCGGGCATGCCTGTGCCTCACAGTGGAGCCGGCCTTGTATATTAGGGTTTTGCTTTGTGTTGTCGGGGTGGCCTTACATGGCATTGGGAGGTGTTTGGCATTCAGCAGCTGTCTTGACGGACAGAGGGTGGTGCTTAGCGGGACACTGAATGTCGCCTTCCCTTTTGTTTTGGTGCTGTCATGTATGATGGTGGGGTCCGCCTTAAATAACATTGGTTTTGGGGCGGGCGTAAAGCATCGGTGAATCGACTACAATGGTTGAAGATCTGAAAGGCTTTCCTCCTCTGACGCTGGTTCTGTGCTCTGTGGGTGCTCCCTGTTCCCCAGAGCTCAACAAACAAGGCATCTTTGTGTTGTTTCCCTTGACCCAGTAAACGTAGCACGGCTTATTATGGCGGATTTAAGTGGCGCTCTGGATTGAGGTATTGAGAGCAGAGGAGGGAGCAGGGGGCGTTATGCAAGATCCGGATTCATTGTAGGTGCGATTGCTCTATTACTTACCGGTAATCTTCATTACTCCGGGTCCCGTTGTCCTCGTCCCATTCATTACTATGTGGAGATAACCATCTCCCAACAGAAAAAAAAGATCAGAAGAATGCTGGGACACTAAACCCCGCCCCTCCCACCGGGAGTACATAAGGGGTACTTACCCAGCATTCCGTCTGAACAACCAAGCCCACAACAGGAAGGCCGGCCGTCCGGGAGGGAGGGCGGGGCGTATGAATGGGACGAGGACAACGGGACCCGGAGTAATGAAGATTACCGGTAAGTAATAGAGCATTACCCCCAGGTCCCTTATGTCCTCGTCCCATTCATTACTATGTGGAGAATACCAAAGCAGAAAAGCCGGCCTTCCCAAACAAAACAGAAGCCAACCCATGAAACCACACCAAGGCAGCCACCGCAGGAAGCAAAAGGCAGAACCGGCGAAAACCCCAGGCAGAGCACCCAGACATGAGGGAGCCCCACCAATCCGGGACGCACCCAACCAAACAACGGGAGAACATCCAGAGGACCAGTCCGACAACCACAGAGGCCAACCAGCCCACAGCAGGAACACCCCACAGCCAACCAGAGAAGGGGAGAGCACCGACACACAAGCCAACCGAGGCAAGAAAGAACAAAACAGCGAGGAGGCCACCCAAAGAGGAAGGCCAAGAGCCACCAGGCCAGCAAGCCAGATCCGGGCAACAGAAGCCAAACCCAGGCATAGAGAACCCACGCCAGCCGAACGCAGGCCCCAGAAAGAAAAGAAACACCCAGCCGACAAGGGGGCCAGAGAAACGCGAAGCCCCAAACAAAAGACGACCAAAAGCCGCCCCCGGGAAAAAAAGGCCGAGAAGCCCACCAAGGGCAGGACCAAACCAGAAGAGAAGGGACGCAAACGACCCGGCTCCAGAGAGACCAGAGGACAAACCCCCGAACCTCACAAAAGAGCAACAGGCCTAAAAAAAATAGGGCCAGCACCAGCCGACAGCCCCCCAGCACCCACCCCGGAAGGCGAGACAGAGCCCACGGACAGGGAAAGAGGGAAAGCCAAGGCACCGGGGAAAGAAGAACAAACCCCGGAACCCAACCACCAGGCAGCCGACCCAGCAGGGACCAGAAACCCATCAGGACGAAAAACCGACCAGGAAACAAGGCACCAAGGGAACCAGTACCGCCAGCAAGCCCGAGCAGCCAGAACCGACAAGGGCAACCAACCAGGACAAAGTGACCTGGGAAAACAAAGAAGAAAAGGGAATAGGAGGAAGCACATGAACCCAAGAACACAGCCCCAGCAGAACACCCCAACCGCAAACCGGCGGAAACCGGAGCAGGAAGTCACAGCCCGAAGAAGGCACACCTCGAACACCAGAGAAGGAGTGCAACGGAACGGGCAAACGACCCAGAGAACCCAAGACCAGAGCAAGGGAACCCAAAGGGAGCCAACATCAGCAACAGACAAGCCCAACCAGAGACAGGCCAGGCAGAGACGACCCCAAACAGCCCAAGCAGAAGGCAGGGGCAAAAACACAGAGGCCAGCAAAGAGCGAGGGCCAACAACCCCAAGAGGTCCCGAAGGAGCGGGACAGGCCCAAACACCACAGCACGGAAACCCCAACCCACCAGGGGAGAGGAAACACAAAAAAACATCCCGACCACAGAAGCAACAGAAGCCAGGGTGGAATGCACAAGCAAACCAAACCCCACAGCCCAGCACGACCCAAGGCAGGGCACGAGCAGGGGACGAACCCCCAGGGCAGAAAACGGCAACCGAGGACACATCAGCCGGGAAGCCAAAGCCGAAGCTAAGCAACCTGCTCGACCAGAAGGATCCGAAGGCCCAACCCACAACCGGGGGAAGGCCAAAGAAGGGAAGGCCCCAGCAGAGCACAGGCCACAGAGCAACCAGCCCCGGCAGCGCCCAAACAAAAACCCAAGAGCCTGCAAGCAGGGAATACAGGAGTAGGCGACAGACCCAAACAGGTACAGCCAGAGCCAAGAGGCCACAACGGCAGGAACACACCATACCTGCAAGGACCAGAACCCGACAACAGAGGGAGCAGTGCAAGCGAGCAACCGGGCAACCCCGAGTAGACAGCACCAGCACATCCAGGAGGGCACCCCACCAGGATGCAACCAGGCACCCAAGTGCCAACAAGGAGGAAAGTCCGAAGTCAACCGGTCGACCACAAGGAGGCACCGCTGGAGACCAAGCAGAAGGAGCTGCAAGCCCGCAGAGCAGGAGCGACCGGAATACAACCCCCGGGACAACAGGACCACGGGGGAAAAAACGAGGCCCAACACCTGGTCAAAAGAAAACAGGACCAGGCATGGACAAGAACCTGCCTCCCCCACCAGCGAACCAAGCCAGAGAAGAACACCGCAGGTCAGCGGGAGCACAGCCGAGGCCAACAGCACCCGGAGGAACCCAGACACAAGAGGGACAGCCAGGAAACCGCAATGCCAGCCCCAAGGCAAGACAGAAGACGCCAACCGCCTCAACACAGACCACAGGCGTCAATCCAACCAGGACAAACAAATCCGCAATGCGGCACGGACCCGGAGCCGACGCCCCAGCCAGAGAGGAACAGATCCGGGAGGAGGGGCCGTGAGACAGGAACAAGGCCCCCCAGGTAGCCCAATGCCCACCACCAGAAATAAGTGAACAGCAAGACCACAGAACCGAGCATACCCAGGAGGAGACCCACACAGGCACCAACCAGGACCAACCCGGCGTAACCCTAGAAGACAGACAAGAACAGGAGCCACTAGGGTGGAATGGCCGCAGGCCAGGCCCGGGCAGGAAAGACGAGAAACAACAGAGCAGTCTACACGAAGGCAGACAGCGCTAGGAATTCGGGCATCAAGCAGGGAATACACAAATGCAATCCACACGCACAGGTATAGCGAGATGAAGAAAATCGCCCAGCATCACCCGATGGGTAAGCCAAGAGGCAAGGCCGGGACCCAAACCCGGGTCCCCGAGGTTCCAAACACACCAGCCCCAGCCGCTGTGCCGCAGCAGCTCAACAGAAGAGTCCGCCGTACACAGGAAGAAAACACTCAACAGGAAGCAGCAAAGCGCATGACCACCCCAGGGCAGAAATGCACAGAAGAACAGACGACAAGTGCAACCCAAGACCAGGGCACACACAACTGCAACCATTGAAGGAGGAAATGCTGTGCGGACCCAAGGGTAGGCGAACCAGCAACCACGAGGGCAACCCAGATGCCAACAGTGTACGCAACAGTCCACCAAACAAGCAGAGCATGTCAGCAGAGGAATAGGAGGGCCCAGACCAGCCCCCAGTACACGGAAGCGCCAGGAGGACAACCATCCAGGCACCAAACAGGCCCCAGACAAGAGCAGGCCCCGACAGGGTGGCACAGCACAAACCCAAGGAGGATACAGCACCCCAGCCCGTACCAGGGAACCGAACGCGGGAGAGGAGCAACAGCAGAGAGCAACAGCACAAAGGGAGGACACAGACACCAACACGTAGCATCCACCCAGAAGCAGGCCCTCCCCTCCAGCCAGGTTAAAGGGGCACCCCCCGGAACCACGGATGTAAAGCAAGCAGCAAAGCTAAGTGAAGGCCTGCACAGGTATGCGCACACGTCTGTGTTGCTGCTCCGCAGAACACACACATGGAACGCCCCCAAGCAGTGCCGCAGTAGTGTTTAACAGAAGCAAATGTCCCCCAGGAGTGCCAGACATCAGTACACCACCGGAGCAGAACCACAACTGCAGGCGTCCCAGAGACCACCCAGGCACAGTTCATGCACGTACTGACAGGATGAGCAGAGCACAGCAATGGACGTATATCACATACATGCGGGTGATCAATGTCAGAGATGCAACAATAAATACCAATCTCCCAAGAAGACACAAACATGTCGCATTCACATAGCCCCCTCATGCTGTAAGGACCACTCCAGTACACATTGTCATACAACAAGCAAATCATGCACAGTCCCCATATCACCACGGTGTCTCTGTAGGCTCCAAATGCCCCGAGCGCAAACCCCGGCAACCCCAGACAACACCAATGTGGGAATGCCGCAAAGCGCCGCTCGTAAATGAAGCAAACCTGTCGAGGCAGAGCGCCTCCGCTCCGCTCCGGACATCCAGGAGCCCGACCTGAGGCCGACACTGCCGCCCATCCGTGGCCGACACTGACCACGGGGCCCGGACCGCAAACACCGCCTGGAGTCATCGCACTACAACAGAGAGAGCTGTAACGCAGGCAAACAGGTTGCGCGCTGACGCCCGTACACACGGGTCCAAAATGGCATCGGATGGCATACTGCAACAGCACAGTAGCATTCGAAGTGAACACTGAGAAAAAAAACAGAGACCGCTAGGCGGGACTCACGCGGGGGGGGGCGGGAGACAGGAACAAGGCCCCCCCCAAACTGCCAGCCAGGTCAAAGAGCCCGCCACAACCACGCCATGGCAGGAGGAACCAGGAAGGCAGGGAGAGCAGCAAACACAGCGCGTCTTCCACCGGCCAAGCCACAGGAAGACCCGCCCAGCATCCCAGAAGGAACCGGAAGGTCGGCACACCAGCCGCAAAGGGCCGGTGGCAGCAGGCAAGAGCCAAACAGGAAGATCCATGCCTCCCAGCAAGCCCGGCAGGCCAGGAGGCAGACCACAGACCAACAGACACCCCACCCGCACAGCCAGGCAGCCGGACGGGGGGTCAAAGAAGAAACACCACTCCAGCCCAGCAGGAGCAGCACCAGCAACTCGTCACTCATTCTGTCGACAGACAGAAAAAAAGAACAGGCGGAATGCTGGGTAAGTACCCCTTATGTACTCCCGGTGGGAGGGGCGGGGTTTAGTGTCCCAGCATTCTTCTGATCTTTTTTTCTGTTGGGAGATGGTTATCTCCACATAGTAATGAATGGGACGAGGACATAAGGGACCTGGGGGTAATGGCCATGGAAGCCGAAAGGGAAGGTCTTTGATGCCTTCTGGTTCAGGCCCCCCCCATCATGATGTGTTTGGGGTGGTGAACATGCGGGAAGTGCCACCCCAGCATGAATGACTTTTACTGTGTGGGGAAGTCACCCAGTAACATATGCTTTTCTGCATACGTTTTGCATCTTCAGAAAGCAGATGGAACATGTCTGCATTCGGGGAATCAAATGCAGGAAAGCGCCCGGTAATTCCAGACATCACATAATATTCCACATTCAAGGCCTGAAAACTCATAATTGCACAGTACAGGGGTGGACATACGAGCCAGAATTTGTCATTTCAGACCCGGTATTGCATTTCCCGTTGTGTCATGCAGCTCTGAATCTGTCCCTAATCTGTCAAATGTTCAACCAGGAACACGAGTTCGAATTCTGATTTCCTACTGATAAGGACTATTATTGCCGAAGCACCCCAAAAAATTGAATTGTTTGAGGAGCTAGACAATTTGGTGTTGCTATGGTGGTGCTCATTTTATTGACTTCAGAGTGATGAAAGTCTGAATCAGCCGAAGAGCGCTAGTTTGCTAGTTCTTGAATACATTGTGTGATCGAGGGCAAATCATTCTATCCGATTCCCAGAGCCTGTGTTCCTTTTAAATGGCACGTTGGTGAGAACTCTGTGATGGGGCAGCGCCCAGAACCAAATTCTAAACGAAAATAATGGGGTGCCCTTGGCGGAGGAGACTGAAAGCAGTTCAGGTGTTCTCACTGACCCGACCCTAGATTTTGCGACTCTTGTGATTCTGGGCTTCTATAGGAAGATGCGATATGACGCCAGTCAGATCACAGTGCAGATGTGCTGCTTCTAGTCTTCACATACACTCTGTGGTGTGGCGGTGAATGCGGTTATTTCCTAAGGACACAGACCCGACCTCCCCAACCCCAATGGAGCGTGTGACTCTCGTAAGTTTATCAGACATCAGCATGGCACTGTTATTGCTATTTTTAGCTCGCTCTGTGAAACTGCTGTAGTAGTGTATGCTATGAAAGCCTCGCCCACTCTTCTCCCATATTTTTCATTGGCTGGTGTCATTGTCCTTGGTAAATGCTGGCTTCCGATTGATTATGAGGCTTGTTAGTCCCTCCTTTTTACCGCCTTAGTCGCCGTTTGTTACCTCCCATGAGGACTGGATCTTTTACTTGTGCCGTTACACGGTCTCCTTCATAAGTCGGTAAGCCCTTTTTTCGTTAATGATCTTCCCTATTCCACCCACGACATCTCAGCAGGCCCTCTGGTTTTACTAATGTATATATTTAAATTATAGCGCGTTCGCTTTAACTATAGCGGACGCGCTTATTTATTTACTTAATAACTGTCCGCTTTCGTAATCTATTTAAATTATAGCGCGTCTGCTTTAACTATAGCAGACGCGCTTAATTATTTATTTTTATTAATAGTGCAGGCCGCTTTCGTTGGGGCCGAGCAAGGGGGTGGGGGGCACAACGCGCAGCACTGGGGGGCATGCCAAACACGCAGCACTGCTAGTTCCACTCCCCCTCTGAAAAAGGAAAAAAAACATTTGCAATGTAATAGGACTCACATTTACGCGCGTTCAAGCTATTGGCATTGTAAATGACAATGCCTTTTATTTATGAGAGAACAAAACACACAAAGAGGGTTGAGGCAATGATGCCGCACCTTTCACTTAAAGTGGCTCAGCAGTATGGTGAAGGTGCTAGAAAACCAGGAAGCGCACCCCTCTCCACTTCCTATTGGGGTAATCCCCCAAAAACAATCACAAAAAAGGAATGGAATCAGCACACATCAATTATAAATCTCATTTAGAGTTCATAAAACATCAAGTATTCACGATGATTTGAAGAAAATGCCAGGTCCAGATTTTTCTTATAATCTCAGAAATTTTTCTTTATTGATAAATATATGAAGTTGTTAAAATCCAATATTCAAAAATTCATTTAGCCAACGCATTTCGTCTCGGGAGAGACTTCTTCAGGGCTCAGAATTGTATGAGCGTTATGTGTTCGTATTCAAATAACAAAGTAGAGTTCTAAGACACAGATAAGTATAGTGCCAAGACAATCATCTTAATACGATGATAATTGTGCAGGCGTTAACATTTAAAGGCAGGGTGGCCAGCGGCAATAGTCTCAGCGTCCGTACGCGAAGTTTGGAAAAATGTATGTTTTAAAAACCAAAACCTAAATAAAAGGCATTGTCATTTACAATGCCAATAGCTCAAACTTACGTAAATGCGAGACCTATTGCATTGCAAATGCTTGTTTTAATCGGCCTGGCCTTCTATTGTAAAGTCCAGGCTGATTAAAATGCTTGGAAAAGCAGTGAAATCTGATAGTTTTTCCGTTTTGAAACGTAAACCTAAAACAGCAATGATATATAACATTAAAACATATTTCGCTGCCCTCTAAATCGTTTCAGAATGATTATCAGAGCAAACAGAGGGCTAATTACCTTGCGCCAAAAGCATCCTGACAATTAATTTTACTTGAATTTGTTTTCACCTGGCAGCTCTTGGATGTTCCAGGAAAGCAAAACATACAAATGGGCGGATATTTATTTTTTCCAAGAAAAGGTGGCCTCCCTAATCAGAGCTTTCCTGTCTTGTGTCACAAACACAACGCCCTGTAAATATTGCGCAAATCTTTTTGGGTGGGACAGCGTCGTTGGATGAGGGAAAATTGTAGAACATCAACAAACACCTTGCCATGCACCACACTTTCCCATTTCCCGTTAGTGTTTGACACCCTCCTCTCTCCCCAGACCCTTTGCCCCTCCCCCTCAGTTAAAACCTTTTAAACGCTGGGGGCAGAGGCCTTCCTGGGTTCATCCTCTCTGTGACTAGTTCGGCTGGTGGAGCTCGCCGTCAACCCGTTCCTCTGGGGGCTTCAGCTGTCCGCCAGCCCCCCTCTGCTGACCCCTGACACTGCGAGTCTCCCTGTGTCCCCCCCTCTGCGTCACGGCTTCACCACAATGTGGGGCCTGGGTCTCCTCACCTGCGCCCTACTCCAAGCAGCTTCGGCAGTACCATCCGAACCGTAAGTACCAGGAGGGGGAGACCTTTCCTCTGACGTCAGAGGCTCGAGCCTGCGGGAGAGCCCGGATCCTGTGTGATTGGTATAACCCGGGTCTAGAGCCAGAGCTCGAGAAGCGCATGTGATGTGTTGGACCGCTGCTGGCCGCGAGCCTGTAAGGTTGAAAGAAAGGGACAGATGGTCAGTGCTTTAAATGGGCCGGTACTCACAGGTACTGAGTACCGGCACTTCTTAGTTTTATCTCTCTGAGTACCGGGCCGGCACTTCTCTATTGCCGAGGAGAGTACCGGTACTCATGAAACGCTGGTGCTGGCGGCCTGTCTCTGACAGCCAAGGCACTTCTGTAGACCTGAGCGGAGCCCCCGCTGAACTATTCAGCTTGGGCTCATCTGCATACCGTCGGGGTGTTCACCATCATGCTGTGTTGCAAACACAGAAATTGAGGCAGCCCGGTGACAGCGCTATTAAGAAAGCCGTGCGAGGTAACCAGGTTCAAATGGCTTCAATACCACCTGATTCTTTTGTGTAAGTGTCTGCTTATGTTTGTCTGCTTGCCTGTGATTGTTTTTGTGTGAGAGAAATACGAGAGAAAGGGGGAGAGAATAGAGACACTCTTGGAAGGTATATTAAAGAAAATGTGTGGAATGCTTGTGTATGCACGTCTGCTTGTTTCTTTGTGTCCCTCGAGAATATATTGTATTGTGCCAAGCAACAGCAATTAACAGTATTGATGTTGCAAATATTAAAAAACAGGGAAATGTTAAAATATCACTGCGTTTGGCTTTCGTTGTGTAATGAGTAAACAAACCTTCTTTGTTTATTGAAAGACATTTCTCATGTGTTTTGGTATGTGCTGCAAGTAGTATAGAAGTCAAGAAGTATCGGCATGACCTCCTAAGCCCCGCCCCCAAGCCCTGCCCACTCGCCACATTTAAATGAGTACCTGCACTATTTTCCCCCCATTTAAAGCACTGGATATGGTGTTTGAACTTTGATCAGACTGTGTAACTTATGGGAATCCTCCTCTTTCCAAAGCCCGAGCCTGTAGGCCTGTGTAACCCCACGGATGACTCTGCTTCTAAAACCTGAGTCATCTGTGTAAACTAACGGGTTGCCGCACTTTCTAAAGCCCTGGCGTGTATGTTCTGTGTAGCCTAAGGGATATGTTTATATGTTTAAAGCCTGTAAGGCCCATGGAGTCTAAGGGGTAGCCACACTTTCTAAAGCCTGTGTTAACCCAAGGAATAGATATTCTTTCTAAAGCCATAACGTGTAAGTGAAGTTGACCTAACGAAAATATCTTATTTCTAATCCCAGAGCCTGTACATGTGTTAACGCAGGGATAAACCTGTTTCCAAAACCAGTGCCCGTATGTGCTGTTGACCTAAGGGGCAGAACTTTTTTGTAACCCCAGAACCTGTAGGAGATGTTAACCTAAGGGGCAGATCTTCTTTCTAAAGCCAGAGTCTGTAGATGCTTTTAACCTAAGAAATAGATCTTCTCTCTAATCCCAGAACCCGTTCGAGCTGTTACCCAACGGGACACGCCTGTTTCTAAAGCCAGAGCCTGTATATGTGTTAACCTGAAGGATGCATCATATATCTAACCCCAGAGCTTGTACATGTGTTAACCTAAGGGATAAACCTGTTTCTAAAGGCAGAGCCTGTATATGTGTTAACCTAGCAGATAAACCTGTTTCTAAAGGCAGAGCCTGTACATTTGTTAACCTAAGGGATAAACCTGTTTCTAAAGGCAGAGCCTGTATATGTGTTAACCTAGCAGATAAACCTGTTTCTAAAGGCAGAGCCTGTACATTTGTTAACCTAAGGGATAAACCTGTTTCTAAAGGCAGAGCCTGTATATGTGTTAATCTAAGGGATAAACCTGTTTCTAAAGGCAGAGCCTGTATATGTGTTAACCTAAGGGATAGATCTTATTTCTAATCCCAGAGCTTGTACACGCTGTTAACCTTAGGGATATAACGGTCCTTAAAGCCAGAGCCCAGACGTGTTAACTCAAGGGATAGACGTGTTCCTAAAGGCAGAGCCTGTACATGTGTTAACCTAGGGGATAAACCTGTTTCTAAAGCCAAAGTCCGGACATGTGTTAACCTAGGGGATAAATCTGTTTCTAAAGCAGAGCCTGAACATGTGTTAACCTAGGGGATAAACCTGTTTTTAACGCCAGAGCCTGTATATGTATTAACCTAAGGGATAAACCTGTTTGTAAAGGCAGAGCCTGTATATGTGTTAACCTAAGGGATAAACCTGTTTCTAAAGGCAGAGCCTGTATATGTGTTAACCTAAGGGATAAACCTGTTTCTAAAGGCAGAGCCTGTACATGTGTTAACCTAGGGGATAAACCTGTTTCTAAAGCCAAAGTCCGGACATGTGTTAACCTAAGGGATAGATCTTATTTCTAATCCCAGAGCTTGTACATGCTGTTAACCTAAGGGATAGAACTGTCCTTAAAGCTAGAGATTCTGCATGTGTTAACCTATGGGATAAACCTGTTTCCAAAGCCAGTGCCTCTACGTGCTGTTAACCTAAGGGATAAACCTGTTTCAAGAGCCTGTGCACGTGTTAGCTTAGGGGATACACCTGTTTCTAAAGCCAGAGCCCGTACATGTGTTAACCTAGGGGATAAACCTGTTTCTAAAGGCAGAGCCTGTATATGTGTTAACCTAAGGGATAAACCTGTTTCTAAAGGCAGAGCCTGTATATGTGTTAACCTAAGGGATAGATCTTATTTCTAATCCCAGAGCTTGTACACGCTGTTAACCATAGGGATGTAACGGTCCTTAAAGCCAGAGCCCAGACGTGTTAACTCAAGGGATAGACGTGTTCCTAAAGGCGGAGCCTGTACATGTGTTAACCTAGGGGATAAACCTGTTTCTAAAGCCAAAATCCGGACATGTGTTAACCTAGGGGATAAATCTGTTTCTAAAGCAGAGCCTGAACATGTGTTAACCTAGGGGATAAACCTGTTTCTAACGCCAGAGCCTGTATATGTGTTAACCTAAGGGATACACCTGTTTCTAAAGGCAGGGCCTCTATATGTGTTAATCTAATAGATAAACCTGTTTCTAAAGGCAGAGCCTGTATATGTGTTAACCTAAGGGATAAACCTGTTTCTAAAGCCAAAGTCCGGACATGTGTTAACCTAAGGGATAGATCTTATTTCTAATCCCAGAGCTTGTACATGCTGTTAACCTAAGGGATAGAACTGTCCTTAAAGCCAGAGATTCTGCATGTGTTAACCTATGGGATAAACCTGTTTCCAAAGCCAGTGCCTCTACGTGCTGTTAACCTAAGGGATACACCTGTTTCAAGAGCCTGTGCACTTGTTAACCTAAGGGATAAACCTGTTTCCAAAGCCAGTGCCTCAACGTGCTGATAATCTAAGGGATAAACCTGTTTCAAGAGTCTGTGCATGTGTTAACCTAAGGGATAGAACTACTTTCCAAAGCCAGAACTTGTAAGTGTTTTTAACCCAAGGGATAGATCTTCTTTCAAAGCCAGTGCCTGTATATGTGTTAACCTAAGGGAGAGATCTTCTTTTTAAAACCAGAGCCTGTAGGTGCTCTCAACCTAAGGGATAGCTCTGGTTTCTGAAGCCTGCTAGGTCTGTGTACCCTAAAGGAGAGTTCCAAGTCTCCACCTGCTCACCCACTCTGGCATGTCGTGCTTCTACAATATATTCGATAGAAGGGGAGCTTGATAGGTTGTTAGAAAATATATAATCAATAATAAAACAGGAAAACGTCTGTTGAACGATGAGTGACTATGAATGGAGAAATGTGCAGCCCCAGGAGGTGGGGTGAGAAGCCAGCAACAGAGCAAAAGAGGGAGAAGAGGGAAGGCAAATTGCCAAGGAAGAAAGCCATACAATATAGTAAAACATGTAGGGCTTGTGGAAACTGTCCTTTTAAGTGTTTGGAAAACATACTACTGCTGACGTCAAAACAAACACAGGTGACTTTGATTGCATCAAGGAACAAGCATTGGCATAGCCAATAGGTCTCGCTTTGGGACCTTATAAGTATTTGGTTATGCAGCACAATATCCTTGGTGCAACAACATCAACTGTTGCATGACTAAACACTTATAAGATTCCAAAGGCGAGACCTATTGGCTATGCCAATGCTTGTTTTTTAATTGCAGATGGGTGGGGTGAGGGTGCATGGCTGAAAGTTTTTTTCTCAGTTTTGTTTTTTCAAAGTGCCGCCCGTGTCCTATCATTTTTTTTTGTTATAGTTTGGGAGGGGCAATACGGAGTTTGGGAGTGGCAAGCACCCATGGAGGGAGAAGACGGGAAGGTGCAAAGAACAATACAGAGGGCAGGAGGGGGCAAGTAACAACATGGGGCGGTAAGAGGCAATCAACTACACGGAGGAAAGGGCAAGCAACATCACAGAGGGTGGGTAGGAGTTGGAAAGCAACAACATGGAGGATGGAAGTATAGGCAAGCAACAACATGGAACAGGGAGGGTGAGGACGTTAAAGGAACAAATGCAAATTAATATTTGAAAAGTACATATAAAGAGAGCAAGAAGAAGAATTTGTCACTGATTGTATGTAAAAAGAAGCATATGGCTTAGACATGTACTTGCAAGGAAGTGTTTCAACAAAACGAAACATTTTGCTCACACAAGGCAAGAATTGGAAGGACAGAAGTACTGTAACCATGCTCCCAGGGAGGGTCAAACAGACCAAAAGAAGTGAAGCTGGCATGCGATGACCAAAGAGAATCAAGCACATGAATGATGATTAAACCAACCCACTTGTAAGCAATGGGCGGACTCTAAGCCCACAGTAAACTAACAAAATGTCTTGCAGGCAACAGCGCATGCGCTAAGGTGAGACCTAAAAATGTGGATTAAGTGAGCTGTGAGGCTCCGTGGTACCAGGTATTTGTCTAGTAAGCAGAAGAGTACTTTGTGAAGTTGAGAATGAAATGTGGCTCCAGTTAACACAGTGAACCCACTGCAAGCACATATTTATTTTGTTGTATTGTACAGCACCACCTTGTGACATGAGAACCACTTCATAGCACTATTTAAAGTAAAAGTTCACATTTTCAGGACTTTTCCTACTTGGGAGAGGATCTAGCCTTACGACTCAGAGGGGTCGACCTCGGAGCTGGGGAACCGGGTTCGAGTCTCGACAACCACGCTCAACATCCTGTGATTCTGGGCAAATCACTTGATCTCCCCGTGCCTAACAAAAATTAATGTGTCCATCTGTAACGAAACTGGTGCTCATGTAAAGCGATCTGATGCCCGATGTCTCGGGTCTAGTTCGCGCTATATAAATAAAAAAGATCAGGGAATCCTTCTGGTTTTTATTTGTTGACTGACTGCAAAGGAGAAAATATTGTCCTTCGTGTGACCCTGTCCTCTAAAATCAAGGGGAGGGGGCCTGTGACTTTCTAGGAGGCATAGAAAGTCTCGTTTCAAGATTTATTTTATATAATGTCAGATTTGGTTAGTTGCACATGTAGGCTGCCCATACATGCACCAAGGTAATTTTAAGACACGCAGCACTGGTTAAAAGCAGCACCTGCCTAAACTGGGTCGGTTACAACATACGTTCCAGAAATTCTGCCACAAAGAGCACCCTAGCATAGGAGGTGCTGCATATAGGAGCAGGCCCAGCAGCGGGGGAGATTATCATGGTAATGGCAGGATTCTTTTTTTTACCACTTACCCAGCCGTACTATTGTAACGAAGCAGCAAACAGTGTTCCAGAGATTTTATTAAGGGGAGAGTGGGAGAGAGAGTGGGAGGGAGAGAGAGTTGGAGAGAGAGAGAGAGAGAGTGGGGGGGAGAGAGAGTAACAGAATTTGGTGCTTTTGTGACCAAAATCACTGGTTAATCCTCACACGTTACCTAAGCAAATAAAGGCCTAACTCGAGCAGGTCGCCACCTCCCCCTCTCTGTAGACCAATAATCAGTATGGGACCCTGGAGTGAAGGGGCTCTGCGTGCTGGAGTGACAGTGACTTGTCGGTATTTACATATGAATTTACTAAGCATCAAAAAAGCGACCAAGTCAGCGGAATTAAAGTGACAGGACCCTTAGATCGACATCCTAAAGTAAAGGGGCTGGTGACTCCCCTCCTCCTAAGCATACCCCACAGCAGCCTGCGCTAGCCTTGGGGACCACATACCCTCCGGGTTCCTCATTAGGGAGCAGCAGGGGCCGGGGCCAGCTGTGAGGAACCTGCCTCACCGGCGGCTCTCTCCGGGGTCGCCCCGACCACTGCTTGCTGGGCAGTAATGTGGTGGGAATGCGATGCCTCTGAACCTCCTCCAAGGCTCCGCATGTGTCGAATGCTAAATGGCCGTTGCTCAAGGCCAAACGTTTGCCGCATTTAAGGGCTTAAAGGCACACGGAACCTACAAAAAAGATATTTCGGTTCCTCGTGCCCTGGCTGTCTCTCCCTGCTGCTTTTCTCTCCGGTTTTCCCCACACTAAAGTAAACTGTTCCAGTAGAGGTGTCTGATGTCAGCGACAGAGAGCCAAGAAGCTTCCAACAGATGGCATGCAGCGCTATAGAAAACCAACAAGTATACACATTGAATGCGCTGCACACAAGCCACCCTTACAAACAACCTCTAGAGAAGCTCGGAGTCTCACAGAACCATACATCGATGCAGCCGCACACAGGTCGCCACACAGATCCCCCTACACACCACAGAAGCTCAAAGTCTCAGATACCCACCACACACTCCAACACACACACAAAGCATTCAGGACAACACAATTCTCTCAGACCAGCTAAATACTAACACAGTCACACACAGCACGCACACGTACACAAATACGCAGAGATCTGCTTACACACTCACGCATGAATCCCCCTCACAAACACTTGTCGACAACAGCCTCCACACAGACAAATCGCCCCCACACACTTGAAGTTAGAAACGGAAAGATCTTTATCCCTGTTTAAATAGCCCAGACGTGCCAGGGACCTTGCTCTAAATGGGACAGAACCAATAAGATGGTCATTAACAACTGCATCAGAGGTAGAGCCAGGAGACCAGAATTCTAATCCCAGCTCCTCCTCCGAAGTGTGTGATCCTGGGAACACGGTGTAATCACCTAGAGTTTGAATACACTTGTCAAAGGTAGGAGCAATTCGAAATATGTTATACAGGTAATTTACATGGTTACACTGCTTGTACAGACAGCGCACAGAAGTTGCCACATCTCAAAGGAAGGCGCTACACGAAAGCATGATGGGTGATCATGCACACATCTCCCAGGCAGAGCAGAGACTGAGACCGGGTTTGTTCAGGGACATACCTGAGAGGTAGAGTCTCCCGAGAGCTCATCCCGACCAGCTTCCTCGGAGCTGCAAGCGTCGGCTGGTTAAATGCTTAGAGTAGTTATGCGGATCCTCGCTCTTGCATTGATGAAACCAAAAGCCTACTTCAGTGCCATCTGTGGAGGGGCCAGAGGCAGTGACGCAGTACCATGAAATGAGAGGATTGAGCAGCTTCTAGTTAAAAGGTGGTAATTTGTACTTTAGAACTGCGCGCCCTGGTGCGGGCCTTGTGAGGACTTTTGGAGCTGCATGCAGGGTCGAGAGACAGGGAGCACTCGCTGCTCCCTCAGCTCAGGGGCTTTGCGAAGGGTTCATCTTGCGCCCGCCAGGTAGCGATGAGTCTGTCGTCTGTGCTCTGTGGGGAGAGAGCGCCGTGTTCCTCTCCTACGAACTGAAAGTGACCTGAAGAGACCCTGGCCCCCACCTCTTGCGGGTCGAGAGGATTTGGTGACACGTTTTGAGCCCTGCTAATCTGCATCAACAGTGGCGGGTGCCTGGCTGCGCTTGTCATTTCCGGAACTCTGCAGCCCCTGGCCCGATCCGCCTGCAGACCAGATCCCGGCAACAGATCTCCCTGCATTAGAGAGGCCTGCGGGAGATCGCGCATTGCAAACCTGTTCACTGCAGAACCAAATAGATCAACTTTGCTTTTCAGAAACGGGCAGGAGAGCAGCTTGCACTAACAAGCATTTGAAGGCACGCGCGGGAGGGAGGGGGCGACGCGAGTGGTGCGCGCGCCTCGTGCTGAAAGTTAAATAAAAAAATGAAGCTGATAGCCGCGCGGCCGTGAATGTGACACGGCCGCGCGGCGCGAAAGTGAAAGGAAAATGAAGCTGACGAGGAGGGAGTGGAAGGAGGGGGGAGGGTATTCACGCGCTGTAGTGCACGTCGCGCGCGCTTGCGAGCAGCAGGCGTGACCACACGCTCGTGCACCATGGCCTTTTGCTCGCGCGTAACCGCCCGAAAAAGGCCACGACGCACGAGCGTGTGGTCAGCTTCTGAAACCCCCTTACTTAAAGTCTCGCCAGAGCAGCGCTTGCGCGCTACTCGAGGCTCGACCTAAAAAGGAAGCCACAATTCTCCTTCTCCAGGCGACGGGGGAGTGGAACTTCAGTGCTTTGACGTTTGAAGTTGGCATGGCTGGCTCATAACATCCCTGGGAGGTCCCCTTCACAACCACTAATGATGCAATCACTCCTTGGTACTGAATCCTCTATGCCATCCTGCCGTCATAGTATCAAACCAGGTCTGGACTGATTTCACTCCTTAGACAGCTCAGTGTATTGTTGTTTAATGTCTCCTTGCTTTGGGGTGACTTTTTAGGCCTTGCTGAAGCCCCTAAACTGACTACTTTTGCCCCAAATGCATTTCTGGATACCCTATGGGCTACTTTTTCCTTTTTGAGCAGACTATGTTGATTTCCATCCTTCTTAGTAAGGAGGTATACATCTGTCGTTTGGGAGGAAGAAATTAGCCTTGGAATAAGCCTCATAATAAGAAGCTAAACACATTGTTTCTGTTGTTCTGATTACAAGATCAAGCTAACAAGAAGAATAAATAACCAAAATAAGACAGAATAAGGCTCACTGCAATATATTGTTGAATCCGATTAATGGCACTGTTTATTTTGATTTTGTTGCTTGATGTGCTGTCCCCATCATAAAACAATTTGCCTACATGCACTGGTGGCACACCTTCCCACGTGCACTGGTGGCACACCTTCCTACATGCACTGGTGGCACACTTTCCTACAGTCGCTGGTGGCACACCTTCCAACACGCACTGGTGGCACACTTTCCTACAAGCGCTGGTGGCACACCTTCCTACAGTCGCTGGTGGCACACCTTCCTACAAGCGCTGGTGGCACACCTTCCTACAAGCGCTGGTGGCACACCTTCCTACAAGCGCTGGTGGCACACTCTCCTACAAGCGCTGGTGGCACACCTTCCTACGTGCACTGGTGGCACACCTTCCTACAAGCGCTGGTGGCACACCTTCCTACAGTCGCTGGTGGCACACCTTCCTACATGCACTGGTGGCACACCTTCCTACAAACGCTGGTGGCACACCTTCCTACAGTCGCTGGTGGCACACCTTCCTACAGTCGCTGGTGGCACACCTTCCTACAGTCGCTGGTGGCACACCTTCCTACAGTCGCTGGTGGCACACCTTCCTACAGTCGCTGGTGGCACACCTTCCTACAGTCGCTGGTGGCACACCTTCCTACATGCACTGGTGGCACACCTTCCTACATGCACTGGTGGCACACCTTCCTACATGCGCTGGTGGCACACCTTCCTACATGCGCTGGTGGCACACCTTCCTACAGTCGCTGGTGGCACACCTTCCTACAGTCGCTGGTGGCACACCTTCCTACGTGCACTGGTGGCACACCTTCCTACGTAGGCTGGTGGCACACCTTCCTACGTGCACTGGTGGCACACCTTCCTACGTGCACTGGTGGCACACCTCCCTACGTGCAGTGGTGGCACACCTTCCTACGTGCACCGGTGGCACACCTTCCAACAGTCGCTGGTGGCACAACTTCCTACGTGCACTGGTGGAACACCTTTCTACATACGCTGGTGGCACACCTTCCTACAAGCGCTGGTGGCACACCTTCCTACAAGCGCTGGTGGCACACCTTCCTACATACGCTGGTGGCACACCTTCCTACATACGCTGGTGGCACACCTTCCTACATACGCTGGTGGCACACCTTCCTACATGCACTGGTGGCACACCTTCCTACATGTGCTGGTGGCAAACTTTCCTACACATGCTGATGGCACACCTTCCTGCATGCGTTGGTGGCACACCTTCCTACACGAGCTGGTGGCACACCTTCCTACACGCACTGGTGGCACACCTTCCTACACGTGCTGATGGCACACCTTTCTACACGCACTGGTGGTACACCTTTCTACACGCGCTGGTGGTACACCTTTCTACTTGCGCTGGTGGCACACCTTCCTGCATGCGCTGGTGGCGCACCTTCCTACATGTGCTGGTGGCCCGCCCTCCTACACGTGTTGGTGGCACACCATCCTACATTCGCTGGTGGCACACCTTCCTACAGTCGCTGGTGGCACACCTTCCAACACGCACTGGTGGCACACTTTCCTACAAGCGCTGGTGGCACACCTTCCTACAGTCGCTGGTGGCACACCTTCCTACAAGCGCTGGTGGCACACCTTCCTACAAGCGCTGGTGGCACACCTTCCTACAAGCGCTGGTGGCACAACTTCCTACGTGCACTGGTGGAACACCTTTCTACATACGCTGGTGGCACACCTTCCTACAAGCGCTGGTGGCACACCTTCCTACAAGCGCTGGTGGCACACCTTCCTACATACGCTGGTGGCACACCTTCCTACATACGCTGGTGGCACACCTTCCTACATGCACTGGTGGCACACCTTCCTACATGTGCTGGTGGCAAACTTTCCTACACATGCTGATGGCACACCTTCCTGCATGCGTTGGTGGCACACCTTCCTACACGAGCTGGTGGCACACCTTCCTACACGCACTGGTGGCACACCTTCCTACACGTGCTGATGGCACACCTTTCTACACGCACTGGTGGTACACCTTTCTACACGCGCTGGTGGTACACCTTTATACTTGCGCTGGTGGCACACCTTCCTGCATGCGCTGGTGGCGCACCTTCCTACATGTGCTGGTGGCCCGCCCTCCTACACGTGTTGGTGGCACACCATCCTACATTCGCTGGTTACGCATCTTCCTACATGCGCTGGTGGCCCACCTTCCTACATACGCTGGTGGCCCACCTTCCTACATACGCTGGTGGCACACCTTCCTACATGCACTGGTGGCACACCTTCCTACAAGCGCTGGTGGCACACCTTCCTACAGTCGCCGGTGGCACACCTTCCTACGTGTACTGGTGGCACACCTTCCTACATACGCTGGTGGCACACCTTCCTACGTGCACTGGTGGCACACCTTCCTACATACGCTGGTGGCACACCTTCCTACGTGCACTGGTGGCACACCTTCCTACATGCACTGGTGGCACACCTTCCTACGTGCACTGGTGGCACACCTCCCTACGTGCACTGGTGGCACACCTTCCTACTTGCACTGGTGGCACACCTCCCTACATGCACTGGTGGCACACCTCCCTACATGCACTGGTGGCACACCTTCCTACGTGCACTGGTGGCACACCTTCCAACAGTCGCTGGTGGCACACCTTCCTACGTGCACTGGTGGCACACCTTCCTACATACGCTGGTGGCACACCCTCCTGCATGCACTGGCTGCACACCTTTCTACACATGCTGGTGGTA
Source organism: Calotriton arnoldi (assembly GCA_963921515.1). Lineage (NCBI taxonomy): Eukaryota > Metazoa > Chordata > Amphibia > Caudata > Salamandridae > Calotriton > Calotriton arnoldi. The sequence continues at coordinate 899,989 of CAWUFW010007480.1, read as the reverse complement.
CACCTTCCTACATATGCTGGTGGCACACCTTCCTACAGGCACTAGTGGCACACCTTCCCACATGCACAGTGGCACACAATCCTAAATGCACTGGTGGCACACCTTCCTACATGTGCTGGTGGCACACTTTCCTACATGCGCTGGTGGCACACTTTCCTACATGCGCTGGTGGCACACCTTCCTACAGGCACTAGAGGCACACCTTCCCACATGCACGGTGGCACACAATCCTACAAGCGCTGGTGGCACACCTTCCTACATGCACTGGTGGCACACCTTCCTACATGCGCTGGTGGCACACCTTCCTACATGCGCTGGTGGCACACCTTCCTACATGCGCTGGTGGCACACCTTCCTACATGCGCTGGTGGCACACCTTCCTACAGGCGGTGTTGGCACCCCTTCCCACTTGCATGGGTGGCACACCCTCCTACATGCGCTGGTGGCACACCCTCCTACATGCACTGGTGGCACACCTTCCTACACATGCTGGTGGCACACCTTCCTACAGGCGCTGGTGGCACATCTTCCCACATGTGTGGGTGGTACACCATCCTACATGCGCTGTTGGCACACTTTCCTACATAAGCTGGTGGCAGACCTTCCTACAGGCGCTGTTGGCACACCTTCCCACATGCATGGATGGCACACCTTCCTACATGCTCTGGTGGCACACCTTCCTACAGGCACTAGTGGCACACCTTCCCCCATGCGCTGGTGGCACACCTTCCCCCATGCGCTGGTGGCACACCTTCCTACATGCGCTGGTGGCACACCTTCCTACATGCACTGGTGGCACACCTTCCTACAAGCGCTGGTGGCACACCTTCCTACAAGCGCTGGTGGCGCACTTTCCTACATGCACTGGTGGCACACTTTCCTACACGTGCTGATGGTACACCTTCCTACACGCGCTTGTGGTACACTTTCCTACATGTGCTGGTGGCACACCTTTCTACACGTGCTGATGGCACACTTTCCTACACGCTCTGGTGGCGCACCTTTCTACACTTGCTGGTGGTACACCCTCCTACACGTGTTGGTGGCACACCATCCTACATTCGCTGGTTACGCATCTTCCTACATGCGCTGGTGGCCCACCTTCCTACATACGCTGGTGGCACACCTTCCTACATGCACTGGTGGCACACCTTCCTACAAGCGCTGGTGGCACACCTTCCTACAGTCGCCGGTGGCACACCTTCCTACAGTCGCCGGTGGCACACCTTCCTACGTGTACTGGTGGCACACCTTCCTACATACGCTGGTGGCACACCTTCCTACGTGCACTGGTGGCACACCTTCCTACATACGCTGGTGGCACACCTTCCTACGTGCACTGGTGGCACACCTTCCTACATGCACTGGTGGCACACCTCCCTACGTGCACTGGTGGCACACCTTCCTACGTGCACTGGTGGCACACCTTCCAACAGTCGCTGGTGGCACACCTTCCTACGTGCACTGGTGGCACACCTTCCTACATACGCTGGTGGCACACCCTCCTGCATGCACTGGCTGCACACCTTTCTACACATGCTGGTGGTACACCTTCCTACATATGCTGGTGGCACACCTTCCTACAGGCACTAGTGGCACACCTTCCCACATGCACAGTGGCACACAATCCTAAATGCACTGGTGGCACACCTTCCTACATGTGCTGGTGGCACACTTTCCTACATGCGCTGGTGGCACACTTTCCTACATGCGCTGGTGGCACACCTTCCTACAGGCACTAGAGGCACACCTTCCCACATGCACGGTGGCACACAATCCTACAAGCGCTGGTGGCACACCTTCCTACATGCACTGGTGGCACACCTTTCTACAAGCGCTGGTTGCACACCTTTCTACAAGTGCTGGTGGCACACCTTCCTACATGCGCTGGTGGCACACCTTCCTACATGCGCTGGTGGCACACCTTCCTACAGGCGGTGTTGGCACCCCTTCCCACTTGCATGGGTGGCACACCTTCCTACAGTCGCTGGTGGCACACCCTCCTACATGCACTGGTGGCACACCTTCCTACACATGCTGGTGGCACACCTTCCTACAGGCGCTGGTGGCACATCTTCCCACATGTGTGGGTGGTACACCATCCTACATGCGCTGTTGGCACACTTTCCTACATAAGCTGGTGGCAGACCTTCCTACAGGCGCTGTTGGCACACCTTCCCACATGCATGGATGGCACACCTTCCTACATGCTCTGGTGGCACACCTTCCTACAGGCACTAGTGGCACACCTTCCCCCATGCGCTGGTGGCACACCTTCCCCCATGCGCTGGTGGCACACCTTCCCCCATGCGCTGGTGGCACACCTTCCCCCATGCGCTGGTGGCACACCTTCCCCCATGCGCTGGTGGCACACCTTCCCCCATGCGCTGGTGGCACACCTTCCCCCATGCGCTGGTGGCACACCTTCCTACATGCACTGGTGGCACACCTTCCTACATGCACTGGTGGCACACTTTCCGTCACGTGCTGTTGGCACACCTTCGTATACACACTGGTGGCACACCTTCCTACACATGCTGGTGGCACACATTCCTACATGCGCTGGTGGCACACCTTCCTACACGTGCTGATGGCACACATTCCTGCATGCACTGGCTGCACACCTTTCTACATGTGCTGGTGGTACACCTTCCTACATGCGCTGGTGGCACACTTTCCTACACATGCTGTTAGCACACCTTCCTACACGTGCTGGTGGCAGACCTTCTGACATGCGCAGGTGGCACACCATCCTACATGCACTGGTGGCACACCATCCTACATGCACTGGTGGCACACCTTCCTACACGTATTGGTGGCACACCTTCCTACACGTATTGGTGGCACACCTTCCTACACGTATTGGTGGCACACCTTCCTACACATGCTGGTGGCACACCTTCCTACACATGCTGGTGGCACACCTTCCTACACATGCTGGTGGCACACCATCCTACATGCACTGGTGGCACACCATCCTACATGCGCTGGTGGCACACCTTCCTACACGCACTGGTGACACACCTTCCTACACGCGTTGGTGGCACACCTTCCTATACGTGCTGGTGGCACACCTTCCTACACATGCTGGTGGCACACCTTCCTACACGCACTGGTGGCACCCCTTCCTACACGCACTGGTGGCACACCTTACTACATGTGCCGATGGCACACATTCTTACACATGCTGGTGGCACACCATCCTACATGCGTTGGTGGCATACCATCCTGCATGTGCTGGTGGCACACTTTCCTACACGTGCTGGTAGCACACCTTCCTACATGCGCTGGTCGCACACCTTCCTACATGCGCTGGTCGCACACCTTCCTACATGCGCTGGTCGCACACCTTCCTACATGCGCTGGTGGCACACCTTCCTACATGCGCTGGTGGCACACCTTCCTACATGTGCTGATGGAACACATTCCTACACGTGCTGGTAGCACACCATCCTACATGCACTGGGGGGCACACCATCCTACATGTGCTGGTGGCACACTTTTCTACAAGTGCTGGTAGCACATCATCCTACATGCGCTGGTGGCACACCTTCCTACACGTGCTGGTGGCACACTTTCCTACAAGTGCTGTTGGCACACCTTCCTACACATGCTGGTGGCACACCATCCTACATGCACTGTTGGTGCACCTTCCTACACGTGCTGGTGGAACACCTTCCTACACGTGCTGTTGGCACACCTTCCAACATGCGCTGGTGGCATACCATCCTACATGCACTGGTGGCACACCTCCCTACATCCACTGGTGGCACACCTTCCTTCATGCGCTGGTAGGACACCAACCTACATACCCTGGTGACACACCTTCCAACACGCACTGGTGGCACACCTTCCAACACGTGCTGGTGACACACCTTCCAACACGTGCTGGTGACACACCTTCCAACACGCACTGGTGGCACACCTTCCAATACGCACTGGTGGCACACCTTCCAATACGCACTGGTGGCACACCTTCCAACACGCACTGGTGGCACACCTTCGTTCTTATTGCTCCTGATATATGTGTGATGCAAAGAAGACACAGAGGCAAGTCAAAGAAAGAGTCAATATTTGATAGGGAGTAATAAAGTGAGACCGTAAGTCTTTGACACCCACGACCCCCTACATCCAATATTGTAATGAGCATTGTCCTAGAATCAGAATACCGCAATCGCAGAATCACCAGAATATGTGGACATAAGGTGGTTGATTCCAGCACCCACTTTTAAGGTTACCCCTGGCTCCTTTGTCTGGGCATCTCAGATCATACCTTTGAAGAACGAAATCAATACCATGTTTATGATTGAGTGGGTGATGAAGGACTGAGAAAGGTAGAGGGAGGAAGGGCCCTAAAGGAGCAGATGTGAGTGGGAGGGAGGGCCCTAAAAGAGCAGATGTGAGTGTGATGGTACTAGTGAGAACAGTACCCTTGACCTCTGAATTCTTCCCTTCCAGGCACTATGCAGTACTGATCCCGGCAGAGATCCACTTTCCGCATTCAGAACGGGCCTGCGTCCATCTCACCGGCCTCAATGAGACTGCACATGTGACAGTCAAGCTTCACCTGCAGGAGGTCAACCTAACCCTCCTGGAAGAAAAAGTTGAACCCTGCACATACTTCAAATGTGTCTCTTTCCAGGTACAGTATTCAGGCTTTGTGAGTGGGAGGGGGCTGGAGGCACTGTGAGTGTATGGTTGGCAGTGCCCAGGTCCTAGAGGTTAAAAGCCGACACAGCTATAGTACTGAATCCCCCGCTAGCTGCCTAGAATTGCAAGGTCCAAGGTAAAGGTTAATGACTGAACGTACACGAAAGTGAACCACCACCTCACCCACAAGTGGTAGATACTTCGTAGTAAATACCTAAAGGCAGTACCTAATTTGATCCGGTGGTTTCCGGTGCTCAGCACCGGCACTTATTTGTCAACACTGGCACTTATGACAGTCTGCCACAGGGTGGAGCTGTTTGTCTAATTTAGATATGAGCACAGCAACAGTTGTTTATTAATTCAGCATGCATTAAAAAGACTAATGCCTGCACCCAAGCCTGTCTCATAGCTTTTGAGTATTGGAATATTCTGAATTGTCACACTTACAGAAGTGTGGTGGTTTGTAGCTGTGTTGGTACTGGCATTGACTGCACTAGCAGGAGCACTGTGTGGATCATGCTGAAGTAGCCTCCTGACCGGGGCCCTGGCACAAATTAAGCACTGCATAAAGGCATCCTCATAGAATGTTCTGGTAAAGCATTTAGGTACCTTTCAGTCTTTATGACCATGTTAAACCTCTTACACCTCTTTATCATCTTCAAACTACTTTTTTGATAGTGCTAATTTTCTTTTCTACTTCAGCTCTGGGTGAATTTAAACATTAGCTGCTCTGATTTAAGACTATACCTAGCTCCAGAATGATGCTGGTCTCCATGAGCCTGGGTGTGTGCTGTTTAGGGGCCTTTCAAACTGACAGTAGTCACAGAATTTGCAGAAGCCGCAGAGGCACTAGGCTGATCCAAGAGGCACTCATACTATGCCATGGGTTCCAGAATCTCTTAGAAGCTTGCATATTCGTGCAATAATATGTTAAACTATATATGTACTAACTTGTCTCACATAAAGCAAAAGGGTCCCTACCAGTGGTGAAAGATCACACGTTAAACTAATGTTGGTGGTTAAAGAGCTAGCAAAAAAGGTTAATAAAGCAGTTTGTTCAATATTATGAAGTCACAACATAACATCCAGTGCCCTCAAGGTAAGTTTACATAAGTTGTTTATTACTTCCAATCTTTATATAAAAGAATGTCATAAAAACATTACATCAAAAATACACAATTACTAGTCATAAAAACATTTCATAAAAATCCGTAATTATCAAAAACAATTGTCATACATAGTATTATACACGTAATAATCATAAAAATATTTCATAAAGAGTCCGTAATGTTAAAAGAACAGTTATCATCGTCAGAATTTTTCATAAAAGTCCGTAATATTAAGAAAACAGTTGTCGACGCTAGCGTTTGGTGAATACGTAAAATAAACACCTTCTTCAGGACAGTTTTCTAAATGGCAAGAAAACATATAATGAATTAAAACAGATTAAAACAATGTGACTTCAAAATACAATATAACAAACACTATCTCTATATCATTAAAGAAAACCCCAGTATGCCTTATTACATCTTCTGTTTATCCACCAACAAGAGCCAACAGAAAAACTTTTATAATAAATGGTGGCAACCTACCTAGCCACTAATAAATGGTGTTAGTGTTTGATAGAACTAACCCATCCACTGAATCAAAAAAGTTCTGGAATCTAAAATCTTAGAGAGGGTAAATGATGCTCTCCTCTTCAAACATAAATCCTTATAGAAACAAACAAGAAAAAGGAAGATGATTTTTAGTTTATGGAATCCACTCCACAGATGCCAACTGACCAACAATATACGCTATGAGAGAGATCCAAAATAGTGAATTTTAAAGTTCTTCTTTCTGTGAAAGTCTACCAAACAACTTACTACGCTATGTCAAGGAACCGGATCAGATAAGTCTCTCCCAATCCTCTTTACTATTTAATCCCCTCCTCACAGTATTAAGACGGGACATCTAATGTCTTTTAAATGTCGATATAATTAATGTATCTACAATAAGTGATATCCTGATGCAGGTGGGACAACAGAGGCCATATCCAGTGGCTGTGCACATATCTGTGCAACGACGCCCCATAAATAGGCATATCAGCCTAAAGTGTAGCGTGTTTCTTGCATACCACAAAGGTTGGAGATATTGAATCCCTCGGCAATCAGTAAGATTATATATTTATTTTGATATCTATAGTGATAGCTATCACCTTTAGGTATAATACCATATGTGGCATTTAATATTGATGGTTTGTTTCCTAGCACCCTGATTTTCTTCAATTGATGGTGGCACCAGCATACATACCTATAAGAAAAATATCTTGTAAAACAAGGTACGCCCTCTATTTTTTAATATTTTTTATCATTATGAGCAAGTACAGCAGTACTTTTATATAGGATATTAAGGAGCACTTGGATTCCATAAACTAAAAATCATCTTCCTTTTTCTTGTTTGTTTCTATAAGGATTTATGTTTGAAGAGGAGAGCATCATTTACCCTCTCTAAGATTTTAGATTCCAGAACTTTTTTGATTCAGTGGATGGGTTAGTTCTATCAAACACTAACACCATTTATTAGTGGCTAGGTAGGTTGCCACCATTTATTATAAAAGTTTTTTCTGTTGGCTCTTGTTGGTGGATAAACAGAAGATGTAATAAGGCATACTGGGGTTTTCTTTAATGATATAGAGATAGTGTTTGTTATATTGTATTTTGAAGTCACATTGTTTTAATCTGTTTTAATTCATTATATGTTTTCTTGCCATTTAGAAAACTGTCCTGAAGAAGGTGTTTATTTTACGTATTCACCGAAACGCTGCGTCGACAACTGTTTTCTTAATATTACGGACTTTTTATGAAAAATTCTGACGATGATAACTGTTCTTTTAACATTACGGACTCTTTATGAAATATTTTTATGATTATTACGTGTATAATACTATGTATGACAATTGTTTTTTGATAATTACGGATTTTTATGAAATGTTTTATGACTAGTAATTGTGTATTTTTGATGTAATGTTTTTATGACATTCTTTTATATAAAGATTGGAAGTAATAAACAACTTATGTAAACTTACCTTGAGGGCACTGGATGTTATGTTGTGACTTCATAATATTGAACAAACTGCTTTATTAACCTTTTTTTGCTAGCTCTTTAACCACCAACATTAGTTTAACGTGTGATCTTTCACCACTGGTAGGGACCCTTTTGCTTTATATGATTCCCCTGTCCCGAATTGGATTGTAAGGGGGCTTCCCTTTGTTTTTTCCTTCCTAACTTGTCTCACAACATTACATACACAATGACCAAGACAATGAAAGAGAACTGCTGTATCACTGTTATCCACAAGTTACTTATACCCCTGAGCTAGATTTATATAAATAAAGGTGTTTTTATTCTTTAGCACGAGTCCTTTAGTCTTCAAAAAAGCTCACCAATGGCAAATTGCAGCAAACAGTCCAAAAAGATGCCAAACCCAGATATTCTCAGCAGAATTCGTTTTCCAAGTTTCAAGGCATATCACCCTGTCAGCCTTTCCTTTTTCTAGTCCCTATGGAGGAAGGACTTCCCCAGAATCTTTTCCTTCTGTTTACCCATAAATTGTACATTCTCCAAGGTTCTTATAGTATGCACTGAGCAGTCACTCATTCATTCCAGAAAAAATCAGTAGCATCTTCTCTCTCTGAATATGCATGTGGGCCTAACCCACGAGGGCTTCACAGTTCATGAGCAGCGTCACACTTCTTGGGCTCGATTCACAAAGTGACTTACATGTAGTAAAGTTGTGAGTATGGGGTCTCCACATTCGTGGCGGAACATCTGCGCTCGTGGTGGAATCGCTGCACTCGGGGCGGAATCTCCTTACGCCGCACTCTATGCAGTGGGCCATGCGAAGATTCCTCCCTCAGAGCTCATCTTGGACATTCCACACAATGCCCACATCTCACTGCACCTCAACGCACTCCACTGGCTTGCAGTCCAGCAAAGATGCCAATTCAAGCTGCTCATGTACGCCTACAAAGCCCTCTACAAAATCAGACCAGCATACCTCAACCACCGCCTCAACCTCTACCAACCCACCAGACAGATCTGATCGGCCTACAGGGAACTGTATGCACCCCTGCGGGGGACATTCCTTCTCACACATCGCAGCAAAAGCCTGGAACGACCTCCCGCTACACCTCAGAACCGCCCCCTCCCTCATGGACTTCCAAAAGAAGCTCAAGACGTGGCTCTTCCAGAAAAAACAGACATAATTCTATCCATCCACCTTTCTCGGGTCCTCGCCCTACTCAGAACCTGGTTACCCTCACGGGTGATTAGCCATGCTTTAGAAATCCACACAACATAACAGTGCAGAGATTCCACCACGAGTACGGAGACTTTGCACTCGTAACTTTACTACACGTAAGTCCCTTTGTGAATCGGGCCCCTTGTATGGATCATGTCTTGAGTTGGTACAGCTGCCCAGATTTACTCTGTGGTTGCATCCATCATGTGCCAGCTTCACTTCACATTAGTTGCCGGGCCTCGTCCTCCTGCCTCAAAATGCTCATAATCCTGGTTGCATGAGCATATCAGATACTATAGCATTATTTAGCATTTACATTTCATCTAATTCATTACCCATAATTAAATACTTTTTAGTATGAGCTACTCATTTTACGATTCTATTGCCTACATTTTTATCATCTTCCATTATACTATACTAAATGATTTTGTTAGTATATACGTTCAGTCTAAGTGCACACCTAGCCCTGACCCTTGCCCTAATAGTTACATCATAACTTACCTAACTATATGGGGTACAGATAATTTAAAGGCAGGAGGTATTATGATTCCCCATGCCAATGTGATGCAATTACGGTGATATTACTGTAGCACAATATTTTGTATGCAATAATGTGATTATGCACTGAGCGCATGAGGAACTGACCCAGTGCTTAATTTGGGCCCGTGATTTCTGGTGCTCGGCAGCTGCACTTATGACAGTCTGCCACATGGTGGCGCTGTTTGTTTATTTAGAGTTGAGCATAACAACAGTTGTATATTAATTCAATATTTACGTTAAAAATAACTAATACCTGCAACCCAATACATTCGTATAGTTTTGAGGGCCTGGAATTGTCTGAAGTGTCATACTTGTATGAGTGTGATGGTTAGGTGTCTTTGTACTGTCATTGGCAGCACTGCCAGGGGCAATGTGTGGTGCAAGCTGCAGTGGCCATTAAGGAGGGCCCTGACACTTATTCTTTTACAAATTACGCACTGAATTTACAATTATCTTCGCTCATGAACTTGTGTCACTCACACACTGTCTGCAGAGGTCATGATCTCCACTGTCTCTTCTCTCTCTCTCTAAATGTCTAGATAAAGGGGTCTCTCTAACCTCCTTCATGTTCTGTCTCATCAGCTCGCGACAAAAACTGGTCCAAATTAGGAAAAAAAATTCAGACGTTTTTGTGACAAAATATTGTTTAACTATGCCATGTCTGTTCATAAGCTCACAACTCACTGATTTAGAAACTCAAGTCGACTCATCTTAGCAAAAAAAAAAAAAATCGTAGTGAAATTAAAACCATGTTTAATGCCATTAAAATATGACAATTAGATAGTTGAAATATAAAAACTAGAATGCATTGTAAACATATTTTCTTAAGTTGAGGGAGGGGTGCGGCGTAGTGAGTACACCTGCCGACTTTGGAACTGGGCACCCAAATTATTCGAATATCCCCTTCAGATCAACATCCAGTGATTTGGGAAAATCACCTCAGCGAACTGTGCCCCAACCAACAAAAAGGCGTGACGTTTTCTGGTTCTGTTGTAAAGTGTCCTAGTGCCCTCGGGCAAAAATAGCTGTATATAAAACTGCAAAAAAAGTTTTGCAATCTGGAAGGAATTAGTTTTGATCCACGGTGAGAATTAATACATTTTATAGTTTGCAAGATGGCCAAACATGTCAAAGTGCTTGCCGTGGACCTCTGGCCTGATCTGCAGGCAGTGCAGTTTTATCTTGATAGGGCCAGCTTAGCATGTCATCCTTCAGAGGTTTATAAATTGAGAAAAAATAACATTGTGGCAACTATTATTCAATCAAAGCGCTTAAAGGGTAACAAGTGCAGCTTGAAGCACTACATAAAAACAAATCTGAATTTATCATCATTATTTTTATTATTATTAATATTATTATATTAATGCAACTTTTGAGGGTACTCATTTCGCCTCATGCAGTAAACTGTTGCTTTAATACCGCAACTAGATTTACTGAAGAAGCAAGATTGGGTTTTTACAGAGTGCAGCATTCTTGAGATCTGCGCAGATCCATATTCTGCTGACGGTAAACACAGCGCCCAATAAACACTGCATTCGGTGGTATCAGTTTGTACCTGGTGTGGTGTTGTCTCTTGGAATACCATGTGACATTGGTTTGTTTCCAAATCAGGATTCTAGACTTTGCTGTAGTTACCACACCTTCAGGCTTTTCTGCAAATAACTTTCTGCATGTAGAATTCTACGGACGAAAACACATAGGGTCTGATTCACTAACTGCACTTTTGAGTAAGTTTACACTTCTGAATACGTTTAGTACTTTTCCATGCATAAGGTACTACTAGAGTCAAATGATTATGATTGCTTTTTTAATTGCACTCATCATACATTTCTCAAAATACAGATTTTCAGACTTCTTTAAAACAGGCAATTCAGAATGTTTTTTTTTTTTAATGAAACAGATAGTATGGATAATTCTAGAAAAGTTTCCAGTATGATTTTGGTTTAGCAGGAGTATTCTGCTGGACTAAAAGAAATATACTAATGAACAAAGTTGTTAATGATGCTGCCTTGCTTGCGTTTGATGAGGGGCAGCCCCTATCAGTGGTACCCTGATAGGATGTGCAGTGATATGGTTCTGTTCCCTTACAGGTGCCGCTCCCCGCTGGTGGCTCCGAGGAGGTTGGGCAAGTGGGCATTTCTGTTGAGTCTGAGGGCCACACACTGAAAAACAAGAAGAAGGTGCTTTTGAGGACTGTCAAAAGTGGGACATTTGTGCAGACCGACAAGGTCGTGTACAAGCCGGGACAGACAGGTACCCCTCAGATATATTCTCCCTTTTGTCTTCAAGACTGAACTTGGTTAGGAGTTCCCACTCACACAGTGTAGCGATATAAGTGAAGGAAAGAGTGAATGGAATGGAGCAAAAGTGAGGGAAATTGCAAACTCAAAACTTTTGAAAGATGAAAAGTGAAAAAGGAAGGCAGTACTGAAACAAGAGTCAAAAAACAAGTGATACCAAGAGTGAAGGAATAAACAATCAGAAGAAATAGAGATTGAAGGGATCATGATGTTCAAAGAGGAAATAAAGGGACAGGCAATGATTGAAGGAATCATTGGAGGGAACATGAGAGATAAGATGAGGCAGATGGGAAGTAACTTGTGAAGATAAACATGTTGGAAACCATGATGAAAGAAGTGGAAAGTTGAGGTTAATACACTTGTATGATTATGAACAATCAATGAAACTTAACACGATGTGGCAGTGAAAAAGAGAAAGTGGATGCGTTACTTGGGGTCCAATTCACAATACTTTTTCCAGTGATTAAGACAAATTTACTAATGGCCAAAAGCTCAGTGAATTGGGCCTTAAGTACAGTAATGTGTGGCTGCTCCAACCTCCAGCTAAACTAGGTCCTGTTCCTCAACGACTTTGAGAGCTGTGCGGTGAGACACACTCCTATGCTCTGGAAGAAGGTGCGCTTGAACTGATCTCAAGGTGTGGGGATTCTCATACCCAAAAGCCACCCACTAACACTCACTTCTTGCCTTTGCAGTGAAGTTTCGCATTGTGACTCTGAATGAGGACTTTATTGCGGAGAACAAGCCGGTAAGTAATCCTGAGCTGAGCAGTGGGATGCTCTTCGTGGGCAAAGAAGAGCCATTAAATGTGTCGGATGGGTGTCTGCCTAGAAACACCTTTCCAATAGCCATTGAGATAAGGTCTGAATTAGAAGAAAAACTCCAGAGATCAGTGCACCTAATCTTATTACCTTGGTTCATACTTCTACGGAGTGTGAACAAACTGAAACAACTGTACGAAGCCTGCTGTTAATGCCTACTTGCACAGTTAGAGCAGATATCGAGCCTACGACACTCTGATCCTCAAAGGACGGTCCATAACACTATTCTTTTTGCACAACTCTCTCTCGAGATAGCTCTAAAACACGACCCTTACAGAAAATGATGGTGTTTTTAAATAGCATTTTCCACGTGTCTATATTTAAGTTTTCTTAGATATGAATTGCTTACTGGCATTTTTTTGTTAATATTTGCTGTTAAGTTTCTTACAGACAAAAAAGAATGGCATAACTATGAGCTATCCTGTAGAACCGGTCTATACCCGTTCTATTATAAAAACGTGTATTCACGTTCATGTAGCACCTAAATTGAAACATTTACAGGCACATGCCTCAACCATTTTTGCAAGCGCAAACGGTGCGATTCCCAAAAATCGGCCGTTTGCGCCCTGCAAAAGGCATTTGCGATTTATGAAGGGTCAAGGCACTCGCAATTTGGGAATTCGCAATTAATTGCGAGTTCTCAAATTGCGATTGCATTTAAGGAATCGCAATTTGCGATTCCTTAAATGCAATGCAAGATCCACTTTGAAGTATCGATTTCGCTACTAGGGGGCGCAAATTACCATGAAGTTGAACTACATGGTAATTTGAAAAACATTGAAAAATGCACAAACGTGCATTTTTCAGAGTTGTAGGTTACACACACACATGTCCTTTGGACATGTGTGTGCGCAACATTTGTGCACAGATCAATTTCAGGGGTGCAACAGGGTGTCCTTTTGACACCCTTGCACCCTTGAAATTGCTTGCGCAATTTGCGAGTACCAATTGGTACTTCTGGTACAATCCTTATTTGCGACTCGCAATTTGCGAGTCGCAAATAAGGAATGTGTAGGAATCGCTATTTTTATAGCGATTCCTACATGCATAGGCTTTATGCGAGTCCTTAATTGCGATTCCTTAATAATCGCAATTAAGGACTCACAAAATCCTACCTTGATCCATATGCCTGTTAGTATCTGCCATTTCCTTTACTTTTTTGTTTCAATCCAAATTTCTCACTAATGTTTTCGGTACAGAAGAGCAGCTAACATTTATGCAATATTTACCAAGCAATTGGCACTTTCTTACCCAGAAACTGCCTACAACTCAATTCTATGGTTAGCAAATTTCTTTCGTATGCTGGCTTAGGAAGGATATATTTCACTCTCACAATTTTTCAGGCTTCAAATCTATCATAGCTTGTAGTTGAGATAAGCGCCCTGTTGAGCGCTCAGTAGTTTGTGCACCAATTTTACTTCATACAAGGACACCTCTTGAATTAGGAAAGTAACATGGATATTTAAGTGTCTTCTTTCTAACAATCTCCTCTGTTCTCTTTCAGTACCCACTCGTGCAAATCCAGGTAAGCACGTTTAAGACGCCTGCTTTGTCCATCATGCCTTTTTTGTTGTTCACCTCCTGTTGGGTTTATTATGTTTGATATGTCTTGGTTGCTTTCCACAGCATTTTTATTTTATTTGTTATGCAGCATTTGTAAAGTTATGCAGTGCCTAACAGCTAACTGATTTGTCGTAAAGCACTATTGATGAGAAAGGGATTCCGTTGTGATGGTTAGTTGAATTAAGGAGTCCGGCGATTCTTTCTGGGAGGTAGATGACAAGGAATGGCCAGTGGATGGAGAGCTGGATTATGGATCCATGAGTGTGGGTCTTAGACCATGATGGTGCTCTCTTCTTTGATTAGGAATTGTGTTTCAGGGATGTTACGGAGGTTGGAGATGGATAAAAGCTATGTTTAAATAACCTAGATTTCTATCAATCAATCAATCAGGATTCATAAAGCGCAGCTAATCAATCGATAGGGTATCCAGGCGCTACTCTTTTGGTGGAATTGATAATATCCTGCATCATTCTCCACCGTTACAGTAATCCCCTTATTCTGAGTGGCGGAAGTTCACCCGAATGGAATTCCCCACATCCAATTCCTGGTGTCTGTGGGCACAGAATCACCAGGTCCTCAAACTGCAGACCTAATATTTCCATTCCCAGAGACACCGCGCTTGTTTACACGCTGGTGGAGCATCTGGGCACGGAGCGAGAATGGGGAGCATCAGTGAGGAACAGATGATTAGGGGTTCCAGGATAAGGATTGTAAAGAGAGCGTGGTGACTTAGGTGCTAGATAAATAAAAGGTGAACGTGGGAGTACTGTGACTTGAGGGGGAAGGAGAGGGCAAAAAGCGAGAGCCGAGTCAATGTCAGGCAGTACAAGGGGAAGGGGGTAAGACCAAGGAAAGAGATGCACTCTCATGGAGTGCTGAAAGGGAAAGAAATGAATAGCCCTCAAGTGAAAATGAAAAGGAAACACTCATCCAGCCAAAATACTATGAGCCTGATATGCTCCTGCTTGGGACAAATGCATGAATAGGGAAGAAAACTATCAAATCAAGTTCAGAGATCTAAAAAACCATCAAAGCTACTCAATCATGAGCAAGGGACTGACCCAAATTCTATTCTAAGTATATGAAATGTATTGGAAACAATAGGTCTGCGATGCAAAGCTAAATGTGTCTGTAGCCAGACCTAAAAAAGAAAATTTCTTCCAAACAAACTGTTGAAAATAAAGATGAGCCCAAAACCCACACTCCCTGAAGTTAGGGCCACTGTGAAAAGGTTTGACATGTAAGGATTTGTGGGCCACATGCATCAAGCTTTTTTCCTGTCGCAAACGGGCCAATTCTCAGAATCGGCGCGTTTGCGACCAGAAAAAGCCCTTTTCTGATGCATGAACCCATTTCCATTCGCAAATTAGGTAATCACAATTTTTTGCGATTACCTAAATTGCAAATGCATTTAGGAATCGCAAATTGCGATTCCCTAAAGGCGATGCATAAAGCCTTTCCTAAATGCAAACTGTTCATTTAGGAAACTCTAATTACCATCAACTTCAAGTTGATGGTAATTTATAATTCTTTTGAAAAATGCACAAAAGTGCATTTTTCAAAGTGACATGTGGCGCACACACATGATCTCAGGGCATGTGTGTGCGCCACATGTGCACACTTACCATTTTGGGGGGTGCATCAGGGGGGCCTTAGGCCCCCTGCCACCCTTGGAATTACATTCGCAATTTGCGATAACCAATTTGGTAGTCGCAATTTGCAAATGCATTGCCATTATGAATGGAGTAACATTACCTAATAGTGATTCGCAATTTGCAAATAGCAAATAGGTAATGTTAAGGAATCACAATTTATTTTGCGTTTCCTACATGCATAAGGATTTGCGATTCCCAAATAGCAATTCCTTAAAAATCGCTATTTAGGAATCGCAAATCCAAATGTTGATGCATGTGGCCCTGTATTTTGTGTGAAAGCTAGAGAACATAAGACTAGACATTACTTCTTCAATCCCTATGCCTATTTCACAAAATTAATGTGCTATTTGTGGGCTTGGTGTTAGTACAATAAACATTACATTGATACAAGAAAGACTTAGGTCATTGCCTTACTAAATACCATGGGGTTGATTCGCAAAGATATATAATGTGTAATTTGTGCCTGTACATTTACATATGTGAGTAGGAGATATCCATTCACAATCTGCGTTCTTGCCAATTTACCTAACGTCTGACTATTTTTAAGGAATACATGATTTTTGCTAAAAGCTTTGTGAATCAGGTCCCATGGATTCATCCAGCTATGGAGAAGTGTCCTTTAGTCATAACTAATGTTTTTCTCAAAGTAGCTGGCCCCTTTGTGGCCTCACTTTATCAACAATGGGGTCGATTCACAGAACTAATCTGAGATAAAATCCTAAACTTTCTACTTTTGGTATTCACAGAAGGCATTTAGTAGTAGTAAAGTTAGGACTCCTAACTTTACTACTACTAAACTGAGATAAAATCCTGAACTTACTACTTTTGGTATTCACTGAAGGCATTTAGTAATAGTAAAGTTAGGACTCCTAACTTTACTACTACTAAACTGAGATAAAATCCTGAACTTACTACTTTTGGTATTCACAGAAGGCATTTAGTAGTAGTAAAGTTAGCACTCCTAACTTTACTACTACTAAACTGAGATAAAATCCTGAACTTACTACTTTTGGTATTCACAGAAGGCATTTAGTAGTAGTAAAGTTAGCACTCCTAACTTTACTACTACTAAACTGAGATAAAATCCTGAACTTTCTACTTTTGGTATTCACTGAAGGCATTTAGTAATAGTAAAGTTAGGACTCCTAACTTTACTACTACTAAACTGAGATAAAATCCTGAACTTACTACTTTTGGTATTCACAGAAGGCATTTAGTAGTAGTAAAGTTAGGACTCCTAACTTTACTACTACTAAACTGAGATAAAATCCTGAACTTACTACTTTTGGTATTCACTGAAGGCATTTAGTAATAGTAAAGTTAGGACTCCTAACTTTACTACTACTAAACTGAGATAAAATCCTGAACTTACTACTTTTGGTATTCACAGAAGGCATTTAGTAGTAGTAAAGTTAGGACTCCTAACTTTACTACTACTAAACTGAGATAAAATCCTGAACTTACTACTTTTGGTATTCACTGAAGGCATTTAGTAGTAGTAAAGTTAGGACTCCTAACTTTACTACTACTAAATGCCTTTGTGAATACCGAAAGTCGTAAAGTTAGGATTTTGTCTCAGTTTAGTAGTAGTAAAGTTAGGAGTCCTAACTTTACCCTACTAAATGCCTTCTGTGAATACCAAAAGTAGTAAGTTTAGGATTTTATCTCAGATTAGTTCTGTGAATCAGCCCCAATGTGTTTAAAAAAGCATCAATGCCTGAGCAATTAAATCAAGGATGGGTCACAGGTGTCTCCAACCAGTGGATCGTGAGCTATCAGTAGCTCCCAGTCACCTTAAGAGTAGCTCACAGCCTTGAGTTTATTTTTAAATAAGCACAAGGTCATACTTTCCTTTTAACCTTGATGGAAGGCTTTGTTTATTTTACATTATCATCATTAGGCTACAGATAGCAGGGTCTGATAATGAGCAGTGCTCAGTCAGATTTATGACCCATGCTGGGGCACAGAGGTGAACAACTGAAGCACTGAGGTATTTAACTCTTTTTTTTTTTTTTTTTATTTTTTTTTATTTTATTTTATTTTTTTTAACTTTATTTACCATTTTTAAATGAATACAATACAGATGTATTATTGCCACACACCATGACAAGGTAGTAACGGCAGGCATTTTCTTTGAGAGGATCTGCACTTAGACTTCACACAAAGTACATTAGGACATCTTATAAGTTTGCATATATCTCCCTCCCCCGAGGCATTCAAAATAATCTGATAACAGTCTCTTTCCTGTGAGTACAACCCTACACATCTCCAGCGTGGTAATTACAATAACAGGATAAATAAAGCTATAACAATTCAAGCTTATCCCACCCCAGTGGGGACTATACCCACTGGCTGCAGTGATGAAGGGGTAGAGCTAATCTCAAGAAGATAGGTCTTTAGGGGATTCCAAATATCCTTGGGTCTAGATGCGGGGGGTTGCATCGTCGCATACAACTCACAGGCGTTCGTTGTGGGGGTAACCTTACTGCCCCATCAAAGTGCTATTTCTCTCTTCGCAAGGAGCAGAGCAATGGCTATGAATTTGCGCAACTTCTTGGGGAACCCGTGTACATAACCCAACAAAGCAACCTCTGGCGCGAAGAGGCAATGTCCTGGCCTGTCATGCGCGATAATATCTCATGAATGGATCTCCAATAATCCCCTATTTTCGCACAATTCCATGTCATCCGTGCAAAATCAGCATGTGGCCCTCCACACTTAGGGCAGCTGTGTGGCCTAGCGGGGTCAATAGAGTTGATTTTCGCAGGGGACATATATGCCCTCCACAGATACTTAAAGTGAATCAATTTGTGTCTGCTGTTGAGTGAAACCTCCTTGGTCTGGGAACAACAATATGACCAATGTGAATCCTGTTTCGGGTGTCCCAAATCCCGCTCCCAAGCCTCTCTGATCTTGGCATCCCTGCAAGGGACCAGAGCCATGGATGCTCTGTAGAGTTTAGAGATCAGATGATCCCCCCCCTTTGCTGGTAAACATTAGCGTTAGTGGCGGAAGGACTCCGGTTCCAGTGGGAATTCAGCAAGCCACTCTCTAAGCGCCCTCCGAATTCTACATAAAACAAATTGGTCCATAAAAGTGGCTTCACTGAACCTCACGTCCTCTGTGCTGTTGAACACATGCCCCTCCGGAAACAAATCCCCGATCATGTCTAATGAATAGGAAGTAAGAGTGCGTTGTACCAACTTCTCCTCAGTAATGGGAAGCTATGGGCTGTTGCCAAGTGGAATCTCAGACGAATATAATACGCGCCCACCCATCACACGCGCCAGCTTCTGCCAGGCACAACTAGTTGTTGATACTGTTTCTATGTCTCGGGGGTCTCGGGGGAATCCTCACAGCAACAC
This sequence comes from Calotriton arnoldi, assembly GCA_963921515.1. Classification (NCBI taxonomy): domain Eukaryota; kingdom Metazoa; phylum Chordata; class Amphibia; order Caudata; family Salamandridae; genus Calotriton; species Calotriton arnoldi. The sequence goes on along the minus strand of CAWUFW010007480.1, from coordinate 880,813 downwards.
TGTTCTCAACGGTGCAGGTAGCACTAGGTCAGCCTCAGGCCTGACATAAGGGATCCGGACGTCCGGGTGATACTAGGAGTGAGCAAAGCTGCACTGTGCAACTAGATAATATATCTGAAAGTTGGGAACCCCGAACCCTCCCCTTTCATATGGCAAGGTCAATGTGTCCCAGCCAACTCTGGCTCTACCTCCTCCCCAAACAAGCCTGATGAGATGGGACAGAGTAGTTCTGAAAAAACTATTGGGGAGCGGGATGGGGATGTTGTGAAACAGGTATAAGAATTTGGGAAGCACCACCATCTTGATAATTCGACTCGACCAGCCAACGAGAGAGGGAGTTTCAGCCAGCGCTCCACCTGCTGCTCTAACTTATACAGAGCTGGGCCGTAATTGAGCAAAATGATCTGTTGAGTATCCCTGTGTATCTGAATTCCTAAATATCTAGCCGACTCATCGCACCACTTCAGGGGAAACCCACAATCCCATTTGACACTACCGGTTGTTAGTGGAAAAATTACCGATTTATCCCAATTTATGCCCAACCCAGAGAATCCGCTGTATCGGATGATCTCCCTAATTAGTGGTTCCAAATTCTCCTCAGGGTGGCGAACATAGAGAATGATATCGTCGGCGTAAAGTGAGATTAGAAGAGGGCCCTTCTTGAACTGGAGGCCACTGTGCAGATGCCACTCCTGAAAATGTCGGACCAACGGGTGTAGCGCAATAATGAAAAGCAACGGAGAAAGCGGCCATCCCTGCCCGGTGCCGCGGGTAAGCGCGAACTGTGAGGACAGGGTGCCATTTAATCGAAGTCTGGCTGTGGGCAAGGTGTAAAGGAGTACGGTAAGCTCGACAAACCCTCTAGGCATTCCCATCCTCTTCATGCCTGTAAGGAAGAAAGGCCACTCCAAGGAGTCAAAGGCCTTTTCAGTATCTAATAAGACGGCACCTGCAGGGACCTCCGGCGATATCCTGTGTAAGACCGCGAACAGCGTACGAAGATTTAATGCTGTCGATCTATGAGGGACGAATCCGGACTGGGTCTGAGAGATGATACGGTATAATAAGAGGGCTAATCTTAACACAATCATTTTAGCGAGGATTTTGTAATCAAGGTTTAAAAGCGATAACGGTCTGTATGAACCACACATGAGTGGATCCTTCCCGGCCTTGTGGAGGAGGTTTATTGCCGCCTCACGCAACGTGGGGGGCAGCTCTTAGTGCTCTAGCACTTCATTGTAGACCTCGAGAAGGTAAGGTGCTAAGAGGTTCTTGTAGGCTTTATAAAAATTGACGGTAAACCCGTCTAATCCTGGGGCAGTCGAACCATTCATGGCATCTATAGCGCTTACGATTTCCTCAGCAGAAAGTGGTTCAGCCAAGAATTCCTGCATCGCTTTATCAAGCCAGACAAGCGCAATTTCCGCTAAGTATTCATTTCGAACATCGTCCCTGTGAGTTACACGCGTTGAATACAGACCAGAGTAGTAATCCAAGAACTCACCCCGTATCTCCCGGGTATCTGTCAGCGTCCCGCCACTGGAGGAACGGATGCAGGGAATATAAGACTGTCCCGTCAAAGGCCTCAGGAGGTGCGCCAAAGTGCGGCCGGGCCTATCTCCATCGCCATAGCATCGTGCAGTGGCGTATTTGCTTAAAAAAAGTGTTTCCCGCTCAGCTGCTTCCCTGAATTCTAACAAGAGCGACAATCGACGGCTCCGTCCAGTTGGGTCAGGCTGCAACACCTGCTCCTTGTCGAGCTGCTGCTCGATGCGAGATAATGAACCCCTCAAATCCCTCAAGACCCCGAATGTTTAGAAATACAAACCCCCGCATAAAAGCTTTAAAGGCTTCCCAAAGAATTGCTCACGACTGCACTGCACCCTTATTTAAAGCAAAATATTCTACAATAGCGGTACGAAGCTCTGTGTTGAACACCTCATCCATCAACGCCTGACCAGGGAACCTCCACTGTCTCTCACATCCCTCTGGTCTTGGAGCCCTGACCGTGAGTACCACAGGGGAGTGATCTGAGAGTGTGCTAGGAAGATGTTTCGATGCGCTGTACCAAGCCACTAAATTGAGGGATACTAGCCAAAAGTCTAGTCTAGTCCAGGTGTTATATTGCGCGGCGTAGTGAGTATAGGCAGTTTCCACAGGGCGGCAGAGTCGCCACACATCTACCAGTCCCAGTGAGTCACACAGCTCCAACAAAGCTTGCTGTGACCGCAGCTTGGGGTCAGAGGACCCTGACTTGCTGTCTAGTGCCGGGTCCAATAGTAAGTTAAAATCGCCGCGCATGCAAATGTAGTCTGCATCTAGCTGCAAGAGTTGCGTATGGAGGTCATGGAAGAAGTCTGGGTTGTCAATATTAGGCACATAAACACAAACAAACGCCATTCGATATCCCATTAAAAGCCCCGTTACCATTGTAAACGACCCTCCCTATCGTTGCGGACTCTGTCCACCTGAAAGGGCAAATGTCTATGTAGCAGGACCGCAGTTACCCGGGCATATGTGCTATAGTTCGCAAAGTAGCGATGGGGACCCCAAGAGGAGGCAAAACTGGTGGAAGGTAACTTCGGCAATGCGTCTCTTGTAAAAATGCGACATCAACCTGATGTCTCTGTAGATAGTTTAACACCTGTTTCCCTTTCCTGACGTTGTTAAGGCCCCGCACATTCAAAATGATCAATGTAAGGTCTGAGAAAGTGGACAGTTTACCCCCCAAAGACATAAAGGAAGTTCAAGCGTGACTGTGTGTGTGAGTAGCAGGAAGTGCCTAACCCGTCATGGTGCGCATGTGGAACTAAAATCAATGGGACCCCAAACAAACAAACAACCCCACCCCTCACCCCCCACCCATCCCTGCACATCCCTACACAGGGAAGATCCCAATAACAAACCTATAGAATGCATCATGGGAACACAACGTATGGTAAGAAAAAAACAAATTTACATACATTCCAGCTGGGATAGTAGATTAAAGGTGATAAAACACTTGGGGCGAGGCAACGCCACGCCGTTTACCCAACTTTGCATAAGCATTGACAGTATAGACCTTGCCCTAAAAGAAATAAGGAATAGAGAAATTAGCCTTAGCATACAAGTTACAGCAACTTAGGTCATTCAGATGAAAAGAGTTCCCCGCTAGCCACCGAACCGCTATGCGATGGAGAGCCTCTGGAGGGGTCTTTGTTCTTGCCGCCGGAGCTCACTTTGTATTCTTGGCTAAACTCCTGGACTGCGGAGGGGGTGTCGAAAACTCTGGATCTGCCGTCCATGTCTACCCGAAGGCGCGCAGGTAAATCATACCGTAGCGAAGTCCCAAGTTGCGGAGCGTGGCCTTCACTCCTGTGTACTTTCTTCTCGCCTCCTGGACCATAGCTGTGAAGTCAGGAAACAGTGCTATAGTTGATCCTTGCCAGGATGTGGTGCCATTTTCTCTTGCAAGCCTGAGTACTGTATCCCTGTCCCGGAAACTCAGGAGATGAGCAATTATGGGCCTGGGAGAGCATCCCGGGTTGGGGCGGGGACCAAGGGAGCGGTGTGCCTGCTCCACTAGGAAGGTGGCTGTGAAAACATCTTTGCCGAAAAGGTCAGTGAGCAAGTTTTCAACAAATGAGTCCATACACCCCATGTTTGTGGACTCCGGAACCCCTAAGATGCAAATGTTGTTGCGCCTACTGCGCGCTTCAAGGTCCTCATTCTTCATAGCTACGGATTTGAGGATCTTCTCCATTCGGTCTATTCGTTTGGTGGACTGAGCGACTCTGTCTTCCAAGTCCGACACCCTACCTTCCGCATTGTCCAGACACCTCTCGTGCCCGTCAAGTTTGGCCCCTATGGTATCCAGATGCTTTTCCAGGACATCAAAACGCCCATCCAACGCCCTGAACCCCGCTCTAAGCTCTTGCATCAGCGCTTCAGAGCGGGGGGGGGGGTATTGATTGAACTAGCTCCCACCACTCCCCCCTCAGCCATGCTGGCGGCAGAATCTGCAGGCGTGGTGTCCGGGTGGCCAAATTGTAATAGACGTTGTTTTGGGTCCTTGCATCCCATGACACAATCCATAAAGGGCCAGCGGGCTAGCGCCCAGGAGTGGGGCACTGGATGATGTCACTGGCAGCAATAAAGAAGCAGACCCTCAAAACGGCTCAACCTGGGTAAATATAGCAGGGCCTGTGTAAACCATGAAGCTCACTGTGAAATTGTGCAAGCCGGCAGTGCCAAACAAACAAAGTGCACTTTATTCTCCCAGGCTTCACATCATCGCAGCAGGCGTCATCTTACTTCATTGCGCTGCTACCAATGTGCCTCTGAGGTAGGCCTCAGGCCCGCGTACTGCCGAGGATCAGGTCCAGAGCGCCCAGACACACCTCACTTCCGGCGTCCCCAGGCGGAGCTCCGACCAGAGCCGCAGCCTCCTCCGCCGCAGTCAACGCGTCACATGGCCCAGCAGCCCCGCAGGACCCAGCGGGCGAATGTCAGTTCCCCACCGGCCTGACGAGTCGGGTGACCGGCCTCCAGGCTCACCCGCGGCCGCTAACGCCGCGGGGCCTCCGGGGGCAAAGCGGGCCGGTGTACCTGCAGGGCGCCGGGGTCTCGGATCCGGAGCAAGGATGTCTGGCTCTGCCTTCTGTGCCCCAATCAACAGGCGGGTCTCCGGCCTCCAAGTCACACGGAAGCACGGTGAGTGCAGCGGGAAGCAGCTGGGGCGCGCCAGGCAGTCGCGCCCCAAGACGATCGTCATGTAGGCCCGCGACGCCACGGACTCGCGGTCCGTGTCAGGCAATCTCGGCTTTCTCTTGCTCTCGGCCGCCTCAGCTACCCAAATCACGGCGGCCAGGATCTCCGTGACCTATGTAGCCAAAATACAAGTCGGATGGCTAAGGATACACGCAGGATAGGGCCAGGATGTCGGGTATAGCAGCGGAGCTTCAGCGCTGCGGAACCATCTTTGTCGGTAGCCTGGCCACGCCCCGAGGTATTTAACTCTTAATTAAAATTCCATGTCAACTCAGTATTGGAGCTGTGAACAAAATGATGTTTCTGAATGCTTTTTAAAGGGAGAAAATGAAAATGGAAGGTTACCTTAATGGTTAAATAAACTCTTCATTTTAATTTTCTCCCATTTCAAAGTGCATTTACAAACAGCAGTCCCCTTACTCCCAGTGGCCAGTAGACACTGTGCCATAAGTATAACTGAAAAATACAGCCATGTTTTTTAAATGACAGAACTTTAAAGTGCAGAAAAATGTTCCATAGTATAAACATTTTTGCAGAACATTTTTCTGCACTTTAAATTTCTCCCATTAAAAAAATATGATTGTATGTTTGTGCTACACATGTAACGGTGCCACATATAGTGAACGGTATGTCCTGTGCCACAAGTACATATGACACAGGCTCTCAGTCACCCATACAAATATATCCCATTCATAAGCACACATGTTCATACATCCCCAAAGGCCATGCTCTCACTGACACACATGGCAGCCCTTTCATAGTGCCCCTAGTCAAAGTATTTTGCTAAAACCATAGTATCTGGCTCTATGTACATGAGGCTTAAAGTCAATGCAGCTGGGTATGGGGGTGCCTGGTAACACTGCACGAGTTGTTTAGTATTCAGTAGCTCACAATGATTTTCTCTGATCAGAAGTAGCTCTTACTGCAGAAAAGGTTGGGGACTCTAAACCCACTTTTTACTTTTTATTGCATAAAATGATAACAAAAGGTGTTTCCACAGAAGCCCTGTATTCATGCATTTTTATGTAGTAATAGGATAGCGTGGGCCTCACCGCATTGGTAGAGGAGTGAGTCATATCAGAGTGGTGGTGGGGTGGTACAAGAGGGAAACCTCAAAGACAGCAAAATGGAGAATCTACAAGTCCTGAATTCCAGAGGGATAGTTTGTTCAAAATGTGGGTTTTGAAAAGGGCTTCTTTAATGGCCGTCAGTCAGTGGTAAATACAGATTATTTTCTTTTCTGGAAAACGGTTCCAAGATATAAGTGCATATCATAGAATTGGTGTCTCAGAAATAGAAAAGTTTAGTTTAGGAATGGTGAGAATGGGTTGTGGTTTACTTCTTGTGAACGGTGAGCCTCCAGGCAGTGACATTTTCTCTTTGAGGTACGTAGGCTTTAAATACTTAAGACTTTATTACAGTGGTCTGTACATGAAGTGGGAGACAATTATGTTTTATTAAAGGGGTTATATCATCAGACTTTGTTCATCTCAATGTGATAATCTGCTGAGGGTAGAATGACACTGAAAGGGAAAAAATAGTGGTTGGTAGACCACTAGTGTCTCTTCCCAAATCAATGTGGGGTTGAACAAAAGTTTGTACTCCGTCACCCTAGGCTCTGTTCCCTCATCTTTGAAGGAAGGTATAATATTCATCTTATTGAAGAAACTGAATATGGACGTTCCCACCTTAAGTGATTACCAGCCTAATACTACCTTACCAATGCTCACCAAAGTGGTAGAGTATGTTCAGAGGGCCAACTCCAAAACTTTCATGACCCATACCACTGCTGTTCCCAGTTCAATCTAGCTTCTGGAATTATGCCTTGGGATATGCTGATGAAGATTAAGCTACCATTGTTAGAAATTGGGTTTTTGGTTGGCAGAGGTATGCACCCTGTCCAAGCAAGAACCACGATCCCAGTCAGAGTAAGCTAGATACACACTGAAAGAAAGCCTGTGCTCACCCTCTGGTAACTGGGCACAGAGCAGTCAGGCTTATCTAAAGCGGCAATGTGTAAAGTATTTGTGCAACACACACACACAGTAACACAATGAAATTACCACAAAAACGTCCACACAGGTTTAGAAAAAGAGATCACAATTTAATAAATAATTTAAGACCAAAATGATAAAAATCCAATGTATAGAAGTTGAGTTATTGAATATCAGAAGAATAAAAGCAGTGTAGCGCTTAGAAACAAAGAACACAAAAATGGGTTCTCTGGTCGCGCTGGACCTGGGCAAAGTCAAAGTTCGGGCTGACTCCGATGGAGCGCAGGCCAGCTACAGGACTCACGCAGGCCCCGGTGAACAGAGTACCTTTCCTGATTGCAACAGCGAGATGCGTCGTGATATGCGTAGATGCCGATCCCACAAGTCAAGCGATGCATCGATCTTCTCCAGACAGTGGCGGCGATGCGCCGGTTCCATAGACGAGGTGCTGGGCTGAGATGCGTTCGTTCCGTAGAGTGATGCGAGTGATGCGCTGGGTTTCTCCACGTAGTCGAGTGATGCATTGATCTCTCCATGCTGCTGCATCGGCGATGCAAATTTCCGATGCGTTGGTTCCAAGAGCGATGTGCCATTCTACTCCCACGACCAGGTCGATACGCCCATTCTGCTACATGCAGACGCATTTATGTCTTTGTTGCAAGTATCTGAATCCACTTCCAGCGAACCAGGCTTGGGAGCAGGGCTAGAGACTTTGATATTCCTGTGTCCCAAGCAACAGGAAACAATCCAACAAGCCCTTGGAGCAAACTTGGAGAAAAGGCAGAGTCCAGCTGTACTTCAGCAAAGTCAGAGAGCAGCAGGGCAACACAATGGAAAAGCAGTCCTGCCAGGTCAGCAGTCCAAAGATGAGTCCTTTAAGCAGCACAGCAGTCTTTCTGACAAAGTGCAGTTGTAGTTCTAGAAGTGTCTGATTTGACGGGGTCAGAGACCCAGTACTTATATCCAGTTGTGCCTTTGAAGTGGGGGTGACTTCATAGCAGGCCCTTGAAGTGCACAAATAGATTCATACTTGGACATGTGTTTCATGTCTTTAGAAAGACAGTCCAGAGGGTATCGCTCCCCTAAGGAAGAGAAAGATGTTCCCCGCATTCTTGAAAAGGTAATACTGAAACATTAAGTGGAGCAGATGAGGATGATTTCAGAATGCAAGGCAGAACATAGGTTTGGAACCACGATCTGAGCAAAAAAAGGTCCCATTTGTGCACCCACCCTGGGGACTGTGTGGAAGACTTAAAAATAATGCTCTTGTTGAAAAGCAACTAATGTAGGGCTTGAATATGAAATTTTAAACAAGTTTGAGGTGGCAAGTTTAGGAGCAAGCAGGCTGCCATATTTTGAATAACCTGTAGTCTATTGATCAGTTAGTTTGGCAAGCACAAAAAGGTAACATTGCCATAGTCAAGGCAAGAGGTAATCACATCTGATGAATTACCCTTGTTCCATCAGTGGGACGAGAGAAGACAATTTCTTTAAACTCCTAAGAGCAAATTGGATGTTTGCAGGCTCACATTTTATGGTGGAAAGGCCAGTGGACAAAGTGGGGCCAAGAATAGACAGCCCCATTTACAGGATCAGAATTAGTGATTATTACTCAGGGCAAGAATCTTAGTTTTATCTAAGAGCCTTATTTACAGTGCGACAGACAGGATACTCTATCAAAACGTGGAGGATATCCCAGCTGCGGTATTACAAGCGCCGTAGGCTATAATGCACTTCTAGTACAGTGGACGGGACAATTTGGCACATTTGTGTCGGAATATCAAGTCCGCCAAACTCTAAATAAGTCCTAAGTTCAATTTTAGCTTGTCCATATGTTCAGTGTGGCGCAGCAGTTGCACAAGACAGGAGATGCAGGGTTAGGTCCTGTCAGCTGGATAAGCAGCTGTGTGTTATAAACAAACAAAGAATAAGTCAAAGGATCTTATCAAGATGAAATCAAGGGTGGGTGGCAGTATAAACGCTGGACATCATGGGACATAGAGTTGGTTCCCAAGGCACACCACAGTGCAATGGACAGGGCATTGACTGAAACAGGAGGGAGACATCTTGAAGCGATCCATCTAAAAAGAAGCTAGTGTAAGGCATAGAACCTGATGCCCACATCTTAACACCTCTCTTTTGCTAAAGGGAAACAAAATAGAGTTGTTATTTTTAGTCTGTGGAATACAGCTTACTCTATCCAAGGGCAAAATCTGCTGCCACCTCTCAAAGTCAAAAATCTAGGCTAAATCTTCAATTCCACCATGACCACTCAGTGTATTTGACTATTGAAAGTCCAGTAGCAAACACCTTGTGCCCTGAGTTTTTAAAATCCTCTCTTGTCTTACTTGCACTGTTCACAAGCACTGAGCTATCACTTCCATATGTTACCCAAAGCATCATTGTTGGGTGCAACTGACATTGTACCAGCATTCAAAATATCATTATTTTACTTACATAAAATTAATTTCACTCAAATTTGTTGTTGCCTTTTCTTTAAAATATGTCTTTTCTTGTGGCACTAGACACCTATTGCTTGTGAATGCATTTCTTGAAACATAACAGTATTTGAAGTATTACTTGGTGAATTCTGAAGGAACTGTTATGACTTATGCTATAGAAATGGAAATAGAAAAAAGACTTAATTTTTACCAGATGTATTTTTAAGACTGTAACTTTGGAATGTCAGCTCTTTAGAAGTTACCATTTAATATACTAATTTCAAAACATGTACATGTTAATTAAGGTGCTCTCTTCAAGTATCAAACATTTTATAGTGTTCTTTAATTGGGATACAATGAAATGCTCGGGCAAGAGAAGTGTTTTTCTTGTTTCATGGTTTTATTTTCGTTACTGTCTGGGTCTCTACTACCCATGGCATTCCCGTCTTAATATTCTCTGTTTCTTGCAATCTTCTGTATCGCTGTACATCCCCAGCATTGTTATATTCGGTTCACTCAAGGTCTTCTTTTCTTCTTGCTATTTTGTTCCTCGCTGATGGCTTTCTCTTCTATACACTCTATTGCATTCTTAATAACACCTTCTTCTTTTTGGTCTGGTCTATATTGTTCTTGAAATTCTATTGTAATATTTATCTCCTATGAATGTTTGTAATCAGCTTTTACACTCCTCTTTAGCAGCCATGTATTTTTATTTCCTATTTTTAATGTGTGTATTATCCACATTGTTTTCAGATTTTATCTATTAAATATCATTTTCTAATCATTGTATTCCAGCACCTGTTTTTTGTTCAATATTGTCTTTCCTAATCTTTGATTTTGCTCCTCTTCATTTTTTGGTTTTCTGCTATTCTTTTTACACAGCTTCCTACCTATCCTGCTATCTCCTTTGCTGTTTCCTTCTTACAATATTACATTTACAAATATAGTCTTTTTTTGTCAGCTCTCTTTGTGTGGTTCCTCTTATCCCCATTGCATACCCCCTTATTATCTTTCCTTCAAATCTTATTTTTAATGTTGATCGAACTTTTCTTCCGTTCTGCATGCTCAATAACAATATATATATTTTTTCAATTGTCATTTTCCTGACCTTTCAGCATTCTTCAAATAGACAACTGTTTTCTTCTTGGTTATCCTTGAGTTCCTTCTTTATTGTTGGAACAGTTCATTACATATGGATTTCATTGTTTATTTATACATATGAGTGTGCAGTTTTTGGATTAGAAATGGTTTGCATGTTAAATACCTTTTCCTGTGGACAAGTCTGTGAGCATCACATGTTGCATGAGATTTCTCCCATTCTAAACTCCTCATGTGTATGTTTGTCAGGACCCGAACAGTAACCGCATTAGTCAGTGGCTGGAAGTGGTTCCGAAGCAGGGCATCGTTGATCTGTCCTTCCCGCTGTCAAGCGAGCCTCCTCAGGGGACCTACGTTATTAGTGTGGGAGATGCTGCTTCGCATCTTTTCAAAGTGGAGGAATATGGTAACGTATCATGGAGCATCCAGGCAGAAAGCATTGGTTTGGAAATTTGGGCAGTAAAATGTGCTCAATAGAAGGTCCTACACCTAAAGCGATTTTCTTGGTAAAGTTACATTAAAGTACTCTTAGACCACATCATAGGCCAGGCAGGGTCGGACTGGGACAGAAAATAGACCCGGGCACCAAAATAAAAGTGGCCCCATTAGTGAATTAGAAAGCTAAAAAAAGTGGCTCATGTTTGCAAATTGGGGCAGTTTTGAACTTGTAAACACACGCCCTTATAAGTATTTTGCAAGGGATGGAACACTACATGGATATGAGCTTTCTGCAGGCAATGTTTGTTTCAGTATCAGGCAAATCAAAAGTAAATACTGGCCCAGAAGACTATAAAACAGGCACACAATTAACCAAATAAAGACCCACACACTGACCTGTCAGACCAGCCCATCAGACAGTTCCTGATTGCCCTATAGGCCAATCCAACCCAAACACCATGAGGTTGCTTCTTGAGTTTCTGTGGGCATGCAACAGCTGATGCTGAATTACTCCAACACAGGATGAGATTTCAAAGCATGCCCAGAAGCAAAATTATTGTAATTTTTGTCAGGGAAACTACAGCAAACTGTGCTGTTTGGCAAATGGTCCAGAGATTGCTTAAGCACGTCTATGGTTTATTTTGGATTTGGAGTAACAAGAAGGCCAAATCAAGTTGATCAAAGGGAAAGTCTTCTTTGAAACTATTAGTGTACAACAGACTGCTGGTTTATCACCTGGTGCACCATGCCGAAAATGTGAAATATCACCAATTTCTAAATAACGAATGATCCTGTCACAAGTGGTTCATTGTGCCATTATGAGATTAGAGTCCATTAGAGATTCTTCACTTGTATATCTTATACTGGGCAGGTCCCGAGAGCAGGAGGCTAGATGCCCCCTAACATGATCTCCCTAGCTGTAACCTATCTAACCATTGTTCTCCAATAGACTGGTTGAACACTGCAGAAAATTGAGTCTTAGCCATACATAAGTATTAGCTGCATATATAAATCAAATAATACTAAAAGAATTAATTAATTGAATTGGGGGGGGGGGTCATACACCCATTGCAAAAGCTGTGGTGGGAAGGTTAAGATTATGGTTCATCGCAAGAGGTCAGCAGATGTGGAGACTACATTGGAACCATGGTAATTACCTGGGATCTTTCGGGCAAAAGTCACCTAGACTAGCCTTGCAACTGGAGTTTTGCAATCTGACCATAAGGGCTGTGTGGTCAAGCATATTCATTCATTACTTCTTTGCTGTCCAGTGAGCTTGTTGTGCCATGGGGGCTCACCTTCCTGATGAAGCTCAACAAGACTGAAACGTATCTGCAGTCGCTTGTGTTCCTCTTCAGAGCAGAGGCGGCCTAGACGGTTGCGCCGAACTGCTACTTTGGGGCAGGCCAACACTGATTGGCATGTGGTTAGTCCTTTTCTGTAATAATATAGGCAAACTCAAAACAAGAGAATGGAATGCTGCCTAGAGGAATGATTAGTGAATGAGACCGAGCCGCAGTCTATCACTGTTTTCCATTCGAAGTGTAATTCATTCATTACTGCTGCTGCCAGAAGTGTGCCTGCATATGCCAGCTTGAATATTGCCCAATAGTTTAAGAGATCCACTGGATTCACCTGGGGTTTCTTCAGACTTTAAAAAATGGGTTCAATGAAACATGACTTGTACACGGCTTGATGTGGGGGCCTAGATAACGTGTAAAAGATGCACCTAATTGGCCCTTCTGATTTTGCCTCCAACACTGATCCTAACTTAGACCAACTCTTCAGAAATGCCACATTTGTTCTCCTGTCCTCCATCCTTACGCATGTCATAGAATCTTGTTCTTCTACACGTTTGGTTTGTGAAGTTGCCTTTTAGTCGAAAAGAGGTGTGAATTGTCCTGCTCTCATTTTTCTCGGTTTGTTAAATGTTTGACATATATTTTGACATTGTTCGAGTGAAAGGGGCCTTGTAGACTTTGCCGTGTTGGCTTTCTCAAGCATGTTTGCCTATAGACATGAACGACCCAAGTTTGGAGGAAAGGGAACGTTCTCCTATCTGTGAAGTAAGTGTCTAATCCAGAGGACAGTGCATCAACTCTCCTCTATAGGAAGGTTATGGTGGAGGAAATTCCAGTGATGAATTCTGCTCTGGATATATAATTTCGTACAAAAATGTAAGGAGTTTCTGTTACCACCCTACTCTAGATCAATCACTAAGTTAGTTTGGTACTTGGCTTCATTGCACATTGCCAGGAGAGGAACATGCAAAGGGATGCATTGTGCCTCACCAGTGTGCATGTTGCTGCATGAGAATGAGATGTTTCTGTCTATGCAGGTCTTAGAAAGAGGCAGCATCAGGCAGCTATGTCGAGGGGTGGGGCAGGGTCCCGCACTAGTACATATATGTTAAAAAATATCATGAATCTGGAAACCCACCAAATGTTTCACGACATTTACGAGATGTTCTGGAATTTACATCATGCAGAGTGAAAATAAAATTTAAATCTTATGATGTTTTTGGCTGAATGAAAGCCATTATTTATTTATGTTTTAATGCAGTTACAGCATGTCACAATTTAGAGAAAGCTGAGGAGCATGTGCTTTATGTTTTGTGTGCCATGATATTTATGTACACAAACTCACTCTGAATGGTAAAACTCCTCTTTCTCACCCCTTCCAGTCTTGCCAAGGTTCGAGGTCCAAATAGAGCTTCCCAAAGTCGTCAGCATTTTGGATGAATATTTTAAGATGCAGTTGTGTGCCAGGTGAGGTGAAGTAAAGTTTTGTGTTCCATTCCAGCTGTCACTGTATATGATCCTTGGTGGAAGGGAAACATATTTCTTTGTGTAAATTTGTGTATAAACCTGTGTATTGAACTGCTTTGCTCCTTGCATTGGAATGTGCCACATTTCAGCTTCGACTTTAGAAAATGTTTCATTGGAACTGAGGTAGTCAGTTTGAGACTGAATATTTTTTCTGAGTGTACTCCTAAGCCAAAAAGTTGCTAACCTGGCAGCTCTTACATGGCATGCGTCTTTGCATTACAGAAACAGAGCACCAGGATAAGAAAACAATGGCTGGCAGTGATTTTAGCATGTTGAAATGCATCACTAGGGGTGTGCAAAGGTTTTTACTATGCAAGCATAGCGTGTTGTGATGTTACCGATTGTCGTCCTTCACACAATTAATTGAATTTACTGTTTTCCTTTCTTCTCATCAGTGCCCCAGTGTGGATTCTCCATGAACTCTTTGTCCTTGCCTTTGCTCAGCATACGTTTTCACAATGAACCGAGATGTTTCCAAAATTTTTGCGCTAGTGTTATTTGGTTCTTGTCACACCCAGTTTGTGATCCCTAGGATATGTAAGGGTTACTAGACCAAGTCGAGGGTACTGAGTCCGATGGCCTCTGGCGTGTTCGGAGGACTTACTAGGGCCTGAAATCTGGGCACTAAGTACTGCATGGTGACGCAAGGACATTTGGCACGGGCGCAAGGAAACTTACGCATCTATGCTGATGCCTCAGTTCCTTGTAAATCTGCCCCTAAGTACTCCACTTTAGCTCTTAACTCTCAGGGTAGCAGTTTTAGCACTCCTGGGCTTATCCTGGGAGGTGGTGTGAGGTTAGAGACTCAGAACTCAACCTCTCACAAAATAACTCCCAATAATATGATGGTCCAGCCATTACTTTAACTTGGTAAGAAAAAGAAACTTATTCTACACATCATGGGCAATATATATATATATATATATATAAGGCAACATCAATAGAGTTTAATAGTGGGGGAAACACTAACATTACTCAAACTAGACAAATAGGGCCTTACAGTGTAATAAGTGATTCAGTTTCTGCCCTTTCCTTGACCCTGAAGTTCAGCCAGTAAGCTTTCTGTGCCACTGCATTCTATTGCGATTGACGGCTGCCCACACATTGGCAAATATAACTGGCAGCCATTACGCAGGCGTTGTCCCAAGCGCGACGGTTGACTTTCTGATGCAGTTCAGGGAAACAAATCCAGGGGGAGCACTGTTTTCATGCAGCTGCAGAATAACAGCTCCTTTGTTCGCATGTCCCTGCCTCTTCGCCTCTGTTTTTAGCATTCTCACAGGGCGATCAAAGTTTGGCCGTGCAGAGAAGCAGATCATCATGCAGAGGTTACAGGCCCGAACAAACCCCCACGTAAACAAGAGAGGATTCCACATGAAAATCTGTTGAGTAAATCAGGGGGTCTGCCGGGATATTAATCTGAATATCGCAGGGGAACTAAAGTTGACTCTAGGAATTTGTGCTTTAGGATCGCCGGGCTGCAATGGTGAATGGGTACAAAAGTTATATGAGCAGACTCTGCGGCGTGGCTAGGCGTCGATGTGAGGGGAAGCGGACTCCGGAGCTCCGTCCGTGGCTTACCCCCAACAACAGTAATCCTGGCTATAAACTGAGGCCCCGTACCACTATCCAGGTGGCGGAACGGCTAGAGATCAGGCCGGACTGCAAGCGGCAACTTTTTATCCCCCGGCTGGGTGAAGCATGCAGAACCCCAAGATGGCAACCGTGGACTGAACCGGCAGCTTCTGACAACGGGAGAGGTCGGCTGTCTGGGCTAGCTGAACAACGGGCGAGACCTGACCAGCAGGAGTGCAGAGTGCGGCTCCAAGAAGGCGAGCAACTGAAGCTGCGGCCCTGATGTCGGGTTGGAGCAGCGCGGACTCCCAGTCCTGAAGGCTCTGCTCTTCCAATACAAGATGGTGGCCATGGGCTGCAGAGACGAGCCCTGGCGGCAGTGAAGGCGCGCTGCGGGCCGGAGAAGCAAGGGCAGAGAACCCTGGGAAACAGAGGTCGGAACATGCATCTCAGTGGGAGCGCCTGAGATTAAGGCTCATAAGTCGAGTTGCAGCGCCGCGGGGGTAAGGCGCCAGCACGGGACCAAAAACCGGGCTTTGCACTTGGGGAAGACTGGGCGACAGCTGCAGGGGCTGAGAGGAGGCTTTCGGCTTACTGTGTAGTATCCAGGCAGCCTGTGGAGGACGAGAGCCCGCTGGGGATACTATAGGAGATGACTGATTGGGGCGCTACAGCTAATAAACACGACCGCACCACAGTGATCTACCGGGGCTCATGAGACGGCTTGGCTAGCACACATCAACATACCACCAAGCTCTATCCATGATTTGCGGCGCTTGTATAGAAGCCTTATCACTGTGCCAGGAAGACCACAGACCTGGAGTGAGCAGCGCTACGGAGGCCACTAAGCTGGGACGAAATGCTTGTGAGACTCCTCCTGGTCACACCTTGCGAGTGCCGAGGAGCTGTGGAGGCGGCAGACACCGAGACTCTGAGATTTACCTGGGGACCCGCTTAAGTGCGTGGGACTAAAGAGGGCTGAGTACACTGGACGGAGCCCTGAGGGTGAGTAATGATTGTGGCTGCCACTGGGCCTTAGGACCCGTCCTACTCCTGCACCAACCACGCTACAAGTGATCTGCGCTCATTGGTGACGCCACTCAGAGGTAGACTACTGGGCGCATACAGGACTCTAACAATGGGAAAAGTGTCCAGAAAAAAGGGGTATGCTGTCCTCAACGTGGAGGCTACAGGTCATCAAACTGACAATGACGACGAGACAGCAGAGGTGAGGAAAGCTACCGCTCCTGAGGGGCCCACCCTAGCGAACATTATGCAGGCCAGCACCTCCTCAAGACAAGCTCTGGAGACAAAGATAGACTCAATTGGGACAGAGCTCACCCCGTTGAAAGATGACCACCGCAAGCTTAAGGAGAGAGTGGAGCTAAACGGAAAAATCTTTGCGGGGTTCCCGGAAGCAGTTTCCACATTGCAACCGTCCTTGAGAAGCGTCGAGGCCAAGGTCAAGGGACTAGAAGCAAGAGCAGAGGACAGTGAAGGTCGGTCCCGCAGAAATAATTTGCGCTTCGTGGGGGTTCCGGAACGGGAAGAAGGGGCTGATGCGGTGCGGTTCCTGGAGGACTGGCTTCAGGCGGAGGTGGCCCCGGAGGGCCTTTCCCCCTTTTATGCTGCTTGAATGTGCTCACAGAGTCCCAGCCAGACCGCCCAAACCTGGAGCCCCTCCACGCCCGCTGGTGGTGCGACTTCTCCATTTTCGGGATCGCGACCATATACTGCAACCAGCCCGAAAGAAACCGGACCTGCAGATTGGGAATAATAGGGTGATGATATTCCCGGACTTCACCAGGGAAGGGCCGCGCCAACAAGCTTCAATTCTGGTCTTCAAGCGGAAACTGCGGCAATTACAAATCCTATATGCAATGCTGTTTCCGGTGCACCTCCGGGTAGTCGACACGTCAGAGACGCACTTTTTCACTACCCCGCATGAGGCATGGGAAAGGCTAGAGACCCGCTCGGGGCAGGGAGGGTCGCACTCCATCACCGGACTTGACTCAGCGGACTCCGACCAAACCACAGCAACCTGCGAGAGCTCCTTCTCCTGAAGAACGCTGACTGGAACGGCACAAAGCCCTGCATGCGATTGCGGAGCTTAGCCATGGAGGCGCTAGCCCGGGTTCGACCAACAGTGGCCCCGACATGGACAGATCCGAAAGCTCGCAGCCAGGCAGCGCAAACGAGGACTCTGAAACTGATCTCCCGGATGTCACTCCTACAAACAGCTGATGAAATAGCCTGACCAGAAGAACCCCAGGTCGTATGTCAGAGGGTCCTAATGTAGCGGGGTTCGGCTTATGCTGAGATTCAGGCATCATAGCAGTCGCCTGAAGATACTGGTATGATCATTGGGTTCAGCAGCTGTGTCAAGATGTTGGGAGGTATAGCCCGGAGGAGGTCTGGGTCCAGTAGGGTCAGCTTCACGCCCCACCACTTTCAGTGAATTTCTTTTCACACGTTCCAGTTTGGATGGGATACTTGTTTGTTTGTACCTGTCCTGGGGAGGGGAGTTGGGGGGTTCTTATTGTTCAGGGATTTTTGTCTTGGGGCCAGGCATGTCGCTTTAGGGGAAGCTGCTAGAGATATGACACGACCGTCACAATGGGATCCACCGTAGGCATTAAATGCTTATCTTGGATCGTCAGGGAGATGCACACTATGTTGCGCCACCATAAAATTCATGTGTACTTGGTCAGGAGAGGGGTGCAGATCACCCTATTACAGGAGACTCACTTAATCGACAGAAGGAAGGGGCTGCGTTACAGCGCAGGTGGAGGGGGCAGGCGTTTTATACTACTTACTCGGCCTTCGCCAGGGGTACTCTGGTCTGGGTGCGGGCGGGAGTCCCTTTCCAGTGTACCAGACAAATAATTGACCCAGAGGGAAGATTTGTAGTGATCTCAGGGCAGCTTAGACGGAAGGGACATAACGATCAGGGAGTTTAAATGCCCCAAATATCGACCAACCTACATTTCTAGCTCAGCTCTCAGGACACTAGCTTCAGTACTGACGGGCTCGGTACTACTAGGGGGTGACTTTAATTGTGTTACCGACGTCAGATTGGACCGTTCTCACCCACCACTCCCAGATGCTCCCATCATAGAATTGCCCCATACATAGAATTGCAGAGGCCAGGCGTAATTGGCAGCAAAGATGGGGGCTGACCGACACTTGGAGGGCCCACCACCCAGAGGAAATGGATTACTCTTTCTTTTCAGCATTACACGAACTGCATGTTAGGTTGGACGCGATCTTGTGCTCTCCGGATGTGCATGGGGGGTTAGGATGAGTGAATACCTGGCCAGAACGATCTCTGATCATAACCCGCTGCTAGTGGCATTAGACTGGGTTTGTGTTAGACCTAAAATACCCTGTTTGGCG
This sequence comes from Calotriton arnoldi, assembly GCA_963921515.1. Taxonomy (NCBI): domain Eukaryota; kingdom Metazoa; phylum Chordata; class Amphibia; order Caudata; family Salamandridae; genus Calotriton; species Calotriton arnoldi. The sequence continues at coordinate 862,294 of CAWUFW010007480.1, read as the reverse complement.
CTTACGACCAGAAGACATTGGAAGATCAGGTATTTCGGGCCACAGTAGGGTTCCGCTATAGAGGATTACTTTTTAGATAATGCCAATACGGCGACAAGCCCACTCATTGAATGGGATGCTTTTAAGACGGTTATTAGGGGTCGCTGCATTGGGGAAGTGATGGGGGCTCGGAAGGTCCTTTTGCAAGATGTACAAAGAGCGGAACAGCCGCTCCGTGAGGTGGAAAAGAGATAGGCCGGAGAGAGTGGACAAGCAGGCAGACCTTCTAGCGGCTCGGGAAGCAATGGCAGCACAAGTAGGACGGCTGCGTTGCTTTGATTACAAGGCTTACACCGCCCGGGCTCACTGCTGAGAGGGATAAATCTGGGGCGCTGTTAGCTTGGTTAGCTAACCCAGCACGTAGGGGGCGGTGATACTTGAGCTCCGAGGTCGGGACGACGAGGTTTATTATCGCCAACAAGATATTAACGCCCAGTTTCTGGAATACTACACTGTTTTATATCATAGTAGGCTAGCTCCAGGAGAAGAAGAGCGTGGTGGAGTTCATGCGAGCTGTGGAGCTTCCAAGTGTAGATGCAGAGGTGGCCAGAGGTCCCCTGGGCAGAGATGTCGAGATTGCGGATGGTACGAGGGCCATTACACATATGGCCAGAAATAAGACACCGGGGACAGATGGGTTGCCAATAGAATCTTACTCGACGTATGTGGAGGTACTGGCTCCCCAGCTAGTGGCGCTCTATAATAGAGCAAAACAAGAAGGCTATCTGCCTGCTTCAACAAGAGAGGCGGTGATCATTCCTCGTTCTAAAGCCTGGCAAATTCGGCTTGGGATCGAACTGCTTATCGCCCACTCGCTATGCTCAATTTGGATTATAAAATACTAAGTCGTGTACTGGCCACCCGCCTGCTTCTTGCATGGCGACACTAATACACACCGATCAGGCGGGATTTATCCCAGCCAGAAATACGGCGATGAATATACGCAGACTATTGCGAGTTTTGGAAGCGGACGCATATCAGAAAGAGGATGCGTGTATTTTGGCAGTTGACATCGAGAAAGCTTTTGATAGTCTCGAGTGGCCATATCTTTTCAGGGTTATGCGGGCATTTGGGCTGGGGGAACGATTTGGGCAGTGGACGGCGCTCTTGTATAAGAATTCTACTGCTAGGGTCAGGACAGGAGGTACTGATCTCAGATGCCTGTATGGTGGGCCGAGGGACAAGACAAGGCTGCCCGCTGTCGCCCTTGTTGTTTGCTCTGGCAATGGAGCTCTTGGCGGTGCATGCTAGGTCAGGACGATATTATCAGGGGTTGGAGGTAACGGGTCAGCCTGCAATATATAGCACTATATGCAGACGACTTACTGATGTTTCTGGCTAATTCGGGAGGCCCTTCGAGGAGCCACAGAGCTCTTGAGGGTCCTAGGGAGAGTAGCAGGACTTCGAGTGAACTGAGCTAAGTCGTGCCTCTTCCCGACGCACCCGGATAGAACTGGGCCACTGGAGACGGATGGTGTGAAATGGGAGGATAGATGCTTGCCTTATTTGGGCACTAACATATATCATGCCCACGGGGATATGCTGGAGGGCAATGTAGGACGGGCGCTGCGAAATACCAAAAGTAACTTCGATTTCTGGGCGACCCTCCCACTGTCGGTAGCGGGTAGAGTTGCACTTTTAAAGATGGTGACACTGCCTCGACTCCTGTATTACTTTGGGTCGCTTCCACTCTGGATACCGCCTAGACTATTTACTTCAGCTCAAAACAATGGTCATGGGCTTCCTGTGGGGCTCTGGGAGAAGGCGGGTGGCGCTCACTACCATGATGAGGCCTAGGAGCGGAGGGGGATTTGCAGTACCAGACTTTGAGGCCTATTATCTTGCAGCGCAGTTGCAGTGGTTCACGAAATGGATGGCGGGGCGTCTCCGTGCACGTGGGTGACCATGGAGGCAGTGATCCGAGTCTGCGGCTCCTGTCTCGAGTGCTGCGACTTCCTTGACGATAGCTCGGCCCGTCCGACCTGAGGTACAGTGCGCAAGTGCTGGAATAGGTCCCTACGACGGGCGCAGACACGATGCCCCTATGCCCCAGACATTCCACTGATCATATGCGAGGCATTGCCCCATGGTGGGAGTTGGCATAGACTGCAGGCATGGAGGAGGTAGGAATCTCCACAATAGGAGACTTATACGAGGAGAATACCTTGCTCCCCTTCAATGATCATCTTAGAGAGATATGACTTCCCGAGAGGAGATTTCCTTCTGCATGCCGCCCTGACAGCCGCCATGCAGAAAGCACTGGCAGGAGGGGATTGCAGAACCTCAGACGTCCACAGTTTGTCAATACATAGTGATAGCTGCTGGCACCTTTAAGGCGGTTACTTGTCTGTATAGGCGCCTGATGCATGAAATACGCCGACCTCTGACTGCCTTGCGTAATCATGTGGGAGGGAGATCTGGGTGAGGTTATAGACGAGAAACCATAGGGGGAGCATGTGGAAAGGGCCTGGAAGAGCTCCAGGAATGCACGATTTCAGCTGATCCACTTCTATGTGTTACACAGGGCATACCTCACCCCGAGTAAGATTAACGACGTATTTTGGTGTCTCGGCTGCCTGCCCGCGATGTAACATAGAAGGTGCTGGGTTTTTACATATGTTTTGGGATTGTCCGAATTTGAGTGAGTTCTGGAGGGGGTCACTGCAGAGTTGGCGAGCTACAACGGAGAGAGAAGTAGTGCTGACCCCAGGATGTTGTTTACTACACTGGTTTCCCCACACAGCCAGGAACAAGGTCACTAGCAAGTTCATAGATTTGGGATTGGTATTGGCTAAACGAGAGATCACTAGCCATTGGAAGGCGAGAAGTGTCCCTAACGTGTCTAGATGGACGAGGAATTTGAGAAATGGGCGGAGTGCGAGGGGACATTCAGACTGCAAATGGCCCACAAGGACAGGGAATGAGAAGACGTCTGGAAGCAGCACGGGCGTGGGTGGCACTAGTGGACCTCCTGAGACACCCGGCTGAAGACAGGAGAGGAAAGCCTAGATGGAGAGGGCCCTAGTAGGGGCGACTGAACATCTGGCGCTATTAATGTCCCTGACTGCTGGTCCCGCACTGGGCCTGACCTATTATATCATTCATCCTCACAGCTGCACTAGCAATGACACATACTGCATGGAATTGCACATGACCTCGCACTTTGGGGTCGCCCTAAGAACGCACGTAGTTGACCTGCGCATAAGCGGCATGCCTGGGGGGTGGGGAGGGTGGGAGTTGGATGATGAGGGTGGAGTGGAGTTACATGGGGCGCACCTGTGCTTGGAAGATGAGCCTTGAGGGGATACATCAATAGTGTACTGCGGTGGCAGCTCAACTCACAGGCAGCAGACCTCAGAAGACAGCCCGGGCCTGAGATGAATATTATACTCCTATTGCACAAGTGACACTGCTGGACAATTGCAGTTGGAATAACTGGGGCTCGTTGTGTTTAACTGCTTCCTTGGGGCTCAAACATAATCCAAAGGATATTTGAGAGTTGTTTAACCATGTCTTTTGAAAAAAGCAATAAAGTTTGTTTTAAAAAAAAAAAACGTGAATGCAAAAGACAAAGAAAGAAGAGAAATGAAAGCATTAAACAGCCAAGCGCTGTCAATGTCAAAACGACTAAAAAACTGTACCCAACATTTCATCTAAGTTAGGAGCTGTTAACAAATAGATTAAACCTTTCTTAACCCCATGATACCTACATTACAGGTAGAGGCCTTGAAAAATCCTAAAAATTTTACCAGACCTGCAGGTCTAGTGACTTGAATAATTTACTCGACCTAACTGTAATGAACTTGACCTGTAATCTGGTCTCTAATTGGGTGATCCTAGCAAATATTTTATTTTACATAGCCCCCTGTTTCTTCATTATCACATGTGAGAGCACCTTCAAATATGCAAATTCAGCATTTCTGCTGTACAAATAAACTATTTTATTTTATTTAATAGACTAAGGGGCCGATTCCGATCTCGGTCGGAGGCGCACCCAATACCATTCGGTCGGGAAAAAAGCCATGCGAATGCCTGTTTCCCGACCGATCCGTACATTATACCGAACGAGCAAGTACGATGCGCACAACAGCATAGAATCCGGCCGAGTCGTACTCACCCAATCCAGGTCCTGTTCTCCGACTGAGGCGAATCCGGACACGCCGAATCGAGTCGCACGGAAGGGAAAATGCAGCCCCGTCCGGCCGGACAAGTACGATGCGCTTTCCGTACGTGCCGAACCCGTCGCTACGTCCGGCACGTCAAAGCTTCCGGGAGAGGCGCACATAAGCTCCGATTCGCGCCACAACACGATCCACGGCTACGAGGCGAACACGCCAGCGGCGAGGACGACGCGAAGCAACGAGAAAGACGAACGAGACGAACCAACCATGAATCCCTTCGTTCCGATCCTACCAATATTCTACATTTACTACCGGAACAGGCACGGACGCGTACGGCGCAGAAGGTAAGTCAGACACCAACCACAAAAACATACAACACGTACACGACACATCACACACACACACAGAGGGATGCAGAATTTACTTACACCAGCAACAGCAGCACCATAGGGGCGGGATGCCCATCACCAATGCCACATATGCACACAGGGGCCTGGATGCGCACCACCACTACCACCCCTACCCAGGGGGGGCTGGATGCCTACCACCACTACCACCCTCAGCCAGGGGGGCTGGATGCCTACCACAACTACCACCCTTACCCAGGGGGGCTGGATGCCTACCACTACTATCACCCTTAGCCAGGGGGGCTGGATGCCTACCACTACTACCACCCTTAGCCATGGGGGTGCCAGATGCCCACCACTACTACCACCCTTACCCAGGGGGCTGGATGCTTACCACTACTACCACCCTTAGCCAGGGGGTGCCAGATGCCCACCACTACTACCACCCTTACCCAGGGGGCTGGATGCCTACCACTACTACCACCCTTACCCAGGGGGCTGGATGCCTACCACTACTACCACCCTTAGCCAGGGGGTGCCAGATGCCTACCACTACTACCACCCTTAGCCAGGGGGTGCCAGATGCCTACCACTACTACCACCCTTAGCCAGGGGGCTGGATGCCTACCACTACTACCACCCTTAGCCATGGGGGTGCCAGATGCCCACCACTACTACCACCCTTACCCAGGGGGCTGGATGCCTACCACTACTACCACCCTTAGCCAGGGGGCTGGATGCTTACCACTACTACCACCCTTAGCCAGGGGGTGCCAGATGCCCACCACTACTACCACCCTTACCCAGGGGGGCTGGATGCCTACCACTACTACCACCCTCAGCCAGGGGGCTGGATGCCTACCACTACTACCACCCTTACCCAGGGGCTGGATGCCTACCACTACTACCACCCTTAGCCAGGGGGCTGGATGCCTACCACTACTACCACCCTTAGCCATGGGGGTGCCAGATGCCCACCACTACTACCACCCTTACCCAGGGGGGGCTGGATGCTTACCACTACTACCACCCCTAGCCAGGGGGGTGCCAGATGCCCACCACTACTACTACCCTTACCCAGGGGGGGCTGGATGCCTACCACTACTACCACCCTTACCCAGGGGGGCTGGATGCCTACCACCACTACCACCCTTAGCCAGGGGGCTGGATGCCTACCACTACTACCACCCTTAGCCAGGGGGCTGGATGCCTACCACTACTACCACCCATAGCCAGGGGGCTGGATGCCTACCACTACTACCACCCTTAGCCATGGGGGTGCCAGATGCCTACCACTACTACCACCCTTAGCCAGGGGGCTGGATGCCTACCACTACTACCACCCTTAGCCATGGGGGTGCCAGATGCCCACCACTACTACCACCCTTACCCAGGGGGGCTGGATGCCTACCACTACTACCACCCTTAGCCAGGGGGCTGGATGCCTACCACTACTACCACCCTTAGCCATGGGGGTGCCAGATGCCTACCACTACTACCACCCTTAGCCAGGGGGTGCCAGATGCCTACCACTACTACCACCCGTAGCCAGGGGGGTGCCAGATGCCTACCACTACTACCACCCTTAGCCAGGGGGGCTGGTTGCCTACCACTACTACCACCCTTAGCCATGGGGGTGCCAGATGCCCACCACTACTACCACCCTTACCCAGGGGGGGCTGGATGCCTACCACTACTACCACCCTTAGCCAGGGGGGGCTGGATGCCTACCACTACTACCACCCTTACCCAGGGGGGGCTGGATGCCTACCACTACTACCACCCTTAGCCAGGGGGGTGCCAGATGCCCACCACTACTACCACCCTTACCCAGGGGGGCTGGATGCCTACCACAACTACCACCCTTACCCAGGGGGGGCTGGATGCCTACCACTACTACCACCCTTAGCCAGGGGTGCCAGATGCCTACCACTACTACCACCCTTAGCCAGGGGGTGCCAGATGCCTACCACTACTACCACCCTTAGCCAGGGGGCTGGATGCCTACCACTACTACCACCCTTAGCCATGGGGGTGCCAGATGCCCACCACTACTACCACCCTTACCCAGGGGGGCTGGATGCCTACCACTACTACCACCCTTAGCCAGGGGGCTGGATGCTTACCACTACTACCACCCTTAGCCAGGGGGTGCCAGATGCCCACCACTACTACCACCCTTACCCAGGGGGGCTGGATGCCTACCACTACTACCACCCTCAGCCAGGGGGCTGGATGCCTACCACTACTACCACCCTTACCCAGGGGGGCTGGATGCCTACCACTACTACCACCCTTAGCCAGGGGGCTGGATGCCTACCACTACTACCACCCTTAGCCATGGGGGTGCCAGATGCCCACCACTACTACCACCCTTACCCAGGGGGCTGGATGCTTACCACTACTACCACCCCTAGCCAGGGGGTGCCAGATGCCCACCACTACTACTACCCTTGCCCAGGGGGGCTGGATGCCTACCACTACTACCACCCTTACCCAGGGGGGCTGGATGCCTACCACCACTACCACCCTTAGCCAGGGGGCTGGATGCCTACCACTACTACCACCCTTAGCCAGGGGGGCTGGATGCCTACCACTACTACCACCCATAGCCAGGGGGCTGGATGCCTACCACTACTACCACCCTTAGCCATGGGGGTGCCAGATGCCTACCACTACTACCACCCTTAGCCAGGGGGCTGGATGCCTACCACTACTACCACCCTTAGCCATGGGGGTGCCAGATGCCCACCACTACTACCACCCTTACCCAGGGGGGCTGGATGCCTACCACTACTACCACCCTTAACCAGGGGGCTGGATGCCTACCACTACTACCACCCTTAGCCATGGGGGTGCCAGATGCCTACCACTACTACCACCCTTAGCCAGGGGGTGCCAGATGCCTACCACTACTACCACCCGTAGCCAGGGGTGCCAGATGCCTACCACTACTACCACCCTTAGCCAGGGGGCTGGTTGCCTACCACTACTACCACCCTTAGCCATGGGGGTGCCAGATGCCCACCACTACTACCACCCTTACCCAGGGGGCTGGATGCCTACCACTACTACCACCCTTAGCCAGGGGGCTGGATGCCTACCACTACTACCACCCTTAGCCATGGGGGTGCCAGATGCCTACCACTACTACCACCCTTAGCCAGGGGGCCAGATGCCTACCACTACTACCACCCTTAGCCAGGGGGTGCCAGATGCCTACCACTACTACCACCCTTAGCCAGGGGGCTGGATGCCTACCACTACTACCACCCTTAGCCATGGGGGTGCCAGATGCCCACCACTTCTACCACCCTTACCCAGGGGGGGCTGGATGCCTACCACTACTACCACCCTTAGCCATGGGGGTGCCAGATGCCTACCACTACTACCACCCTTAGCCAGGGGGGTGCCAGATGCCTATCACTACTACGACCCTTAGCCAGGGGGGTGCCAGATGCCTACCACTACTACCACCCTTAGTCAGGGGGGCTGGTTTCCTACCACTACTACCACCCTTAGCCATGGGGGTGCCAGATGCCCACCACTACTACCACCCTTACCCAGGGGGGGCTGGATGCCTACCGCTACTACCACCCTTAGCCAGGGGGCTGGATGCTTACTACTACTACCACCCTTAGCCAGGGGGTGCCAGATGCCCACCACTACTACCACCCTTACCCAGGGGGGCTGGATGCCTACCACTACTACCACCCTTAGCCAGGGGGCTGGATGCCTACCACTACTACCACCCTTAGCCAGGGGGCTGGATGCTTACCACTACTACCACCTTTAGCCAGGGGGTGCCAGATGCCCACCACTACTACCACCCTTACCCAGGGGGGCTGGATGCCTACCACTACTACCACCCTTACCCAGGGGGCTGGATGCCTACCACTACTACCACCCTTAGCCAGGGGGCTGGATGCCTACCACTAACAACATCTCCACTCATAGGATGGCTAATACATGTCGCAACAAGCACACACCAACATAAAGAATGCAACATTAAGACATCCCCCAACACCATGACAAGCGTGTGTAGACTGTGTCAAATGCCTACGACACAGAACATGATCATCAACATACAATGTGACACCCTATCACATGTGCCACACATAAATGTGTGTGGCCCCCACAATGCAAGCAGGCCATGACCATTGTGGCAATGGGGTCCAAACCCCCATCATCACAGTGCCCAAAATGTAAGTGTGGGGTCCTGAGCTGAAGCACATCTTGACCAGTGTGGCAATGGGGTCCAAACCCCCATCATCACAGTGCCCAAAATGTAAGTGTGGGGTCCTGAGCTCAAGCACATCTTGACCATTGTGGCAATGGGTCCAAACCCCCATCATCACAGTGACCAAAATGTAAGTGTGGGGTCCTGAGCTGAAGCACATCTTGACCATTGTGGCAATGGGGTCCAAACCCCCATCATCACAGTGCCCAAAATGTAAGTGTGGGGTCCTGAGCTGAAGCACATCTTGACCATTGTGGCAATGGATTCCAAACCCCCATCATCACAGTGCCCAAAATGTAAGTGTGGGGTCCTGAGCTGAAGCACATATTGACCATTGTGGCAATGGGGTCCAACCCCCCATCATCACAGTGACCAAAATGTAAGTGTGAACAAAGTAGAAGCTGCAACTGGCAAACTGCATGGACAAATCCTGGTCACAGAACAACAAACACAACTGTGGCAAAGTAGTGCAGGTGTCCCATTGCAACATAGATTTGGGGAGGCAAACAGTGCAGTGCAAATAAGACATACCTCTGGCCAGCTGCATACAAACATCACCCATGGTGTCTGACACCGTCAACATACATCAATGACACAATGACAGAAGTGACCATCACAATGCAGACCCACATATTTGCACCAATGGACACACCAATGCAGATACCCTGTGTAGACTGCAGATGGCAGGTGAACAGATACCATACCATGGCAGCAATGGGACACATAAACAATGATCATTGTGCTGACTGATGACCTAGGAGTCCCAGGGACAGCAGGGCAAACACACCAAACAACATACAGATAATGGCACACCATGAATATGCCAATGCAGTGGCGCTGATGCACAAACACAAACAGGCAGACACACACTGCACATCAAACACAACAGGTGAGGGGGGACCAGTGTCCCCAGGCAACCACACAACACATGAGGAGGCCTGAAGACCAAACACACAGATGTGCATACAGTGCCACACAAAGGTAACTCAGGGATCCAATTCCCCTATGTGGGCAATCAGGCATTGTCAGATGAGAGGGAGCACAAATCACACATGTCACACAAGCATGTAGGAACAGCAACCCACACAGTAAGACACCGAGGCACCACAGCACCACCCCCAGGGCCCACACAATGTGGTGACCCTGGGCTGCATTACAATACCACTGTGATGACAAAGCCAGATGTCGTTCACACTGTGAACCACAGTCATGTATCCTGAGCAAAGAATCACCAGCACACCCACACAAGCACAAATCAATCAGCATGGCCAGTAAGCCAAGGCCAACATGGAGGCAGGGGTCTTGCCGGGCAACAACTCTCATCTGCACACACTAAACAACACACACCTCGACCACCAACAATGTGCTGCAGTGAAGCTCACATGCACAGGTGACATTGCGCATGCACCCATGACAATCCCAGGGGGTGGGTGGGAAGCAAGGTGCAGAAACACAGCACACATGGCCACTCAACAAGACTCCTAAATGTCTGACACACTGCACACTACGCCGTACATGGACATGACGGCAACACCACACCAACCAATGGTATCCCAGCCACAGTCACACACCAATGAAGAAGCCAAGGTCACCCACAAACAACACACATGGACAACTACCAACATTGCAGCCCTGACCCTGAGGAGTGCCAGCAGTCACACACACAACGTGTCACAAACAATGAAAGCTAACACAAACCGGAAATCACATTACAGGAGTAAACAACAAGTGCTAAGGGGAATCCTAACTGTGACCCATCAGCGCCTGCCCACAAACTCAGCCCTGACAGCAAACACACCTATGGGTGACACCCTGATGACCAGTAATGTGCCATGCACCCACATCACAGAGAACCCAGGGAGTAGACTTTGGGGGAACATAGCTCAAATCAGCAAGCATCACAAACAGGAACATCACTAGGGATCCCAGCACGCATAGCAAAATGGAAGTGAACACACAGACATGCTCATACAACACACACCTTGGGCGCAGGCAATGTCACAGGAGCACACACTGCCATGAGGGGACTCCACTCCTGTGTGAGGAAAGCTGTGCCATATGTCGCATCAGTAGGGCTCCATCATGTCAGCACAACACTTTGTCACACAGTAAACAATTAGCACCAAATCAAGGCTCCCATCACATCATCCTGGTCATGGGAGTGTCAACGAAATCATCAGCACAGATCCAACACACATGTACAGCAAGTTGCACTGACAACACAGATGAGTCCTTCCCCATTGATGCCCAAACCTGCATGTCCACTGGAGATGGCCACACGGTCAGGGAAGTAGACGAATTGAACAATGGCAAGCACTACAGATGTGCAGGGATGGAAGCCACAGATGTGACATTGCTAATGTAACTAGGAAATTCCATTGCCAAATATTGTACACATGACACCCACAGATGCTGTTAAGGATGACATGGATACACCACAGGATTGGACACTGTCCCTCTGGACCACATGGGGCCCTGCCCAGTGACACTTCATTTTTATGAGACCAAAGATCATCATCCCTGCTGCAAGGGCATGGTCAGCATCATCAACATCATGTACATCAGAAGTAATAGCATTAGAGAACAGAAAGTTGCTTTATTCAGCATATGTGTGTCCAAAAACTCAGAGAACAGTAATGCTCCAACAAAGACCAATGGCCAGTCCATCAAGTAAGTCAATACAGGGTGACAGTGGCAGATGTCACCCTACGCATGCCTGCACTGCACAAAACCAGGGACAATCCACTCGGAGGGGCAACCGGGGGGGCAGGCCAGGCACCGCAGGGACAGGATCAGGGCTCACCAGGAGGAGGCAGGGAAGGGGTGGTGGGTGCTGGAGAGCCACTGACAACTGCAGTGGAGGTGTCTGACATGGTGTGTGCCGGCACAACTGGGGGGCATGGCTCAGATGGTGTGTGTGCTGGCACGACTGCAGTGGACCGTGCAGATGGAGTGGACAGGTCCGCCACTGCAGTGCCCAAGTCAGACAGGGTGGTAGTGGACTCCACTGCAGTGCCTACCTCCAGGGGAGGAGAATGGGGAACAGGCAAGGTGGGCTGGACAGAGGGGAGGACACCCTCACCACATCAGTGGCACAGACAAGCGCAGCGGGGGTGTGGTGCCGGGAGAGCAAGTGGCAGGGGAGAAGGCCGGATCCTCTTGGGGATGGTATATCTGTGGGTGGGGGAACCTGGGGCAGGGTGTGGTGGGGGCACCTGTGGAGTGGGGGCCTGAGGGATGGAGGAAGGAGACCTGGTGCCTGAGCTGCAGGGCGGCGGCGGGGTCTTGCTCTTACGACTCCGGGGGGACTTGCGGGTGGGGGCCTCAGTCTGTCTGCGCCTGGGGGAGGGTGTCCGGGGGCGAGGGGCACTCTGCTCCATGTGGGTGGGCTTCCTCTTCCCCCTGGATGCTGGAGCAGCTGGATCGTAGGGGATGAGGCCGAGGTCACAGAGGAAGAGCCGCTGTGACTTTGGGGTTGCAGGTGAGGCAAGGGAGGGTGCTTTGGAGGGAGAGGCAACTGAGGACTGCGCAGTGCTTGTGGATGCGTGTGTGTGTTCCAGGGCCCCATCCCCTGTGAGTCTGGTTTCAGTCCCCTGACTGTGCGTGCGTGTGCGTTTTGTTTGTGGCGTGTGTGTCTGTGTGCTGGACGTGTGTGTGCTGGTGTGTGCCTGTGCCGGTGTGTGTGTGCTTGGGACGGGTAAGGTGCTGGGGAGTGTGGATGGAGCAGAGGCAGGAGGGGTGATGGACTGTCTGAGGAGGGACACTGCTGCCGTCAGGGAGGAGTCCATGGACCTATTGCCCCTCTGTAGGTCAGACATGCCCGATGAGATGCCCTCCATGAACGACACCAGCTGAGTCAACAGAGCGGTGTGTGCATGGAGGACAGTCAGCATGGCTGTCTGCCCTACATGGAGCTGGCGAAGGAGGTACACAGACTCCTCACTCAGGGCAGCAGGGGACACAGGGGCAGGGGGTGCGGTGCCTGGCCCGAAGGAGACACGCTCCCGAACATGGGAGCCTCCACGGACCTGGGGAATGGGAGCCGATGGGAGGGCGGTGGTGGTGCTGGTGGTGGCGGGGACAGCAACACTAGCTGGGGTGTGGTGGCTGCTGACACCCGCCTCCATAAGGGAGTCATCCTCCGAGCCGCTGTGGTCCTCAGCTGAGGTGGATGCTGCTGAGGACTCCTCGGTGTGGCTCCCCTCGCCCTCCGTGCCAGTGGGCCCCTCCGACCACTCCTCGGCTGCTGACCCAGTCTGGCTCTCTGGCTCCTCCTGGTCCGTGGAGCTGTCCCCTTCCGTGGCCGTGGATGTATCTGCAATCAATGGGGAAACAGACAGACATCAGTCACCTGCACCAAACGCACACACCACTGTGAGCACAGCACATTACAGAGCAAGCCCTGGCATCATTAGTTGAACATTGCTAAAAGTGCCCTAACTGAACAGGAGAAGCCAATTGTCAGTCTGATGCCAACCATGGCACTCACATCCCACATGGCCTTGCACCCATCTGTCTGGTGTCTGTTGGATAGCAACACCCCAGTGTGGACACATGCACCACCTACACAGTAGTTGGATTGTGCAGAGGACACGGTGTAGCATGTGGACATGCACACATCACAACTCTTGTCACTGAGTCAGTACAGGTTTCCGGATGAAAGGGATGCCCAGAGTCAAATAGGAAATGCATGTGATGCATACCAGCGACAGACACCATGATGCACCCATGTCCTGATAGCCATCGCCACAATGGTGTGCATGTAGCACATGTCACTCCCCTGCAGGATCACCAATAAGTAGACACATGCCATGGCGGAGGCATGACTGCTAAGTCATACATCACTGTCTCAGTGATGTATGACTTGGCAGCCAGACAACAACACTCTGCACTGTGTCACAATAGTAGGTCATGGGGAATGCAAGTCCTGGAGCTGCACAAGTGCACATGTACATCCCCCACACAACACATCATCTTAACCCTCATCTGTCCAGGTCATACCGATTGGACATATGGGAGACCTGTGACACTACCCTCTGAACCTGAGCCCCTCACAATCTGCTGTGAATGGGAAACAGCTGCCTGAACTTCACATTCGCATACCCCAGTCTGCACGGGCAGCTGATCAAACACCTATGTGACACACAAGTATCGTCTCCTATGGTCACATCTCCAGTGGCATGCTGAGCCCCTACCGAGAAACACCACAGCAGTCCTGGCAACAAATCCACAGCACACTGACACAGAGGCAGACACCTGAGGGGTCAAATCACTGCGCACAACGTGTCAGCTGATACACGGGAGTGGGAGTACAGGTGTATTGGATGGGCTGGAGTAGGCATGACTGTCCTGCCCCACATGAATGAGGGATGAGCCCTGGACAGTGGATAGCTGGCTATGTATGTGTGACACACGTAATCTGCATACTCCTGGGGCCCAAACATTGTTCCCACCCGCTGCATGGGTGTGTGCCAGATACCCCAGGCACATGTGGTGGCTCAGCTCAGCAAGTGGACCGCATATCAAAGCAACATGCAGATTACATGTCCGAACACAGGCATTGTGTGAACAATGGACCCACCCATGATGCCCACAACAGAGTTAGGGAAACAGATGCTGTCCCCCACCTTGAGTGAAGCAAACTGCAAGGACACAGTCCCAAGTGACACAATTCCCTGAATGTAAGGGCCACACCTGGGTATCAGATGAGGAGTGGGCAGTGCACAATAGAGGGACATGGCTCCTGGACAACATGACTGCTGTACTGTGGCAGTTTAACCAGGCCAGAGGAGGGCACATAGCATGTAATACAGAGTTCACAGTGCAGTCTTTGACTCACCCCCTCCTTGCTGCTGTCTGGCCTTCAGCTGCCCATCCAGGTCTGGAAACACCACCGCCAGGATCTGGAGCATGTGGGGGTCAGGGTCCGTGTTCCGCCCCTCCTGCGAGGAGGCGACAGCTTCAGCTGGACCCGTGCAATCCTCCGGGTCCAGCCCCGAAGGTCCTGCCACCTCTTCTGGCAGTTGCGGATCCGGCGCTTGTAGACCCCCACGGACCGGACAGCCCGGACGATGTCCTTCCAGATCTCCTGCTTCCGATGGGCATTAACCTGTGAGGATGACAAAGTGAAAAGGCCATTACTACACATGCAACATATCCGTGCATGACACAGTTGTATATACATGTCTCAATCACAGGGGCACATGATGTACACAGGCAGTGCAACGCTGCCCATGGACAGTTTGCCAGAAGTCACTACATAGTATCATTGCATGGGAAGTAAAACCTTGTTCAAATGCACTGTCACTGCACCATACCTGTCCAGTGCATGTCACTACACACTATGGGGGGTGACAACTACTCAGTGAGCCTGCTAGCCAGTGGCGTGCAGACTTTCAGCCTTGCTAGTCAGACAAAATGCACATTCAGAAAGGCAGTGCACAGAACACTCACCTGCTCCCCTGGTGTCCCATACAGCTTGCTGTACTGTGGAAGTAGGCTGTCCAGCAGGGCCTGGTTCTCCTCAAGGCTGAAGGCTGGGGCTCTCTCCACAGTATGTGCCATTGCAGGGTCCAGAGGGGGCAGAGACAGCAGCAGTGCAGTGGCAGATGTCGTCCTGGAGCATGTAGTGCAGGCAAGTGAGCTCTCAGGGGAACAGCCAGCAATATATGTGTGCTGCAGAGGCAGATACTGTCCCATGTGTCCAAAGTGATAGGTCCAAGTCGTTTGCATCTTCTGAATCTGGCCAATCCATGGAATAGCAGCACCAATACACGCCCACAGCATCCTTCAAATCTTCAACTTCATGACATACATGATTTTGCAACATTGTTGTGGGTGACCAACTGAATTTACAGCAACCGACTCGTTCGAATTTTGAAAACGCGTCCGTTGCCAGGCTAGGCCATTGACAATGGGTGCGCACCGATCGGTCCATTGCTGTTCAACGCGTACAGGGGTACAACGCGTGCCCGCACACATTGAATGCAATGGGCCGGCCGGGGCACCGATCGGTCCATTGCTGTTCAACGCGTACAGAGGTACAACGCGTACCCGCACACATTGAATGCAATGGGCCGGCCGGGGGCACCGATCGGTCCATTGCTGTTCGACGCGTACCTGGGTACAACGCGTACCCGCACACATTGAATGCAATGGGCCGGCCGGGGCACCGATCGGTCCATTGCTGTTCGACGCGTACAGGGGTACAACGCGTACCTGCACACATTGAATGCAATGGGCCGGCCGGGGGCACCGATCGGTCCATTGCTGTTCGACGCGTACAGGGGTACAACGCGTACCCGCACACATTGAATGCAATGGGCCGGCCGGGGGCACCGATCGGTCCATTGCTGTTCAACGCGTACAGGGGTACAACGCGTACCCGCACACATTGAATGCAATGGGCCGGCCGGGGGCACCGATCGGTCCATTGCTGTTCAACGCGTACAGGGGTACAACGCGTACCCGCACACATTGAATGCAATGGGCCGGCCGGGGCACCGATCGGTCCATTGCTGTTCAACGCGTACAGGGGTACAACGCGTACCCGCACATTGAATGCAATGGGCCGGCCGGGGGCACCGATCGGTCCATTGCTGTTCAACGCATCCCTGTACAAGTGACTGGCATATGTCACCATGCCTGTCTCAGATGAACATATGCCAGCCACAAATAGCTCCCAGGGAGTGAGGGGCACACCTACAACACCACAGCCTGTCCAAACTGTATCATAAGGCATGTAAGGCTGCATTTCCTATTGTGTGTATGTTGGTGTACATGTTGTCCTGTGGGTGTCACCTGGGGGCAGCCACCCCCAGGCTGTGCACATGTTCATGGGGACAGGATCCTGGGTGTTACGTGTACATGACCACTGTGATGTGCAACTGTTCATATCTGAGCATGTGCCATGCTCACATTTCACGGTGGTGTATGTGTATGTCATGTCACATACCCCGTGAGTCCCATGTGGGACGGTATGTTTGAGCCAGGGTGACCCAGTGGCACAATAGTGATGGTCCTCCACAGTCTGTGTGCATGTAGTGTTTACAATGTCTCTGATTTCATGTGCACAATGGGAGACAGTCTCCACATCCACGTTGTTTGTGCATGGACTTTGATGTTGTGCGTGTGTGTGTCACAGACGTCCATGTCTGTCCTGCAGAGGCAAGTGGAACCACTACCTGTGGGGGTCATGGTTGTTTTGCTGTGGTGTATACATGATACTCCATGTAATGCCAGTGTCCATGTGGCAATACAGGGTCCCTGGGAATGTACCTGTCATTGAGCTGTGATGCCTGGGGCACATCTGTCCTCACATGTCACTGTGGGGGGTGATTGTAACATGGCAGCAGGAGATGGGAACTGTGACACGGCCTCATGATATCCAATGGGCCAACCTGGGACTAATTGATGCCACTTGTTGAACCGTGATGACAGATGTTGGCCATGTATGTACCATACATGTCCTTACGGAACTGCACACTTCATGTAGTTGTGCCTCATAATGATGTATGATGTGATATTGAGTATGTTCAATGCCGCATATGTGGGGTGACTGACAATCTTGCTTTCTTCTCCTCTGCACTGTAGGGCTCCTGCTGTCCATAGACCATTCCCAGACCTGGCAACGATGGTGGAACGGGTCTGCATCCGACGGTACCGCTTCACCAGGCAGCTGATTGAGGATTTGGCAGTGCAGTTGGCCCCACATTTGCAGCCTGGCCGGCCGTATCCTACAGCACTGACCCCCAAGGTGAAGGTGATGGCAGCCCTACACTTCTTTGCCACCGGTACCTTTCAACACACTGTGGCGACTGCTGGTGGGATGACACAGACCATGTTCAGCCGTGTGCTCCGCGATGTGTTGGAGGCAATGTTGCTATACCTGAACCGGTACATCTATTTCGCTAGACTGCAACGACTCACTGACGTGAAGAGTGACTTCTATGCCCTGGGGAGGATGCCGCATGACATTGGCTCCATTGATGGGACACATGTGGCTTTGGTACCACCACAGGCACATGAACAGGCCTACCGTAACCGCAAACACTACCACTCGGTCAATGCACTGGTGGTGTGTCTTGCAGATATGACCATCTCACACGTGTGTGCCCGTTTCCCTGGTTCAGCACACGATGCCTTTGTGATGAGGAGTAGTCGCATCCCCAGGATGATGGCACAGATGCAGAACCAGCGTGCCTGGCTTGTCGGTGTGTACTGACTTTGTGCCATTGTGTGTGATCTGATCTGTAGTATTCCGCCCACTTATCCAAGTCAGCTAATGTGCACTTGTCTGTCTGTAGGTGACTCGGGATACCCCAACATGCCGTGGTTGCTGACACCCCTCAGGAACCCTGTGACACCAGCCCAGATGCGCTACAATGAGGCACATGGTCGGACCAGGAGAGTGATTGAGCGGACATTTGGTCTCCTGAAGAGCTGCTTCCGCTACCTCGACAAGACAGGAGGGTCCCTCCCATATGCCCCAGCGAAGGTGTGCAAGATTATCATCGTCTGCTGCATGCTCCACAACCTGGCAGTGCGGAAGGAGTTGCCTCTCATCCAGGATGACAATGACCAACATCCGCCACCTGTGGAGGATCCTGGCCTGGACCACGATGCCAGTGATGATGATGATGATGGTGATGTCCGCACACAGCTCATCACCAACTTCTTTAGCTGAATGTGAGTATCCTGAGGTGTCATGTCAATGATGTGAGTTGGCATGATATGTGTAGGTGGTGCTCTGGTGCTGTTAGAGTGTGTCCATGGGCTACTTGACTGGATGTGTGTAGCGATGTGTGCTTACAGGTAGTCTGTACTCCCCAACAGTGTTGACATGCTAACTTGGTTCTGGGTGGGTATCTTGTAACATGTATTGTGCATGAGTTTTGCTGTTCTGTCCTGTTCTCCATTGCTTTTGACTGTGTGTCATTTCTGTCCTTCACAGGGTACTTTCAGATTCGTTTGGTCAACTGTGTCCACCGACGACGTGATTGTACTTCCAGGGTGGTAGCTGTTGTGTCCCTACAGGTGATGTGCGCCACACCCATGGACTTCCTTCCTTCTACAGTTGTTGACTGTGTGCCCGCTGCCAGGTGGGATTACCTTGCATCTGTAGTGGTTACGACATGTTGCAACTGTGTAATAAACCTGTGCTTCACTTTGTGATGTGCGTTGTCTGTGGTCACACATTTGACTGCCATTTGCTTACTGCACCTGTGGGCTACTTGACTACAACTGGGAATAGGTGTGGTGTCTGTGCATTGCACCGTCTTTCCTGGCAACATCAGTGTAGGCAATGAGTCAGATGGCTTAGGTGTGTATGTGTTGTGTAGCCCTGGTGGTGTGTCTCCCTCATATGTGTCACGTTGCCATTACTCACATGCCTGTGTTGTACTTGCTGTTGCAGTTCGCATACACAGTGTAATTTTGCAGTTCATCATCCCCATGACAGCACCCACGTTGGAATCACAACAGAGGCAAGTATGGTGTATTAGTGTGTTTATTGTGATACATTTGTGTGAATAGTGCACAGGATGGTTAGTGCTGTACATTTATATTGCAATCAGAAGTTCCTAGATGAATTGAAAGTCCTGGTAGACAAAATCCCCAGTATCGGGGCCACATTTGTCTGTGACATTGGTCCAACTTGTACTCCCCATGTCATGTGTGGGAGTTGTGTTGCCGTCAACAGGGTGAACAGTTTGCGCACAAAGGTGATCATCCAGAACAGGTTCAGGCTTCCTGGGGGTTGCACATGGCCATCAGCCTCTCACTTGCCCCTCCTCGGACAACCCCTCTTCTTTGGGGGGGGGGCCCTCAAGTACAGGCTGCTGCGGTGCAGGGGACTCTCCGCCAGAGTCATCCTCCCTCCCTGTGGCAGTTGCAGTTGTTTCAGCACCAGAAGTTGTTGGCACACAGGGAGGTGTAGACTGGTTGCTGGTCATCTGGCGGAGGCATTGTAATATGTCCCTATGCACCGCCGTCATCTCTTGCAGTGTGTCCCACTTGGACTCCACGCGGGACATGTGTGAGTCCAAGCGGGCATGATGGGCAGCCTGCTGCTCTTTGATGTCCCTGAGGAGCCCCACTACCTGGCTGAGATCTCCGGTGCTGGACTGGTACGCATCGGCTATGCGTGCCAGTTGTGGGTCATCATGCACACCAGACACCTCTGCAAGCAGCGACCTCTGTCTCCCACCCCTCCCACCACCCCTGCCGACATGTGCAGTGCGTGCAGTGGCACGCATAGATGACCTTGGTCCCCCTTGGGGGTTGGTGGTGGTGTCCATGGCCCCACGTTGGTCCAGGGTCCCAGTGCTGGTGGTGCTCCTTATTCTGTCCATGTTGGCAGGGATGGTATTTGTGGTGACAGTCGTTGGAGGGGTGGGTGCAGGGGGTGCAGCTGGTGGTCCTGCTGGTGCTGCAGCTGGTGGTCCTGCTGGTGCTGCATGATGACTTGCACCGGAGGTGCCAGGTTGGTCTTCTTCATCCGAGGAGGGCAGAGGCTGTTCGACACCAGTGAGCTCCGTATCCTCTTGAGCCTGGGACTGGGACTCCTCAGCGTCTGCTGCTGTGTCCCCATCATCACCTGTTTTTGGGAGACACACACAATGTATGTTATGTTTCTACAGGCATCAATGGTTGACACACCTGACAGTTGTGACTGTGCCTCTGGGTGCGGGCCTGTACATTGCATTGTCCTAAGTTGTCACAGTCAGGGGTTGATATTGGTGTAGCACATTGTCCTGCATTATTTGGGCATTTCTATGTATTTGTTGGGGTGTGAACATGGTCTGCATTGGTTGTATTTGGTTGACAGCCGGCCCTCCTTCCCACCCAGCCAGTCAGTTATCCCACCATGGACTGTGCTTGCATTGCAGGGAGTGAAAGTTGTCTTTCAAGATGTCAGTCAGTGGTGTCCTGCTGTTGGTTGTTGCACAGTTGCCAGCGGGGCCTTGTGCTCCCCACAGCAGTTGCCAGTGTCAGCCATCTTGTCAGTTGTTTTCCACTCCCTGTGATGTGAGCATGGTTCAGGGTGGTGTTGATGGGACAGTTGTGGGGGTGAGCTATGTCTGTGACTATGACTCCCATCATGCTATTGCCTCCACCCCACTTCCCAGCATTCCCATACTTACTTGCTTTTGTGGGGAGTTCAGTGTGTGTGGGTGTGAGAGCAATGGCAAGATGGCTGACAGTGGTGTCCTGCTGTTGGTTGATGTGCAGTTCCCAGCATGCCCTTGTGCTCCCCACAACACAGCACCAGTGTCAGACATCTTTGATGGGCCTTTCCACTCTCTGTGGGATGTGCATGCGTGAGTGTGAGCTTGCTGGGCCATGTGGGTGGGGGATGTTGAGCTGTGACTACGACTCCCATCATGCTATTGCCTCCACCCCCTTCCCAGCATGCCCATGCTTCCTTCCCTTTGACTCTGCTTCCCTGTGGGGTTGTGTGCCTGTGCTGACAAGATGGCTGACAGTGTAATCCTGGGGTTAGTTCTGCTACAGGTCCCATGTGTGTCCTTGTGCTTCACTCTGCATGACCCAGTGTTGTGGTTCTTTGTGGGATAGATTATTGGTGTGTGAGGCAATGCATTCTCCCAGGTGAGTTGTGTGGAGTTTGTGTTAAGGGGGAGGTGTGAAAAGCTGCTGGTGACTGTGGTCGGTGCTGTGAGTCCTCCTTCCCACCCAGCCAGATATCCCACCATGGACTGTGCTTGCATTGCAGGGAGTGAAAGTTGTCTTTCAAGATGTCAGTCAGTGGTGTCCTGCTGTTGGTTGTTGCACAGTTGCCAGCGGGGCCTTGTGCTCCCCACAGCAGTGGCCAGTGTCAGCCATCTTGTGAGTCCTTTTCCACTCCCTGTGATGTGAGCATGGTTGTGAGTGGTGTTGATGGGCCAGTTGTGAGGCTGAGCAATATCTGTGCCTACTACTCCCATCATGCTATTGCCTCCACCCCCTTCCCAGCATGCCCATCCTTCCTTCCTTTTGACTCTGCTTCCCTGTGGGGTGGGCTGCCTGTGCTGACAGGATGGCTGGGAGTGTTGTCCTGGCAGTTGTTTGGCTAAAAGTCCCAAGAGTCTCCCTGTGCTTCACACAGCATAACCCAGGGTGGTGGTTCTTTGTGGGATCTTGAGTTAGGATGTGAGGCATTGCATTCTCCCAGGTGGGTTATGTGGAGTTTGTGTTGAGGGTGTGTGTGAGGGGAGGTGCTTGTGACTATGGTCAGTGCTGCAAGTCCTCCTTCCCACCCAGCCAGATATCCCACCATGGAACGTGATTGCATTGCAGGGAGTGGAAGTTGTCTTTCAGGATGTCAGTCAGTGGTGTCCTGCTGTTGGTTGTTGCACAGTTGCCAGCAGGGCCTTGTGCTCCCCACAGCAGTAGCCAGTGTCAGCCATCTTGTGAGTCCTTTTCCACTCCCTGTGATGTGAGCATGGTTGTGAGTGGTGTTGATGGGCCAATTGTGAGGCTGAGCAATATCTGTGCCTACAACTCCCATCATGCTATTGCCTCCACCCCCTTCCCAGCATGCCCATCCTTCCTTCCTTTTGACTCTGCTTCCCTGTGGGGTGGGCTGCCTGTGCTGACAGGATGGCTGGGAGTGTTGTCCTGGCAGTTGTTTGGCTAAAAGTCCCAAGAGTCTCCCTGTGCTTCACACAGCATAACCCAGGGTGGTGGTTCTTTGTGGGATCTTGAGTTAGGATGTGAGGCATTGCATTCTCCCAGGTGGGTTATGTGGAGTTTGTGTTGAGGGTGTGTGTGAGGGGAGGTGCTTGTGACTATGGTCAGTGCTGCAAGTCCTCCTTCCCACCCAGCCAGATATCCCACCATGGAACGTGCTTGCATTGCAGGGAGTGGAAGTTGTCTTTCAGGATGTCAGTCAGTGGTGTCCTGCTGTTGGTTGTTGCACAGTTGCCAGCAGGGCCTTGTGCTCCCCACAGCAGTAGCCAGTGTCAGCCATCTTGTGAGTCCTTTTCCACTCCCTGTGATGTGAGCATGGTTGTGAGTGGTGTTGATGGGCCAATTGTGAGGCTGAGCAATATCTGTGCCTACAACTCCCATCATGCTATTGCCTCCACCCCCTTCCCAGCATGCCCATCCTTCCTTCCTTTTGACTCTGCTTCCCTGTGGGGTGGGCTGCCTGTGCTGACAGGATGGCTGGGAGTGTTGTCCTGGCAGTTGTTTGGCTAAAAGTCCCAAGAGTCTCCCTGTGCTTCACACAGCATAACCCAGGGTGGTGGTTCTTTGTGGGATCTTGAGTTAGGATGTGAGGCATTGCATTCTCCCAGGTGGGTTATGTGGAGTTTGTGTTGAGGGGGTGTGAGGGGAGGTGCTTGTGACTATGGTCAGTGCTGTGAGTCCTCCTTCCCACCCAGCTAGATATCCCACCATGGAACGTGCTTCCATTGCAGGGAGTGCAAGTTGTCTCTCAGGATGTCAGTCAGTGGTGTCCTGCTGTTGGTTGTTGCACAGTTGCCAGCAGGGCCTTGTGCTCCCCACAGCAGTACCCAGTGTCAGCCATCTTGTGAGTCCTTTTCCACTCCCTGTGATGTGCGCATGGTTCATGGTGGTGTTGATGGGACAGTTGTGGGGGTGAGCAATATCTGTGACTACGACTCCCATGATGCTATTGGCTACACTGACTTGCCCAGCATACACAGAATTCCTTTCTTTCAGTGGTCTTCACTGTGTGTTGGTGTTGTAGTGGTGGCTACATGTCTGGATGTGTTTGTTAGTTATATTTGTGCCACTGCCTAGCTGTAGTTGTAGTTGTGTTTGTACATGTGATGACACGGTTAAATGTAACTTTGAGATGGCATGTGTTGTGTTTATCTGACTGACATACACATTTTGGGTTGATTCTGTTCTGGTTGCTGTGTAATTGCTAAGAGTGCATGGTTTGACTCTCCCCTTGACAGTGATGTGTGTGTGTATTGTGGCAGAATATTGTGTACATTTGATGTGTACTCACCAGGCTCTGGGATGTTTTCTAGTCCATAGACGCTCACTGGCGGTAGGATGGCCCGCACCTTCTCCTCCCAGGGCCTGAGGTATACTGGCTTGGCAGGAGGGCCACTGCCGGTGTGTTTGCTCAGGAGGTAGTCCTTCTTCAGCAGCTCCCGTACCCTCCTGCGCACGTCATACCACCTGTTCTGGATGTCAGTCTTTGTGCGCAGACATGGTGATTGTGCGTTCGCCCTGTTGATGATCCTCTCCCACATCTTTGTTTTCTGGGAGATGGGTGTCTGTTGGACCAGTGTGCCAAACAGCTGTGGCTCTACCCCGAGGATCTCGTCTACCATGACTTCCAATTCACAATCTAGGAACTTGTGATTCTTCTTTGGGGGCATGGTGATGGGTGGTGATGGTGAGTGATGTGTGTGTTGGTGTGCAGGTGAAGGTGTGTGAGTGTGTGTTTTGCTGGGTGTATGTGAGGTAGCTATTTGTTGGTGTGCTGATGGTGTGTGGCTTGTGTGAGGGATGAGCTGTGGGTGTGTGGTTGCTGTCTGTTGAGTGCTGGCAGGTGAATAGGATTTGCAAAGGATCATGGTTGGGATTTGTGTCCTTTATATGGGTGGAGTTGTGGGTGTGTCTTTGTTCTCTGTCCCCACCCCCCCAGTATTTATTGGCTTTGTAATTGCTTGTTTGGCCTTTTTTTGTGTATTTTCCCTTAGTACTTTCTGTGCATGTTGGAAACGTTCTTGTGACCGAGTCGGACCCTGCAGTTGTCTCGTACGGTCTTCTCCGTTTCGTTCACGCTGTGTTTGTGCTATTTTCTATGCTGCGTACGCGTCGGTCGCGGTGTTTTGTGTTACTTCGGCTCGCAGTTTTGTATGCGTGTCGGTCGTACGGCTTGTCCTCCGTACGACTCGGTCGTGGTTTTCGCGCCTTGCATCGTACTTTGCGGTTTGGAGTTCACGGGTACGTTTCGGTCGGATTTGTTCCGGGTGCGTGTCGGTCGGTTCGATTCGCGTGTTTTTCCGGCCGGATTGCTGTTTTCCGTGCGGCTCGGTCGTTCGGCTTGGGTTCCGTACGTGTCGGTCGGATTTTGCACGCTTTGCATCGTACTTGGCGGGTCGGGCGCCACAGGTACGTGTCGGTCGGAATTAATTCCGGCTCCGAGTCGGTCGGTGCTTTTCCGGCCCGAATCGGAATCGACCCCTTAGCTTTTGCTCCATGTATAGTAACAAACTTGCCCGCATATAGTGTACAAATAACCCTTGACCTTCCTCTTAGTTCCCTAATAGCAATGTCATCAGGGCAGGGGCAGTAATGTTACTCAGTTCATGTTTAAAAACTCAATTTTAATAAATGTATTACTAAAGCATGATTTGGTAGCGCAGCCATTTACAAACAGCATATTTTCCTTTGAAATGGCCACAAACCTTCCACTAACATGCAGTTTTACTGATAAAACTATATAGCATATAAAGCAATAATCTGCAGAAATTGGGTTTCAGCAAAAATGTTTATCATTTGCACATCACCAAGTAAAGTGTTCTGATATGTTTTGATCTTCTTAATAACTTTTTTTCATCACCCAGAATTTCAAAAAAGTGCTTTCATAGCTACTACAGTATATTTTGAAGTGTTTGAACAGTTCTTTTACAAACTATTTAAATGTTGTGAGTTAGGAGTAAACATGATATCCTACAGCCTTTCATTTCACACTCTTTGTACATCAGGATTGTCATACAGCTCACTTTCCAAAATCCTCTAACTTTGCTGCTTATTTTACCCTTTAGATTGTGTTGACTTTTCTTTCTCCGACTGCAAATTGTAAGACATAAGCTGACATTTGACCTCCGTATCTGAACTCTGAGCAAATGTGACAAGAGAAAAACAAGATTTAAAGGCATCTTTATTTTTCATTAACTTTGTGAGAGAACAGAACACCTGTCCTTTATCAGCTCACCTGAACTACTACTAAGCTCTAAAAATAGCTTGCCCTGATAAAATCTGACTCATTTGGGCAAGTAGATTTGATTAGATTTCTCCAGCCCTGCAGGAAGTGATATCTCGCCTGTAAATCAGCGTGATTCAAAGACTAACTGCATTACTATGGATAGTTTCACTAAAATAACATCCCTCCTCAAAAGTATGAACAACATCGAGGTGTTAAATGAGTTCACTATAGGGGACGCACCCCCTAGCACCTTAGCCTGACTAGACTAGGCATTGACAAGGAAGTCGCTGACCAAAGTATAGTGGAGGAAATGACGACGTGTCAGTGTACACCTGAAAGGACTCACAAAGGCAACATAGAACCAGTAGTGACTTGTCGATCTTCCGTCCCTGGCTATGTGAATTCTCTAGACCTCAATAATCAACCAACAAATTTTGATATCAATCATCTTCGGCCCAGTGCCTAAGTAAGGTGTGAAAATATGCATCAAGATAACGGAAGCTACAATTACCCTAGGATAGATTGTAACCACCTTCAGCCAAGCCTACAAGTAAGGATCGAAAACTCACCTCAAGATCATGGAGTCCAAAATGGTATTAAGGTAGATGCAAAGTTACCCGCCACAAGAACCCTCTACCCGCTTGCCAAAATCTGCTAGAGAGTCAACATCATCTAGGGGCACAAAATGGCAAAGGAGAGCAAGTTTACCATTGGACTGACTGGTCCTGGCTACTAACTGCACTATCCTCTAGGACTGAAAAGTGAACATCAATTAAGCAAAGATCAATACCACCCACAACTGGCCTACAAATATGCTTGTGAAACGTGGCAGGATTAAGTCATCAAACAAATGATCCAGAAGTGATTTCCTACTGGCAACAATTCAATAAAATTATCCTGCAAGAAACACGGAGCCTGAGGTAGATCCCATGAATTGACTTAATTTAATGTTTCACCCCGGTACAGAAAACCAAGACAAAGGCAAGCCTAAAGTGGGATTGGTGATCTATTCCTCATCTGATTTAAATCTAAAAATAACCCAATAAATATTAAAGAATGATGAGCTTAGCAGCACAGCTGGAGAACTGGTCACTGGATAACCAAGCAACTCTCATCACTGTGAACATTTACACCAACCCTGTTACCTCTCAGAAACGTGAAATTTTTCAGAAGCTGCAAGCATTAATTACTGACCTCAATCAAAGTTATGATGGCGTTTTAATATTACTAACTGATGACTTCAATATGAACTCATTTCACGCTTCCTATATGGACACTTCCGTGTTGCTACAAGATGGGGTGTGGAATATTGCACACCAACTGACTCTGGACACCAAAAGATGAGACATGCTAGGAGGAAAGGTTATGAGTATATGCAACCGAGCGGACTTACGATTTGTAAATGATGGGATGAAAGAGGACCAATCACCTGTTTGCACTCGCATTTCAACAAAATTTGAAACCATAACAGAGCCCAGCCCCCCTCGTATAAAAATGCAGCACACATAGAAAGAGGAAACAAAGAGGAGAAATAAACATAGTTCTCCTTGTTGCGCCTCATCTGGGGAGGACTAGCATTTTGATGCATTCTCAGCTCTACCAGTAATGGTAAATCTGAGAATGTGCCAAATTCCATGGGTGGATGCGTGGGTACACCCATGTACCAACCTTGGAACACCTCCCTGGGGCAGTGTAACGCAAGGCAGCCATTTGCGCTGCCTTGCATTACTCTAGATTTATAAAGCCATGCAGAGCCACGCAAGGTGGCCTTGAGTGGCTTGATAAATCTCTCTTGGGATTTGCGTCGCCTTGTGTGGCGCAAGGGCGATTCAAACCTCGATTAATTTGGCCCTACATGTTTACATATGCAAATATAGCGTGAAGGGGAAGTAAAAAAACCTGAATAAAGAATGCCTTATTACATGTTTAAACTCAGCATTAGTGTAAACGTGTAAAAATCGCTAGTCTCTACAGTACAGTGAACACCTTTAAATCTTTCACACATTTAAATAAATTTAAGGCACATGGTGAGTATATTGTCAAATGCGAATATATAATTGCATTTCTGTAGTGTGTGAGGGTAGAGTCTAAATTGCGCTGCTCCAGTTTCAACCCCAAGCACAAAGACATCTGCACGCTCTTTTAGGGAAATGTCTTTGCAGAACCTTCAGATAGTGGATTTACGGGCTGCACCTGTCACTCTCAGTACATTCAAAAGATTATTATTAAAAAACATACCGTGTGTATCATGCATAGAAGACAAAGAGCAACTTGCGAAGTGTGCGCGTGCTTGATTGATCATCACTAACTACTCAAAGTTCGGGGTCTCAACTGATCCTGAGTTTATGTTTTTGAAAAACGTATGAAATATCAGCTTGGAGGTTTGCCGACCATAGATCTTGTCCCGAAAGGGTCAAGAAAGACGTCAGCTAGCCACTGTAGACTGTGTGACAATTACAAGGAACCTATTGTCCATATCCGTTCCTGCAGGCAAGCAATCATCCCCTGCCACCAAGCAACCTATCTACCTCTTGCCGAACTATTCATGACATTTATGGGTATTGTGGAAAACAAATTAAACTCAGCACTTATTGAAAAACAACGTTGAATTGCTGAAAGGACAGATACAAAACTTCTTTTCAGAAGGCTGACTTTGTGCCCTCCTACTTATAACTGCATACAAATATTTTTAAGACACGCTGTAGAATCCCATTTTTAGGAATCATATAAGCACTTTATTATTGTTCGCTTGTTAATCTTTTTAATTGTATAATCAGAAGTAATAATTAGAATGTTATTAATGCCAAACTGTATTATATTTTTAATTTATCATGTAAAGGTTTTAATTAACTAAAGCAAAAGACAATTGAAATTGAAATTGAAGAAGATTGTGACTCAGATGCAGTAGAAGGATTCTTACCCTTGCTAAAGGCTCCAAGTATAGCTAAAAGGTGATTGGACAGACTGACCTCAGTCGACCTGAAGAGATAAGTAGAAACTGTTATGGCAAAGTCTAACAAGTAAAGAGATTTCTTGAATCCTAAGATGTCAGGAAGTATTCCTTTAATAGTACAAAACCCCTCACCCACCAGAGGCGGCATGCTTCATCATAGCGTTTCTCCTCGCACCGCAACAGCAACTCATGGTGTGGGCTACACCTCCCAAGCTAATTGGAGGTGCTCTTCAGACGTTTTAGTATGTTATAGTATAACGCTATGAAGTCAGTCGTATGGTGAGAGTTGCAGAGAGTGGTAAGTGCTGTAGGGCAAACAAATATATAAACGGCGTGATTAAAATTGACTACAAGACAGACATTATGCTTTATTACTCTCAATAGTTCAGAGGGATGGAGGGGAATGGATTTTTCCACCAGTATGATGTGCCTATGCATATTCTGCAACGGCTACTCCTGCAGAATATCTGCTCTGTGTTACGATGGATTATGCATGGTGATCTACACCCTTGTATACATTTCCATACTTCCTCTAAACTTTTAAGAACCCCCTTTAATGTCTAAAATCTACCGAAGCGTAGATCTATAATTCATAGATGTCTTACTTTACAAGAATTGATTTAAAATTGGGCATTTTGCCACTGGACAAAACGTTTGCCACCTGTGTTAAGAATTAAAGAAAAGAAATCTCCTGAAGCTACATTCTACTGGATTGTGAACTGGTTTTTACTTTGAACTCATTTAATCGCTAATCGTTCACGGTGGACAAGAACTGCAGTCTAAATTCTACTATTCGAACTGGGTTCATCTGTTTTCCTCTCTGCATAAACTTATCCCTAATCAAAGACCACAATTTTGTGTAGCATTGTGGTAGACCTTCATCGATAGGGTAGAATGGTACATGCCTTTTGGCACAATCTTCTTCTTCCCACACTACCACCTATTCATTTATCTTTCTCACACACTCTCAGTCTCTCTTTCTCTCTCCCTCTCTAGCAAAAGTTACAACATGAGGTTGACTCACCCTTCACATTAGTATCTTTAGGACTCACCTATTAGACAGCATTTAGCTGTCTGGTTGTGAAAGACCTCTTGTGGATCATGCCAAAAACATTCAGTGTGCTTAGAGTCCACCCATTGCTTTCCATTGGTTGACTTTATTGTCACTCTCATTTGCTTGCTTGTTATTCAATGGCTTGTCTTTCTCTTCTTGAGCTTGACCCACCCACAGATCATAGCCTCTTTGCTAGATTTTTAATTGCCTAACTTGTCATGATACTGCTCACATTTAGGGAACTTCTTTTTTATTTTTATTTCAACCTCAAGGGACTGCTCACACACGTTTCTAGCTCTTTCCCTCATGTACAGTCTTCCTCCTACAAACACCTGTCTCTGTGCTGTCTGTGTTTCTCCCTCATCCCCCCAAGCAGATTGTTTGCGTTCTCCACCCACCAACCCCTTCCTGACCCACCAACCCCTTCCTGACGTTTCTTTTTTAATATGTTTTCCTTTCCCAACGTTAGGTGACTTTGTCACTCCCTCGCCCACACGTCCATTTCCCATTGCTTCGACCACCCGCTCCCCCACCCACACCTCTGTTGTTCCCTCTCCCCCTTACCCCTTTCCCTCTCTCCCTCACGGTCCTTTAAAAACATTGTATTTCATTTAACATTTTATGGAAGGTCCAGTAGCTGCCATTTGCTGCTGGGCTGCTCCAAGTATCAAAATGAGCTTTCATGCTAGTAAAATGTAACTTTTTTATTTACAGATTCAATCCGTATCATTCTGTAGATGTGCACAAGTGTGGTGACGCATGCATTTGCATACATCATCGTACATGTGTGTGCCTATGTAATGATGTGGTCACAAGTTGCGGCCATGTCACTGTGCTTCTTTGTCTTGCATAAGCAATTTTGCTTTATACCGATGCTGTGCAACATACGCAAAATGTATTGGCAAAGTTTTAAATAGTGCTCTTTAACAGTCAGAAGTCAGAACGGAGGTGGCAAGACTCCAAGAGGGGTGCATGTGCCTGCCACAGAGAATTAGGCCATATGTTGACACACAACGATGTGTGTAGCGACAACCTGTATTATTTCATAAAGTCAATGAATACCACTGAAGTACATGCTTGCCACACTATGGGGCATATTCACAAGGACTTATCGCCGAGTTATCGCCACCTTAACGCATCAAAAGTGGAGATAGATTTAACGCCCCATTCACAAGCGGGTGCAAACTGCAGACATCGCCAGTATTCCCGCGATAACTGCCGCAAATTTTACCCCCACGGGTGACACCACCAACTAACCCTAATGAGATGCAGAGTAGGCGTTCCTGTGCAAAAACACACGAAAACACCACTACACCACTTTCACAACAAACTGCCAGATCTGCGATGCGAACCAAAAACAGGCGATAAGCCGCGGTAGCAGCAGGGAATTAACACCTGGCTTTTGCTGGTGTTAAGCAGGACGACTACCTGCAGCATGAAAGGGAGCCCAGCCAAGAGCCACATCTGAAGACCCACAGATGCCATGGAGACAATGATCATGCAGCTCGGAGACCCATGAGGGCCACAACACCCACGCCACCACTCCCAGGCCCCCCCCCCGGACCCCCCTCGGACAAACACATACCGTGCACGACACAAGAGCCACAAAAAGCACATGATGTCGCACAATGACAAAAAGAAACACACATGTGTGGTCAGAAGAACGAGAAACAGTCACTCATCATTGAAGTAACAACCAAAAACTTTATTGAAATACAACACAAAACACCAATGCGGAAGACTCCTGTCGGGTCCGTCCGGGACAACCTTGATGCCACAGCCTGGAAAAAAAAGCACCAAATCAGAACGTGTGTCATGCGCACATCAAAGGAGCGAGACACAGAGAAACAGAGAAGGAAAGAAAGGCAGAGAGAGAAAGAGAGAGAAGGAAAGGAAGGGAGAGAGAGAGAGAAGGAAAGGAAGGGAGAGAGAGAGAGAGAGAAGGAAAGGAAGGGAGAGAGAGAGAGAGAGAGGGAGGGACACTGTCGCCCCGCGCACCTAGGCACCACTGCTCACCTGCTGCCACCGGTGTGCCTCCAACCACGTGCCGGGATACATTGCAAGCCAACAGGTCTGCAATCTGTAATCGAGGCCAGAGTCAATCATGGCAGAGTCCATCTCACTGCACACGGCAACAACGCCTGTCCGTCCTGCGCACACATGCAGCCGCACCCTACCCCCTCCCGCCGGCCAGCGCTGGCTGTCCGCACTTGCGCACCCAGGCCCCACTGCTCACCTGCCGCCAACGGTGTGTCCACCAGTGGGCACACCACGTGCCCGTCCAAGCTCCAGGCCCCGGTCCCGCCACCATGGCATGCCCCACATCATGCAGACCCGCACTGCGGACCAGCAGGTCCCACACATGACGCTGAGTCCTGAGGCATCAATGGCAGAGACCACATCAGTGTACACGTCATCATCTCAGGCTGCACACCCGCTCAGCAATTTTGGTGCCAGTAACCCTGTGCAACCCCATTCAGCGCCACATGGTGGTAGGCCCGTGACGGCCGCACGGCTTGGGGTGCCACTAACCCTGTACAACCCCAGGCAGCGCCACGTGGTGGTAGGCCCGTGACGGCCGCAAGGCTTTGGGTGCCACTAACCCTGTGCAACCCCAGGCAGCGCCACGTGGTGGTAGGCCCGTGACGGCCGCATGGCTTCGGGTGCCACTAACCCTGTGCGCAACAACTCATGGGCCCTTTATGATTGAGAATCGTGGAACGTCCGTCATCCAGTCACCACCGGCAGTGGGGAATGTGACGTTGTCGGCCCCTTATATTGGCGGGGTCACATGGCCTGCGACGCCTGTGCCAGATGGGTGTGGTGTGTGTGCAAACCTGCCCTCAGGGAGTGGCCGTGACATGCTGACAACTAGACCAGTGACCTGCAGACCACTAGCGTGTAAACCTGCGACATGTAGCTGTGTGGCCCGCCCCTCGGAGCGTAAGTGGTCTGGCCTGGCGTATGCCGGACCAGCGCAGGGCTTGCAACAATGACTCGGGGGCTCTGGGCGTAGTTCAGTCCATGTCCGGACAAGGAAGTGACTAATGCGTGTGTCCCTGTTGTAGTGTCTACGGCACCCGGAACGCAATCGGCAATGTAGCACACTGTGACTGGAATCCCACTAGATGAGCATCATTGACGTTAGGGGGAATCACAGACCCTACATTCATCCACACATTCATACATGAATGATGAAAGACACGACACAGCAGTGCGTTTCTGACTGTTTAATGCACATCCAGTGGAGTTTTGCAGCTGGAGCAGTACAGGGCCATGCCAACCCCACTACACAATATGGGCCCGTGGAGGGCCAGCCAGAGTCCATCGGGGAATGACAAGTACAGCGGAAGAGGAAGGGTACAGTCCGCAGTCTGGTCGCCGTTTCATTGGTCACCAAACAGGATATGGCAGTCCATGTCGCAGTCCAAGGTGAGTGCAGCAGAGTGTATCGGGGGTCAGTGGAAGGTCATGGGGCCATGTGTGGCACCAAGCAGCAACAGGCCAGGTGGCGGACATGAATGCTAGTGCCTCCTTCTGATCTCAATCCCGTCCACGTCCTCGGATGTGTGCTCTGCCCCACCTGTGGGTGGTGCAGTTCCGGCTGCGGCACTGTGTGCCACTGACACATCAGGGGCTGGAGGTGGATTGTCGGCCGCACTGTGTGGCAGTGAAACATCAGGTGCCGGAGTGGAAATGCCTGTCGCACTGTGAGGCACTGACACACCAGGGGGCGGAGATGTGGATGGTGTAGGAGCAGCTGCATTCATCTGCGCCACGCCTTGTGGCAGCAATGCCATGATGAGGATATGCAGGGCATGGTAGATCCCAGCTACATTTCGCTGATGTGCAGCGCTGGCTGCCATCCTTTCCGCCTCCATCCGCACCATGTCCTCCATGAACCTCCGCATGTGTGCCAGCTCACGGCTGAGATCGCTGGAGCCACTCTGAGCAAACAGGTGTTCTTGTCTCCGAGTCATGACTCCAGCGATGTCAGCCAGGGCTAGTTGGAGACCATGGAGCAGCCTGTGGGTGTCCGTTAGGGACTGGAGGTGGTCCCTGATGGGACTTAGACACCCATGGATGGCATCAAGTTTGGTAGCCATGAGGTCGAACCCCACCCGCACCTGCTCAGACATCTCCCTCTGGCCGTCCAACACACGGCGTTGGAAGGCCATGTGTTGTTCGGGGGGGTCTTGGGAGCAGCCGGGGTTGTGGGTGCCTCCTGCTGGGTGGTTTGTGGAGTGGGTGGGGTCTCCTCGATGCAGCTGGGCTGCCCTGGTCCTGGAGGTGATTGGCTGAAGAGTTCAATGATGTCTTGGAGGGCTTGGGTGTCGATGCTGGTGATGTCCTCCTCGTCATCAGTGAAGAGTGGCTGGGACTGCTCTGCAGGAGGTGTTGACGGTGCCCTTGCAATGTGAAGGGGAGATGCTGTATTACAATGTGTTCACATGTATGTAGCCGCATGGTACATGTTCACATTCAGACAGCATGGCAATGTACATTGTGTCAGTCTGTGGATCAGGGCCATGATCCAGGGTCATTGTGGGTGTGCACTGTGCTCTGCTTGATTGTGCATATGTGCCATTGTGGCCATCTCCCCCGTCCCCCATTACCTGGTGGTTACTCACCCTGTTGCTGTTGTGTTGTGTCGTGTCGAGCAGTGTCCGCTCCCCCAACTCCTGCCACAGTCTCCACACTGATGACTGTCGACACCAGCTCCTCCATGTCATCCAGCTCCAGCTGTGGCGCTGGGCTCCCACCTCCAGTCTGCATTGCTGCCTTCTGGTTGCCTGCGAGTTTCTCCTTGGTTTTGCCCTTGATGTCAGTCCATCGCCTCTTGACCTCGTCCATTGACCTCTTGTGCTCTCCGACGGCATTCACCTTGTCCACGATGGACTGCCATATTCCATTTTTGGTGCCCAATGACACGTTGGAGGTGACGAACAGTTCTTGATGGTGTTCCATCACCTCCGTGACCAGGATCCTATTCTCCTGCGGACTGAACTTCGTCTTCCTCTTCTTCTTGTCCTTGCCCTTCCCTGTCCCCGAGGTCCCAGGCTGGTCGTCCGGGGTGCTTGTGGGGTTCCGCTCGTCCTCTGCGCCTGCTCCGGCTGCCTCCATGGTGCTTCGGTGTTGGTTATTTTGTGTTTGTGTGTTTTTCTACTTTTGTAGTGATTTTCCCGCCTGCCGTGTGTGTATTGCAGGCCTGGCGCTGCTTATCACTGATTTCCTCATCGCGGTTTGGCCCATCGCATGTTTTTTGCGTTGGGGTTTGGGTTTTTATCACCGTCGCGGTTGTTGTATCGCGGACATTGTCTGCGTTTTCGGGAGACTATCGCATGGTACCGCCGTGTTGTGAATTCCACATTAACACAGGGTTATTTTCCCGCGATAGACTGCGATGTGTAAAGTTGCGTTAACATTTTTGGAGATGTTTAGCGCACGTTATTGTGAATATCCCCCTATGGGTTTATGTATCACTGAGCACTATTGTTCACATCTTTCACCTATCACTAACACTGCGCCGTCCACTTGAAGCACCTACTGTCTTGGGTACAATTATATGTACTTGTCTCTAAGATACCATGGATGTATATACATACTGAATGCCTGCACATGTATGTGCATACAAATATGTGTATAACTATTAAACAGCTAGGGGCAGATCTACAAGAAAGTGCCGCAGTGCGGCACCGCAAGCCCTTTGGCTGCGCCACGCTGTGGCCATTTCAGAGCACATAAATACGACATATCTACAATGATATGTCGCATTTCTGTGCTCTCCCCTGCGCTGGTGCACAAACAGCTGCCATGCGCCGGTGTAGGCACCCTTGCACCATGGTGCAAGGATGCCTGCGCCATGGGGAGATTGTTTTTGTGCAGGAAGGGGCACCTTCCTGCACAAAAAAAATCACTACAGGCATTTTCCTCTTTCAATGCGTGCTGTAGAATGCAGCACACATTGAAAGAGGAAAAAACGAGGAGAAATGAAAACATTTCTCCTCGTTGCTCCTGGCTACGCCACCCCTAGGGTGGATTTCTCGTAAATCTGGAAATGTGTCTGGTTCCATGGGTGTTGTGTGGGAACACCCACAGCAACACCCTTGGAATGCCCCTTTCACGCAAAGTGCTGTGTGTAAAGGGGCCATATTTACAAGACAGGAAAAGCCATGCAGGGTGGCTTTTCCTGTCCTTGTAAATATGGGGAAGAGAAATGCGCTGCTAGTGCGTCACAAAAAGTGACGTACTGGCAGCGCAAGGGGCTTGTAAATCTGCCCTCTAGTCTTTCATAAATTTTGATCTGGAATTAGACCACTGCATTATAGTTGCCTAGGATGCGCAGGATATTAGCTTCCCCTGAGGGAACCACGGTTTAGTATTAATTTACCCAGGTCCCTAGGGACACCGGGTTCCCCCGTACATTGTCTATAATGCCACACTATGCTAGCAGGAATAATTTAACAAAAATAAATTACTTTACTGATCTGCAAAATAGGTTTTCGTTAGCAAAAGTGAAAGGATTGGGCTCTGTGGCGTGTATGGATCACAGCATGAGCTGGGTGGTAGATCTAGTCATCAAACACCCTATTTATTAAGAGTTTGTAATGAGGTTCTCCGTTTGGAAAATAGGTGCTAGAGACAAAGATCCCTCTTCCTGTCTTCCTCCCTCCCACCTCCCCTGCTGTCTACTTACCCTCTGTAAAACATGCACAGTATTCCTATTTGTGTTTATCAAAGCACAAAGCTCTGTAGACCTCAATCCTATTACAGAAATGAATGAATTCAATATATGTTCAATGATGTGTTAAAATTGAAAGAACGTCATTAATAGTCAAAGATGTTAGGACTGTGCTGTATTTTATTTCTGGCGGGAATAAAATGTGCATTATCTCACCAGGCACTTACTCTTCCATATTGCTACTTCGTGGCTAATGTGGGGAGAAGCAGCAGGATCCGTCCAGTATGGAAGAGCGCTGCGCGGGTGCTGAGACGCAAGCGCCCCGGAGGAGGCGGGCACCGTAGAGACTGGCTTGCTCCTGCATGAATTTTAGGATTTCAAAACATATTTCGGCTTAAACCTTCTTATAGTTTGCATACATCTTTACTAAGTAGCATTTGGTGCCAGATCTCTTTTTAAACCAGATATTAACTGTGAAAACTCACTTGGTAGTAACCCAAATCATTGTAGAGATGTATCATAATATGCTATAGGCTGGCATCCACTTAGGCGAAACTGAATACGCCTAGTGCAAGAGCTTAAGTAATATCTGGTCTGGTCAATTGACACCACTATTCTTGTCTCTATGTAATTCAGATGAAGTTTTATATGAACAATATCCAGTGATTGTTTGTAGTTATCTAAACGCAGATGAGAAATATCTTATCTTGGCCGTCTCTCTATGTCTCTCGTAGGCTTGACATAGATACACGTAGACATAACTACAAACCACTTGGCCTCCAGGAAGAAACAGAAAGCACACCTTCGTATTTACTGTGGAATCAGCTTTTTTCAATCAGGGAGCATCAAGAGGTGTGATACCTTATACAAGCATCGCTCGCTCACTCACTCATATATTGGTAGTAAATAAGGGTTAACAATTGCATATCATCTGAATTTTTCACTACAAACATCAACACTCTAATTATTCTCCATCTCTGTCTTTGTTCTCACACTATTATTACATTCCTGCGTCTAACCTAGAGCCGGCATTGTGCTGCTAATATCGCGATTGCGGATCCTACAGGAAGGTATCTCTAAATGCGAAAAGGCGTTAGTGCCATATCAGGGAATGCTGGAGTTGGAGTGTGGTTCCTACTAAATTAATGCTAACCAACTGGAGATATGCATTAATAAAGCTGAAGTAGAAGTTCAGAGAAGGACTGAAGGATTCCTGTGATACAGTCTGCAAATTCAACACAAGATCACCAATGCTTGGATATCTTTACTACTGGTTTAAGAAAAGGGGCCTCACCTAGAACTGCAAGACCGCTACTGCACTGAGATCAATCTCCCTTGGCCAAGAGTGTTACAATATTTATCAATTCAGTACATAACATCTCTCCCACTCCTCCTCTGCACAGGTCTGTCCTGGACACCGAAAAATTCAAGTTCCTTTATTCTCTCTTGATTTCACAGCTATCAGACCACATTGGCCCAGACGTACGAATTCATTTAGCATTTCTTAACGGACCGAATTGCTATTTCAGCCTCATTTAGAAATGCTAAATGGCCTTTTCAGATGTACAAAGGGCCAAAACCGGTCGCAATTTGCGATTTCTACCCGGTAGTAATTGCAAATTCAGCCGCGATATAGGAATCGCAAATAGGAATTAGCTATTTACGATTCCTAAAGCACATGTACGTAGCATTTCCTAAATGCGAATCGGACATTTAGGCAATGCTCTTACCATTGACTTGAAGTCGATGATAACCATGTGCAAAGTTAAATTTTAAGCCCAGAGGCACCCTTGGCTTTGCATTTCTATTAGGAAATCGCAATTTTGGAAGTGCAAACCATTTCCTATTTTGCCCATAGACCAGAACGCAATGGCATTTCCTATTTGAGATTCCCTAATAGCGATTCCCACTTTGTAGGAATCGCTAATAGGGAATCGCAAATTTAGTACATATCCTTTTGCATTTCTTAAATAGCGATTCCTACAGAGTCGCTATTTAAGAAATGCAAACGGGAAGCTTTGTACATCTGGGCCCAGCTCCTTAGAACGTGGAGCCCCAAAAGCAGT
This sequence comes from Calotriton arnoldi, assembly GCA_963921515.1. Lineage (NCBI taxonomy): Eukaryota > Metazoa > Chordata > Amphibia > Caudata > Salamandridae > Calotriton > Calotriton arnoldi. The sequence continues at coordinate 823,877 of CAWUFW010007480.1, read as the reverse complement.
CAAGCAGAGTAGCCCACTGTCCATACCTGGACTGACTTTTCTGAGCTCAGTAAGAAGGAGCTATTCCCAGCTTTTTGGTCCAGGAAGTCAGGAAACATTAAATTATTCTACACTGCTAGTATATGGATTGTGGGTCCATGGTAGCATTTTGCCTTGGTGCACATGTGAAGCCAAAAAGACACCAATCAGAATCTTCACCTCAGCTAATCCGCGATTTGTTTTGCAGCATTATAGCATCCCCAAATCACCAGAGAATAGGTTTGGGGTTCCCCAAATCCTTATTCATCTTTTGTCCGAAAATAAATATGGCAGTATCCCAGATACATTTTAGATTAATTTGCTTCATCAAAAAATGCATATATATATTTTTTGATTTTGGTAAATGCTTGCTGCTATTGTCAAGAAGCTATGCATTTATAATTATATTCTCTTTGTAGAGGGTAAATAGATAAATGGATGTCTAGCCTATTAGCATCCTTTGTTTAATCTCCCATGCTTTCTCTTACTGAGATAGAGGTGATGGTTATTTTTCTTAAGCATTCATAGTTAATAAATGTCTGTTGCATCTACATTGGTTCAACTGTTTCTCTTATTCCCAGTTGTTGAACACTAGTTAGAGCACTGGCCGAAAGTTCAGAAATATAGTTGCCCATTGTAACCAGCAATACAATAACATGTTTATCAAAGACAAGAATAACAAGCATTTGCAATGCAATAGGTCTCGCAATTGCGAGATTTTGAGCTATTGGCTTTGTAAATGACAATGCTTTTTATTTGTGTTTAAAAACGTGCAATAATAAAAGGCAATGGGCCCGATTCACAGAACTAACTTAAGACAAAATCCTAAACTTACTACCATTTTGGTATTCACAGAAGGCACTTACTCATTTTGGTATTCACAGAAGGCACTTACTTACTCATTTTGAGTAACTTACTCATTTTGAGTAACTTACTCATTTTGGTATTCACAGAAGGCACTTACTCATTGATGAGTAAGTGCCTTCTGTGAATACCAAAATGAGTAACTTACTCATTTTGAGTAATTTACTCGTTTTGAGTAACTTACTCATTTTGGTATTTACAGAAGGCACTTACTCATCAATGAGTAAGTGCCTTCTGTGAATACCAAAATGAGTAAGTTACTCAAAATTAGTAAGTTACTCAAAATTAGTAAGTTACTCAAAATGAGTAAGTAAGGGCCTTCTGTGAATACCAAAATGAGTAAGTGCCTTCTGTGAATACCAAAATGGTAGTAAGTTTAGGATTTTGTCTTAAGTTAGTTCTGTGAATCGGGCCCATTGTCATTTACAATACTAATAGGTCAAAGTTTCTAAAACGCGAGACCTATTGCATTGCAAAGGCTTGCTGTTTACAAGCGCCCCATGTTGCGCTTTCAAGTTAATAGAGGCCTCGCCCCTTTCTTTAGACGAGCCGTGTCTAAAGAAAGGTCTGTGGCCGCTATTAAAGTGAAAGCGCGGTATGGGGCACTTTTACCCCAAAAAGCATTTGTTTGTCAGGTTCACAAACAAATGTTTTTTTTGTAAAAGCGCCCCGAGAAAGCATGCATGGCGCGCTGAATGTTGCAGGAAAGCAACAACCGAAGTTAAAGGGCCAGTCCTCATGGGAGGTTACAAATGAAGACAAGGCGGTACTAAGGAGGGACTAACAAGCCTATTAACGAATCAGAAGCCAGCATTTACAAAGGACAATGACAAAAGCCAATGACAAATATGGGCGGAGAGTGGGCGGGGCTTCAAGTCCATACTCCAATACAGCATTGTTTGCAGAGCAGTGCATGCGCTGCCCAGGCTCGACCTAAAAAGGGGAGTCTTCAGATTGTTTCTGAATTAGTTGGATCCCTAATTATACATATGCCTATTAATTAAAGTCACCGGCAATCTAGGCCAGGGCCACTAGTTGTGCCTTTCTTTGTCTTCTTTTCTTGGAATCATCCATTAAATTAAAATGGGTGATCTCTGTCTATCCACTAGTCTGTGCTTTGTAAAGATAGGCTAAATATTGGTTCAATGTGCTTCATTTACCAGACTTATCTTGTCAAACTTCACTCTTTAGGCTACTAGGAGTATTACCTCAAGGTTAACTCTGTACTTAAAGTTAAATACCAATATTATGGCCTTACTTTGGATTTTCAGGCTTTAGCTAGCTGTTATGTAGACAGTGTAGCCTAAGCTACATTACTATAGTCTAGATTTAAAAGGATGATGGTATAAAGCACAATCTATGGATGCATTAAGGTAGGAAGTGTTTAAAGAGAAAAACTGTACAGTTTAACCATAAATGTAACTTGAGAATTGAAGCTCAAATATTTGTAAAAAAATAATTTTTCACACATAGAGGGAGGTTTTGGAGTCATGTACAAAATAGTGGGCATTGGAAAGGAGACTGACAAAGACTACTGCATCTAAATATTAATTGTGAGCAGGTCACCTTCCTGGAGATGCCCTATAGTTCATTCCATAAAGGTAAATTAGTTTTAGTGAGAACAACATCGACTCATTCTTGGTAGGCGGACCTGGGAGACAAGGCAATCTCCACTGAAAGTTCATGTAGATGTTGTGATTAACGTTACAACCAGTACAACAATACGCTAAGGATTAAAGAACTGCAACATCATCATCGTGTTTAGGTTAACAAACAGAAAATCTGTAATAAAAATAAATAAAATGTAAACAGGTTTAAAAAGTTACTTGAAAAAAGAAAAAAGTCACCACCAAAAATCAATGGGAAAGATGTTACATTTTGTAATCAAGAGAAAACCTAACACAATGAACAATGTCCTCAATAAAAATAAAGGGCAAAGAGCATTGAAATGAAGATTGATGCTAAACCAAAAAAAAAATATTAAAAAGGTTTCTGGTTATTCTCTAGGCAATTAAGTGGGGCCATGCACAACCTGCAGCAGCCCATGAGTTCAAGCTGTCTGATACAAGAGAAGGTTGGTTGAGTTGAAGCAGTCAGCTAGTGGGAACAACTCTAGGGCAGAGCCTCTGTCAAAAATAAAGTTGGAAGTCAACATGTTTAGGGAACATAAAGTAAAATATTAAGCTGTCCTGGAAGCCTAATCTAAGGTTATGGGTTTCTCTCTGTCTGTTCTACAATTATGGGACTTAGAAAATTTTATGGAGCTTGAAAATCTTCTGCTGGACCAACAGGTACGTTCCACCTAATTTGGACTCTAAAAGGTAGCGTCCAATCCACTCAAGATTTCAGATTTGTAGTAAACTAGAAATCCCACACAGTTCTCTGCAATCACTGCATGTTCTTCTGAAAAAGAGCTCCCTAGAAGTAACCTACCATCAAGTTAGTAGATTATTCAAATCAGACCCAAGACATTAACCTCTCTCATAACTCTGTAGTGGATAGAGCAAAGCAAAATAGGATATTTTAATTGAGCGTGTATGGAAAAGCTAAGACTTAAATGTTAAAACATCACATCATTCATTACCACAAGTTAAAATTAATATTTGACACTAAACTTGTCATTTTTATGCAGATGGGGTTTCAGTTTGAACTGATTGTCACCCTAATGTGACTGTATCAGCCACAGAGACAATTTTCTGGATCCTAGGAATACATATATTCTACCTCATAGCGTTATAAGCGAGCATACCTTCACGAGGCTGGTCTCATGAGCTTCCACACTTAATGTGCAGTTTATTAATTTAGCGCAACTTTCAGTACCAGTCTAGTGTCAGACAGAGACCAGCCTGAAATTAAGAGATCTGCATTCCAGATGCAGAGAAATGGTGCGCTTATACTGATTCTATGACTTGTTTATAAAGTCTGATGCCACAGTAGAGCTCACAATCTATGAATCATAAATGTGCAAACATTGGGAACTCTACAACAGCAGCTGGATTTCCCACAGGAATGATCTTTATTTTTGTTCCATTCAGTGCGAGGTAGTTGGAATTCTGCCACACCTGACTATCTTTAAAGCAATTTTTATTTTTTTCTATTTATGGTGTATTTAATTGTTTTCTACAGCACAGGCTTCTTATAGCTTGCCACTTTGTAGGACTAGTGGTGTAAAGATGGTGACATTTCTAGAAGACTGTCCACCAATTACTTGGGTGAAGAAGCATCCAAATCTGTAGGGGATCTGTCATGCAGGAAGAGATTTCAGATCAACTTTTCTGCTCAAAACTGCACCCCAGCGGTATCCTGGATAGACAGGAATGTGTCTTTGAATAAGCTTGTTTTCAATGATGTTTTTGAAATGTGCCAGGTTGGGTAACTTTTTGAGTTGTGTACAGAGAGTGTTCCAGAAATGAGTTCCCACCACACAGATTGATTCCCTACTGCGGGTTTTTCCATCTGAATCAGGCCTGAACTAGCTACTTTGCGTTACTGGAGGTCAGGTTGCTGTTCGGTCTGTAGTTTCAGAACAATGACTGAAGACATTTTGAGTAGATGCCCACCTGAGCTTGAAGATGGTACCCAAAATTTTTGATTTTATTGTCTGTGCCACTGGAAGCCAGTGCATATCGCTAAGTTTCGGTGTGATGTTGGATACTTTCTTTAAATTGAAACAGAGTCTGACTGCTTGGTGTTTCAGTGTAAACTACATTGCTCTAGTCAGGTTCAATAGCACTATAGCTCTAGTGAGATGAATTCAGCAATTGAGCAGAAAGAGTATCCTTCTCAGCAACATGAGAAGGTGGTTGATTTTTTTTTTATAACTACTATGATTATCAAAGGAGAGATCTGAGTTAAACCTCACCCTAAGATTTTTAACTGCCCATTAAAAAAATGAAAGGAAAGTTCTTGTCAGTTTAATCTTATACTTTGAGGATTTCATTTTTTGAACTAATCAAACACACATAGCTCTCCTTCATCCATTGATGAATGTGTTTAAAGCATGTGGTTATGTTTATGCATTGCTCTTTATGACTGTTGTGAGAGGCTGGCCTGGTATATGATGTCCACTTATGTAAGTGGGCACCTTGCACCAGTCCAGACAACCCTAATGGTGATTTAAGAGGTCTTAGACAACCTTAGAAAGCTCTCCAAGTGGTAGCTGTAGTATTTATAAAAATATGTATTTATTATATAATGCTCTCTAGTGCATTCCAATATCTCCAACATGGAGATAAACACAATGCACACAATACTATAGCAAGAAACACAGTAAATAGCACGGTATACCCAGTCCCCCGGGGGGCACCAAACCATATATTAAGAAAGTGGTATAAGAACCATGACTCGAGTCAGGACAATGTCAAAAGGACGTAGAATTGCTGGGGACCCGCAGAACCACCCAAGGTAAGTAGATAGGGACCCCACAGAGAGCGTGTGCAGTATGTGAACACGACCGTGTGCTCTAAACAAGTCTATGTGAAAGTCGCAGTTGAATTTTTAAAGATTAAGGACCCTTCCTAGTGGACCCTGAAAAAACCCCTTGGAAGACAGAAGGTTGGAGAGCCACCCCACCCGTGGATACCCTAGTACCAACGTTACCTACACCAGGGAAGCTGGGTGCATACTTGTGAATTGATGTTGGAAACCACAGTCGAACCCAATGGAGGACTTCAGGAAAGTGCCGCTGTGGAGGAAGGAAGAAGTGTCCGATGGAATCCAAGGATGGATTCTTGATGAGAGGTACCTGGAGGTCGAGGGGACAGAGTCTTTGTCACTCAGGGGTGACCAGGAGACTTGGAAGTTGACTGCCCTCCGATGTCAGGTGTTGCAGGATGGATGACGAGGACCTTGACTCTACAACTGTGAGGACCAGGCGACGCTGAGGAGGTCCAGGAGCCGTGCACGAGCTGTCCCATGAAGGATGTCGAGTGCTGAGGGATCAGTGTCCAACGGGAGCACCAATAAGCCTTGGCAAATGCAACCAACGCAGGAATCAAAGAAGGAGCAACGTCGGGACCAGCAAAGTCCAGGGGACTCACCAACAGCAGGCCTCGAGCGATCAGGGGAGCCCAAAAAAAACAAGTGTGACCCTCAAGTGGACCCACAGGCCGGAGGCACTGGAGTCGCGAGAGGACCTCAAGCAACTCACCAAAATATGCAGGCCACAATGCACACGATGCGGTGTGGCTGAAGATTCTGGTCACTGGAGGTGCCCGGGGTTGGAGGTACTTGGAGCCCGAAGATCTCCTTGAAAAGAAGTCAAGAACCCTTTGCAACTGCAAATTGACGCGGTGCACAGGGTTCGGTTTTTGCAACCCCCACGAGGGATACTGGCCTCAAACTTGGTGAGAGGGCAGGGCAGGCCTCGGGAGCTGTGGAAAACCACCACCTGTGTTGTAGAGCCTTTGGAGTCCGGAGGAGCTCAGGATCAGCAGACCGGTTGACTTAGTTGCAGTGCCTGCGAATGCAGGGAAGTGACTCCTTCACTCCAAGGGAGATTCCTTCAAGTGTCTTTGATGCTTCACAGGCCTTGGAAGGTTTCTATATGATGCACAGGCACAGACGATGCAGCAGACTGGAAGGGAGATGAAGTCAGGCCCAAACGAAGTCCAGTAAAGTCCAGGGTGCCCACACAGTAGATGTAGAAGTCGTGTCTGATCTGAATCTCATCCCTCGACGAATCCAGGGTCCTACACCCAGGTAAGCCCTTAAGTACCCTAGGGAAAGGGTTGGGAAGATTCAGGGGACCCTACCTGGGGAGGGTCTGGACAGGGGGGAGGTTACTCCCATGTCCTTTGTCCAGTTTCGCGCCAGAGCGGGAGCCAACGGCTCCCAGAACTGGTTTGAACTGGACTACGCACTGGGGCACCAAGTGTGCCCCTCATGCAGACTTTCTGGCGCTGACAAGCGCACCCACCCGGTCCCAATACACTAAATCCTGTCTGGGAGGTGGTCACACCTCCCTGTGACAGGATGCCTATTGTTCCACCTTCCTCTGCTCGAGCTTGGCTCAGCAGCAGGAGGGCAGAAATGTTCTCTGGTAGGCAGCAACCATTTTGTGCTGTCCGGGTTTAGAAGGTTGGCACCGGGAACACTGTGAGCCTTACGGAGGGCTCTATAAGTACTTGGAATCATACCTCCCACACCGTTTACGGTGTGGGGGTATGATTCCAACATGTTTGATACTAAACATGATAGGATTCGTTGCAGCCGTTATCGAGATGGTCATTGCGTAATTACGTGGCGCCCCTCTATATCGTATGGCTGCTTCACTGACAACCTGGGAGAATGGATTCCATAGGCTGCAGGGGTGTCCTGCTCATGCAGGGGCACCCTCTCACTTAGAACCATGCACCCTGCCTTCAGGATTGCAAAGGCCTGCTATAGGGGTGACATAGGTTTTAAGTGCAGTGACCCTTAGATATAGGAAACCTATATCTTAAGTAAGTGGAGCAAGCACCAACTTACACAGGCTGCAACGGCAGGCCTGTAGTTCCATTTTTCATGGTCTCCCATGGGTGGCATAATACACGCTTCAGCCCATGGGCGACCTCTGGGGTACCTAGGCCCTGGGTACATGGGTACCATATACTAGGGACTGATACGGGTACCCCAGTATCCAATCTGGGATTGTTCCTAAGTATTCAACACAATAATTTAGGGAGAAAGCAGATAGACTGGGTTCCTGATTAGCAGGATCCCAGTCAGACTAGTCAAAAACCAGCATAGCACCAGGCAAAAAGTGGGGGTAACCATGCAGAAGGATCCTACCTTCCTACAACTGTCCACACAGATATGTATGTTGTATATCATGTTTGAAATTGTAATTGGTATTGCAAGATCAGCTGTGCTAATAGTCTCATGTATATGTTCAATATTAGGGGTGTCATAGGAGGGTTCTGAGGGACCCGCAAGAGACGGTTTTCACTGATGATGATAAGGACCTAACTTTTTTCAAAATTTCTCACCCCATTTCTTTAGGCAGAAGTATTTATGGTCCATAGTGTTGTAAGCTCCAAACAGGTCAAAGAGGACTAGCATTTCTGAGCAGGATGCATCTAAGGAGGATAGCATATTCTGGAATCAGCAACTGTGGTTTGTGTCCCACAGCCCAGACTGAACACAGATTGGCAGGCATGCCATGTATGCCATGCAGAAATACGTATCGTTTAACCTCCTGCCATTGTCTTCGCATAATCTTGCTAATTCAAGAGAGGTTAGAGATAGGACTGTGATTCACTGGCTCTAGGGGGTTAACTTGTGGTTGCTTAAATAATGGCACACTTATGGCATGTTTTAGGGTGCTGGGGAGCACTCAATGGTGAAGACAGACATTTATCTTGTTATATCTAAATTAAACATAGTAAAGTTGTATTTTATTATCTTGGCAGTGCTCAAGAAGGTCATTTGAGCATTTCTGTTTGCAGGCTATTTCACTCACTTGTTTGTGCCTTAAATCAAGGTGCTGGGGATGACCCAAACATATCTGTTCTCTTCACCAGAGTATTTAGTATCTTGGTTTGGAAGAGGTATGTCAGGTTATTGCAGTGTTGGTCAGAATTAACCAGAACTTCCCTGGTTTTATTAGCAGTGGCGGCCGCCACCTATCTAAGCTGGTAGACGGCTGGGGGGGTAGTGGAATAAAATAAAAATTGAAAAAGCGTACCTGCGCTCCTGTCCCGCTGACGCTGCAGGCCGCCTCGTTGCTCCTCTCGTCCGGCCCGGAAGCGGATGGGCCTCAAAGCACAGGCTCCCCACGCAATCCAGACGATGCTCTCTAGCATGAGACCAGTGCCAGGATTGGTCTGAGCGGCCTCATTTGGCACTCAGACAATGCCTGGGAGCCTGTGGCTTTCCTGCAACCCAGCTATGCAACACAGCTAGGTTGGAGAAACATTAGTGCACATATCTGTTTGGCCGGCCTAAGACCGCTGGCCAAACTGAGATGCATACTAATAAGTGCACACTACTCCTTCTCCAGCCACACCCTATACTCATTGCCCGGCTCAGACAGCAATATATAAAATGACAATAACATTGTGTTATTATCATTTTATTTATCATCTACTGGTTCTGGGCAGTGGGGCGACGCTCCTCCGCCATTTCGGAGGAGCCGCACCTGCTTATTAGATGCCTGGTTATGTCTACTTGCAAAGTGCACTTTCTTTACTGCCTGTGAAGGAAGGTCCTCTGGGATAGTATCAGTTAAAGGGGGAGGGAGTTCATCGAGAGAGGTGGTGGTTCCATTATATTAATACACATCAACTTTTCTTCTCTTTGAAAATGGGTTTAGGGGTTAGGAAATCGTGGCTATACACCTCAATTGATGGGCAGGGACAGCCGGTGCAGGTAAGAGCGGTGGGCGGGGGTGGGGGAGAGTCGACAGACGACGACAAGGAAAAATTAAAAAAAGAAAACCACTTACCTTGCGCTCGCTGCACCGCCGAGGTCAGTGGTTTTCTTTTTCTTTTCTTTTATTTTCCCTCGTCATCTGTTGACTCCCCCCACCCGCGCCCCACCGCCCCACCACTCTCACCTGCACCAACCGTCCCTGCTGATGGGAGCTGAAGTAAGAAGCTGCCAAGCATGCCCCGGGGCCAGTATAAATGCTGAGAAATGTGTCCCTTTAGCTTTTGAGGAATACTATCCATTGGAAAGGACTTCTGCCTTGGGAGCATTGTAAAATATGTTGAAAAGAAGGGAAGAATGGCTGATATTGGCCTAACAGCATGTTAGTAAGAGCTGCTGGGTTTGAAAGTACTAACAGGGCAACTGTTTCAAAATAGGCAATTTATGCTTGATTGCAAGCTAAACCGAAAAGGTATTTCACTTGCAGAACTCACAAAAAGTCATTTTAGAAAGACACATACCTTTGACTACATCACTGACATGGCGCGTGTCAGGAAAAACTGGAATATGGAAGGAAACGTTGCCTGTATTCAAATCGGCACCCTCATATATAAATCAATTTGAGAATTATTGGCTTGTTCTACAAAGATTACATTTGCGAAAAGTGGTCGCAAATTGCGCATCAATGTTTTGCAAATGCAGTCTGATTTTGCGAACTGATCTATGCAGGTGTTGGGGGAGGGCACGCTGCCTGATGCAGTGCGCGGCTTAAAGCCAGCTTGTTCAACAAGGGAGGAGCGCTGGAACCCTGTGTCATTTGAGCAAGATGGGTGTTTGGAGAGGGGTCCTGTAGGCGTGCGGGCTATATGGGAGGAGGAATATAAGGGGGCAGAGGTCAAGGTGGCAGCAGACATGCATAGAGGGTGGCCAATGGCTGAAAAGGGGCCATGGATCAAGGAAGCAGGTAGCATCCCAGGGTCTGTCATTGGTGTTAGTAGCAACCCTTTTAGACTGGAATGAAGAGGAGCATGAGGTGGAAGATGGGGAGAGCAGAGATGAGCAGCTGGATTTGGGGAGGAGCTGGTCAGTGGGAGCAGGTCACAGCTGGCCAGTTAGCGTGTACGGGAGGGGGGCCTGTGCCTGGGAGTAGACATGAGGGCCAGGTTGGGGAGCCCAGGAGGCAGTGCCCATTGTGCGCGAGGTGCTGAAGGTGGGAGCAGGTGGGAATGGCCACTGAACGAGGCAGACGGTGTTGGGTGCATCTCGGGAGACTAGGGTGCTAGGCGCCAGCACACCGGGCCTATTGTTTTTTCTTGCAGGCGGGGGACTACGAAGTGGTGGTGGACTCCGAAGAGAGCATAGTGCAGTTCAGATGCCCCGAGGAGAAGAGAAGGCAAGCCACCGGGCGGCTAGCTGGATGATGGCAGTGGACAACAAGATCACTGACACAAGAAGGTCCAGAGTGGCCTTGTCAGTGCAACCAGCTGGAGGGTAAGGCACGACCCCTGGCGCAACAAGACCGGGAGTGTGGAGCCCAACATTGGCAGAAAGGTTGGGAGGGCATGCTACAGCCCCTCAATGCGAGAGAAATTGCCAGGGCAATGGTAACTACATGGTACAACTTCAGCGACAGGAGGTGTCAACTGCCGGTGTAGCAGGGGGTGCACTGACACTTGGGGAGACGGTGCTAGACTACAATGAAGAGAGTCTAGAGGATGGCAAGGTTGTGGATGATGATGAAACACACATGGCAGAGACCAAGTGGTGGCAACAAGCATCTGGTCAGGCAGGTGGGGGGGAGTCTAATCAGATTGTTCATAGTGTTTTCCAGGAAAATATGGAGGGTTGGTTAAGATACGCAAAACATGCCGGAGAGAAGAGGTCAAATGGTGAGATGGCTGGCCCTGAATCGAGCACTGACTTTGACGTCAAGTAAGAGCATTGCAGAGGAAGCGTGCGCCTCCATAATGGTGTCTATTGGTGTGGATGTGAGGGAGTCCTCAGACAGCGGAGAGCCAAGGCTGCACAGGGGTCGCTATGTGACTGACACAGGTGTAGGCACAGAGGAGCCCAACACAGGACCCAATGGAGGGGCAGCATAGGATGACAGTAAGCAGGGTAATGGTACGAAGGTTGCGAGCAAGGGGGAAAGGGGGCAGCCAGAGGCTACCAGTAAGGAGGACGACAGGAGCAGCAGGAGAGAGGGATAAGGGAGCTGGGGGTTAGACAGACATCAAAGAAGATGATCTGGAGATCAAAGAGTTAAAAAACAAGAAACTACCTTATATGGGGGTGTCTAAGCCACTTGGGGGGCAACTCATGTTAGCCACTAAGGAGAAGATTTGGAAGGGAGAGTATGTTGAAATGCTCAAGTTATTGCGTAGGGAATTGTGGGCTAAAGAAGAGTCCAAAGAAGAGAGGTATGAGTTAGCCAAATGGCCCAAAGTGCCTTTGACCATAGAGAACTGGACAGCTGCCTATATCAGGTCACAAAATACCAAATCGCAGGAGGTCGCAGAGCGACCTCTCTAGTTAATATTATTTAAAAAGGTCGCAATTTGTGATCTTGCATGATTGGCATCAATCACAGGGATGGTGGCCTGCAAGGGACAGCAGACCACCATTCCTGTGATTGCTTTTTATAGAAGCTCAGATTCTTTAAAAGAAACCTGTGCTGCTCTAAAAAGAAAACGTTTTCCAATTTGGAAAACTTCAGTGTAAGCAGGAAGTGCTCTTTTGGACCACTACCTATCCCCACTGAAGGAAACCTCTTTCACTTTGTGAACCTGTTGCCCTCCCAACTTGGGTGTTGGTAACGGACCAATGGTTTGCTGCTGGAACCATGGTCAGAAACCATTATTACATACCTCACTGACTTGCAATTGAGAAGGAACCCCTTAACGCATCCATTCCAAATTCTGATTCAGCAGGAGTTTCTAATCCCATTTTGCATTTTAGAAAAGGTTTTCTGAATCACAAATAGGGTTAGTACATCAGAAAAAGTGATTTGTCGATCGCAAATCCTTTAATTCAGGGTTTGCCACTGCTGAAAACTTTGTACATCAGGCCCTATGTTCTGTTTGATCGTGAGATTCAAATCACTCCTAGAAAACCTTTTATGTGTGTACTTTTTCTTAGAAAACTGTTGCCGAGATGTTTTACAACTGCTTCTTTACGTCATTAGGGCAGTAAATGTAATTAATTTACTGTAAGTATTCTTAATTAAAAATAGTTTCCAACCAATAAATCAATAGATTTTGCATACTTTTAATTAGCAATCCAATTGCAGATTATAAACACAAATAACACTATAAGGAAAACACTAGATTAAACCAATATCTAGCTCAAATAATGACATGACAAACACATCTCACCCAGTTTATTATACTGCAAAGATCTCACGAAATAATTATAAGTTATGAACAAGTGAAAGGATTAAAAGATCAATTAATAGAAAAGCGAAATTATTAAACCTGTCATCTCAAAAGCACTTCACATTATATAGCAAGTGCTTGTCTGCATCTTGTATTTAGCAAGCGACTTTGAGAATTCATACCATCTCAACATAATTTCCTACGCAGACGACATCCAACTCATCCTCTCACTCACCGACAATCCCACCACCACCAGAACCAACTTCCACAGATGCTTGACAAACGTCACCGACTGGATGAAGAACAACTGCCTGCAGCTGAACACAGACAAGACAGAAGTACTGATCTTTGGCAACAGGAGCAACACAAGGAATGACTCCTGGTGACCATCAGACCTAGGACCCGTACCCACTCTCTGCAACCACGCCACAAACCTCGGAATCATCATTGACAACAAGCTCACCATGAAATCTTAGATCATCGCCATCTCCTCTGCTTGCTTCCTCACTCTGCGCAAGTCAGCCGACTGGACTACGGCAATGCCCTCTACGTAGGAATCGCTGCACACCTTCTGCAGAGACTTCAGACTATGCAGAATGCCACAGCCAGACTCATCCTCAGCCTTCCCCGACGAACCCACATCACATCCCACCTCAGGAAACTCCACTGGCTCCCCGTACAGAAAAGATGCCAATTCAAGCTGCTGACCCACGCACAGAAGGCTCTACACAAGCAAGGACCCGCCTACATTAACCACCATCTGAACTTCCACCAACCATTGAGAAGACTACGCTCCAACTCCCTTTCACTTGCCCATACTCCCTGCATCTACCGAAGCAGAAGTGGAGGACTCTCCTTCTCCCACATTGCAACAAAGACCTGGAACAACATCCCCGTGCACCTCTGGACCATCACCTCACTTCTGGAATTCTGAATGGCTCTCAAGACCTGGCTGTTTGAATAAGCCTCCGGGTCCTGCAAGCACCTGGATACCCTACCGGGTGATTAGCGCACTTTATAAATCCTGATTGATTGATTGATACCTGTTCCGAGCATGGGGCTTAGGGCACCTACCCCTATTGTCCATTATTCATATCGAAGGCTATCTTCAGCATGCACTAGATATACAAACGACACTTTCAATCTTTCGTAAAAAATTTCCAACCAACTCACCAGGGGCTTGACTTGAATATTTCTCTCTTCTTTGCTCTAGGTATTTTACCTCCAACTTCTAGAACCCTGGATTGCTCACTTTTCCTTACCTTTATTCACTCATAGTCATCCTCCCTTTCAATCAGTGTGAGGGAATGGCGGTGCAATGTGGGGTGAGTGGGATTAGAGAATACCTCCTGACCGTTCGTGCGGGTACCCCAGTGCTGAGACGTCTCTCTGACTGAATTCATTGAGCTCTCTCAATAACATTCATTCACATGCCAATAGCACATCTGAAGAGGCAGGACTGTATTTCCTACAATTTATTGACTGTGTAAGTGGGCGTCTTTGTGCCTGTATGTGTGTACATGGGTTTATGTGTTTGTGCGTACATGGGTGTTCATGTGAGTGGGATTCTTTGCACATTTTATTGCACAAAAAAACTTTACCATTGTTTAGAGGTGTGCGAAATTCACATAATTTGTCTTTGCATAATTTCGTGACATTGTACGAAATTACCCCTAATTATTTGAAATGCAAATCTGTCATTTAGCGCTATATTTTAGCACAAAATGTGTCTTTGAGTCAATTTTTGCCATGAGGATGCATTCTGCGCTAAAAATAGGGCAAAAACAAAACCCCTGTAAACAACAGCTGCTTGCACTCTGCTGTTCCTGTGCGCTTGTAAATGTTATACTGTGAATGGCACGTTAGAGGTAAATCTTTACTGCAAATGTCGCAAAATTGAGTGAAGTGGTGTAGTAGCATAATTTAGGGAATTTGATGTAACGAGCGTAATGTTGTACCCCCCAAATTACGCCATAGTAATTTAAATTTCACCCAAGCTTACTTTGTTATTGGATTAATAATTGTTATATATTCACCTCGTTTGAAGCTGAGGTCCGTCAGACAAGTGAGGAATTGGCTGACACAGCGCACCCACCCTCAATTTCCCTGTTAACTTCAGGGCCTCATTGGCAACCTGTTAGACATTATAATTGCTGTTCACATGTACTAGTGCCATAGGTTACATTTGACTAACTTACCTAGGACATAAAGATCCCCACACTCTGAGGAAAACACTTGAGCCAGAAAGTCTACTCAGTTTTTCTTTTTTTTTGTTTTCATAAGACTGACATTGCAGAAGAAGGCGGTTTAGAGACAGGCATACATTCTCTGTTGCAGATGGGATATCTGGATGCTCGAGGCAGGGAAGATAAATTGCCTCCCAAATGATACAAAGTGGGTTTGATAATTTCTTGGATCAAATATTTCACACTGTGTCCAAATCTTTTCTCTTTCAAGTTAAAATTAAATAATTTAACCATAACCATAATTGTCACTCTCATTTGCATACATTTAATCTCAAAAGAAACTTCTGAAGTTTTAATATTAAAGTGTTTAATTGTTTTTCAGATCATTTCAACGTTTAATTGAACGGTTTTATCCAGAAAGGGTAAGTTCACTTGTGTTCTACAGCTACCATTTCCAAATTCGAGTGCTAAAGATGATTAATTAGGAAAAAAAACTTTTGATTTCTTTTTTATGTATCACAGAAGGTTTAATGAGCATGAAATTTGAAATTTGCCATTGAAAGTCGGGCCTTGCCTTTGCATGTGCGGATGTTTTCATCACAGTTTTCAGCAGCCTCAGGCCCTGCCATGTGTTATTCGCCAGCTCGCATATGAATGACTGTTTAATAAAGAGTATGTATCATGCTTCTGTAGGAATACCCTTATATGCAATATTTATTTATTTACATAACTATGTTGACCATGTGCGTTGTTTTCCTCCATTTTAATAGCGGGTGTTAGTATTGCTGAACACCACAGTAGTTATTTCATCAACCTCAGAAGAATGAAAGACTGGGGTCTGCACTGTCAGGGTTTGACCTCTGACCTGAAAGTTACACCTAGTTTCCTGAAGAAGGTGGTCAATACAGGAAGCTATCTTCCAAGGTGAATTGATACCATCGAACTGCAAATCCATTTCATATGTGCAGCTGTCCCACACAGTCATCATTCAAAAATATGCGTATCTTGCTTTCGGACAACCATTCTAAAGAGAGAAATGTGAATTTTAGTGATTGATTGATCGATTTCTAAAGTGCAACTATTACCCGAAAATGTCTTCACACTAGGTAGATCAAGCTAGTGGAGAGCTGGGCGTCTTAATTAGTGAACAAGTAGGTTTTAAGAGCTTTATGAAATGGTAGAAGTTTGATCAAGGCACTAATTGAAAGAGGAAGGTTTGGAATTCCATTTAGAATGCTATGTGGTCATCACTGTTAGAATGCATATTGTATTCTAATGAGGACGTGGCATTTGGCAGGTAGTTCCCTCCATGCAGAGTAGCACTGCAATAAACATATTCATTTCCCGCTGGTATGGAAAGCGTCTTCACTACACTGGCGACCAGTTTACAGGAGAAGGCCACCAGGGAATTGCATTGGTTGCGAAATCAGAAGAAGCGTTTCAGTGTTTACCTATCTTTGGTGGTCCCATTTCCTATGGAGCGCGAGCAATAAGAAGAGCTTTGTTAAATAAATTGGTGACTATAGGATTACACTGAAGAGTGCATGGAACATGGCTCAAACTTTACCTGGGCAGCGAGCCATTATTCCTATCTGACAGGTGCATCAGGTGCGCACATCAGTGTAATCAGGGTGCCTTCACCAGCCTACTGGAGAGGGCATTCGCCCACGCATGCTCAATGCATTGTCACTATTACCTGTGGTGTGTGTGTCATCAAGTTGGCGGGGGTCACTTCAGTATTGTTCTAAATGTTTGCCTAACATGAAACAGAAACAGCACGCCATCCAGCAAAATGTGTTGATCTTACTTTCACAGAGGGTCACTGTAGCTGTGTACATCATGAGTAAAGTCCTCCGTATGCAGTCTCAGAATGGAAGGCACGGTGGCACGCCCAACATTTTTAAATAGCCCAGGTGAACCGTCTCGAATTTGGGAAGAAAGGAAATAGGGGTTTGAAGCAAATATAGAAGCCTTGGGCTGAGGCACATTTACAGAAAAACAAAATTAGCAATGTTGAAATATTGCTTAGGGTCAGGAGGTCGACACATATTAAAGCTGCTACCCCTCTCTGGAAGTTACCTCTGATTTGGCAATTCACAAATTGGACAAAAACTATAGCAAGTAAATGAATGACATGTTGGACAGAAACAGGTTCTTGAGCAGAGGGCAGCGTCAGGGTAAGCCAGTAGATCACATGGCTTCATTGAGATGTAAAAACAGTGAGAGAGAGGGTATATATAGAATTAATGTTAGTGCTGCCTTCCTATTCATATATCTATACACTTAAAGAAGACAGAGAAACTCTAGTAGTGAAAAATTAATCTCTACCTGGTGAAGTAGTTTATGTTCCTCTGTTATAGGTAGACAATGTTGTTCTCTGAAAAAACATTTTTTTTAAAGTACACAACCCCACACTAGGTGGTGTGTTTCATCATAGGGGCGCTCCTTAGTCAGCACTAATTGGTGCTATGTGGGATCATCCAAAGCTCTTATGTAAAAAGCATTTCTTTTGATGTAGGTGGTCATGAAGAGCTTGCATTGAGATAGGGATAATAAGGATACTTTAATAACACCGAGCCCTATATTGTACATGATTAAAAACACAGTAGGACTGGGATGTGTGGTACTGATTTTGCTACCTCCTTCACTTCGTATAACAGGTGACATGTTGCAGTCCGACCCAACGTGCGCCTACATCAACAGGTTTTGTTCAGGACCTATGTGGCCCTTCCCTAATCTTAGCCCTACACTATAAAACTCCTCTGGGTGATATAGGAACAGTGAAAGTATAATCTATCTATCATTTTTTTCCAATAGTCTAGAAATGTTACTATACTTTGGTAGCCAGAGCTACAGTTGACTGGATGGTGGAGACCCCTGCCTACTTCATGCTTCATGGTATAAGCTCTTTTTTATGGTCTCTCGATTCTTGAACCCATCAGCCTTCTTCCCGTCTCTGCGCTGTGTTTTTCTGATTGTGTCTCTGGTAAAGCCAAATGCAAAAATGGGATGAATATTGTACAAGAGGGTAAAAAGGAGAATACATTTGAGATTATCTGCAGTGAGGAAAGATAATTCTTACTCTACCATTATAATAGACAGTCATGAGGTGCCAGTACTGGCAGATTAAGGACCATGTTATACTGTAATGTTTGAAGATTTGCTACCCTTGTTGCGGAAGGGTCTTCCTAAGGCACCTGACATCAAGTTGATGACCTGTGGTAGCAGACTCATTAATTAGCTAGTTGGTTATTTTGAAGCCATACTGGAATTTGAAAATGTGAAAACCTTGGCAAAGGTGTATGGAGCGAAATATCTGCCTGTCCCATGAGGCACAGGGTCAGACTGATTTGCATATGGCCATGTCTGAACTGGGGTGGTGGAGTGAGCTAAAGAATGATGATGGATTAAACCCAGATCAGTTGACTGGGGGTGAGTGTTTATTGGCTCAAACGTTCCGTCCATCATCCCCTTTTGTATCGCTTTGGTCGCCCTAAGTTGGCGGGGGTATGCCCAGACGTGGGTCCCTTGCTCACTTTGCCACTGGATTCAAGCAAGCCTGGCTGATGACAGCTGAAATGCCAGAAACCGGTCCTAGGATGCTTGTTTCCGGTCCAGGGAAGACATGGCTTGGCAGTTCGGGCTGGACTGTTCCCATGAGGCACAGGGTCAGACTGATTTGCATATGGCCATGTCTGAACTGGGGTGGTGGAGTGAGCTAAAGAATGATGATGGATTAAACCCAGATCAGTTGACTGGGGGTGAGTGTTTGATTGGCTCAAACGTTCCGTCCATCATCCCCTTTTGTATCGCTTTGGTCGCCCTAAGTTGGCGGGGGTATGCCCAGACGTGGGTCCCTTGCTCACTTTGCCACTGGATTCAAGCAAGCCTGGCTGATGACGGCTGAAATGCCAGAAACCGGTCCTAGGATGCTTGTTTCCAGTCCAGGGAAGACATGGCTTGGCAGTTCGGGCTGGACTGTTCCCATGAGGCACAGGGTCAGACTGATTTGCATATGGCCATGTCTGAACTGGGGTGGTGGAGTGAGCTAAAGAATGATGATGGATTAAACCCAGATCAGTTGACTGGGGGTGAGTGTTTGATTGGCTCAAACGTTCCGTCCATCATCCCCTTTTGTATCGCTTTGGTCGCCCTAAGTTGGCGGGGGTATGCCCAGACGTGGGTCCCTTGCTCACTTTGCCACTGGATTCAAGCAAGCCTGACTGATGACGGCTGAAATGCCAGAAACCGGTCCTAGGATGCTTGTTTCCGGTCCAGGGAAGACATGGCTTGGCAGTTCGGGCTGGACTGTTCCCATGAGGCACAGGGTCAGACTGATTTGCATATGGCCATGTCTGAACTGGGAGTGGTGGAGTGAGCTAAAGAATGATGATGGATTAAACCCAGATCAGTTAACTGGGGGTGAGTGTTTGATTGGCTCAAACGTTCCGTCCATCATCCCCTTTTGTATCGCTTTGGTCGCCCTAAGTTGGCGGGGGTATGCCCAGACGTGGGTCCCTTGCTCACTTTGCCACTGGATTCAAGCAAGCCTGGCTGATGACGGCTGAAATGCCAGAAACCGGTCCTAGGATGCTTGTTTCCAGTCCAGGGAAGACATGGCTTGGCAGTTCGGGCTGGACTGTTCCCATGAGGCACAGGGTCAGACTGATTTGCATATGGCCATGTCTGAACTGGGGTGGTGGAGTGAGCTAAAGAATGATGATGGATTAAACCCAGATCAGTTGACTGGGGGTGAGTGTTTGATTGGCTCAAACGTTCCGTCCATCATCCCCTTTTGTATCGCTTTGGTCGCCCTAAGTTGGCGGGGGTATGCCCAGACGTGGGTCCCTTGCTCACTTTGCCACTGGATTCAAGCAAGCCTGGCTGATGACGGCTGAAATGCCAGAAACCGGTCCTAGGATGCTTGTTTCCGGTCCAGGGAAGACATGGCTTGGCAGTTCGGGCTGGACTGTTCCCATGAGGCACAGGGTCAGACTGATTTGCATATGGCCATGTCTGAACTGGGGTGGTGGAAGTGAGCTAAAGAATGATGATGGATTAAACCCAGATCAGTTGACTGGGGGTGAGTGTTTGATTGGCTCAAACGTTCCGTCCATCATCCCCTTTTGTATCGCTTTGGTCGCCCTAAGTTGGCGGGGGTATGCCCAGACGTGGGTCCCTTGCTCACTTTGCCACTGGATTCAAGCAAGCCTGGCTGATGACGGCTGAAATGCCAGAAACCGATCCTAGGATGCTTGTTTCCGGTCCAGGGAAGACATGGCTTGGCAGTTCAGGCTGGACTGTTCCCATGAGGCACAGGGTCAGACTGATTTGCATATGGCCATGTCTGAACTGGGGTGGTGGAGTGAGCTAAAGAATGATGATGGATTAAACCCAGATCAGTTGACTGGGGGTGAGTGTTTGATTGGCTCAAACGTTCCGTCCATCATCCCCTTTTGTATCGCTTTGGTCGCCCTAAGTTGGCGGGGGTATGCCCAGACGTGGGTCCCTTGCTCACTTTGCCACTGGATTCAAGCAAGCCTGGCTGATGACGGCTGAAATGCCAGAAACTGGTCCTAGGATGCTTGTTTCCGGTCCAGGGAAGACATGGCTTGGCAGTTCGGGCTGGACTGTTCCCATGAGGCACAGGGTCAGACTGATTTGCATATGGCCATGTCTGAACTGGGGTGGTGGAGTGAGCTACAGAATGATGATGGATTAAACCCAGATCAGTTGACTGGGGGTGAGTGTTTGATTGGCTCAAACGTTCCGTCCATCATCCCCTTTTGTATCGTGTCTTATGGGTTGACCAGAGAAAAGAGATTTGAAAATAAAACTTGAACTAAATCACACAGTGTTATATTCCATATAGGTACCCCAATATAGGCCAGGGTAACATCCCAACCTTTCACCTATATTCGTCCCTACACTACATACATAACGGGCTGCTAGGACTGTCCCTTTACCTAGTTACAGTACTGCTTACAGAATGTGGGCTTTTCCCTGAACAATAGCCTCATACGTTATGCATGAGGATCCTTGTATTCTTGGAAACTCAGCAGGACTACCATATCCTGCATAATAACTATGTACAAGGTTCATTCCCGACGTTATCCTAAGTCCGACAGTGGCACAGCAAGGTAGAACCCCTGGGGATACCTTCGGGTATATAAACATCACATCTTGCTGAGATAGTCAGAGGAGATCAGGACTTCAAGGCCGACACACTGACGTGAGACGCTGAAGCCCCTGCATGCTGATACTCCAGCTCGCAGTGGTCTTACATCCCTTGCGGGGTGTCCAACCCAGGACCAGGATGGGGTCCCACAGTTTCCCACTTCAGGTAATGGGGGTTGACTTTATCCTAGAGGGATTCTTGGCTTAACACCTACATACATGCTAGGTACACTTAGGTCCCTCTAGTTAGGGTAGCATCGTAGGAGTACGCATTTTATTGTTATGTATTCTTTATACTTGCCTGTATTTATGATTATAGCAAAATGGTAGAAATCTACCATCCTTTTACTTTCTTAGTGCTTCTAATCATTTATATCTGTTACTGTCTAATGATTGTTTCCAGCACACCTATTTTACACTAGAATAAAGACTGTTCAATAAATACTTAATGAAAAACGTCCCTACCATTTATTCTGTGTAACTCCACGGTCCTGAGAGATCAGGGTTGTCATGTACGATAGTTGCCAAGAACTATTCTCTCCTTGGTAAGAGGAGTTTCTAGTGGCACTGTGAGCTAGCTGGTATTACAGGCCAACATATCCGGTGGAGGTGTCTGGAATCAGTCTGGACACCAAGCCCGCACTGTATGTTGTCCAAATGCGCAGAGCCTGTATAGGTTTTATAGGAACTACACGACATGGCGCCGCCAATGTTGGTTGGGTACTCATTTAACAGCCATATCTGAGTAGTTCAGTCGTGCTATTCTCAGCGACCCCTATTCACATTTCCTCAGAGACGTCTGGAGTGGGAGGGAACAAAATCCGCCATAGCTGAGTAGGCAAAAATCCAATGTATTGGCTGTTGGTTTAATCAAGCTTGAAGGACACATTGTTCCTGTTGTGCATAAAACCTTATCAAAGTTCCCTTGAAAGGCTCTGCTTACTAAAAATAATGACTGTACAGGAAGATCCTGTGGTTACATTAAACAACTCAGGAGAAGAAGAAGATGCAGATGCCATACACTTTGAGGAAAATGTTAGAAATGCCATCACCCTAAAACTAGTAGCATACGGTGTTACAGCTAGGGGTGGGTCAGTAACAATCGTGATTGAGGCACACAAATCATTTAGAACAGAGGTATTCTATTCATGGGTTACATTCCCACAGGCGAATGCACTAACAAAGACATTTCATTACTATACAGAAGATGAAATACCGAACGAATATTGTCCGTACGAGGACATTGAAATTCCACTTACTTACCAGGAACATTTATAATGGTTTAAACGCGCCCTACCCCATACAAGAAATAGAATAAGACTCGGTCCACTCGGGAGAGACAGAGCAACATGGCCAGTATTAGCGGCCTACACACTACATCCTGACATTAACACTATGCCAGGAGGAGACTTACTTACACAGCATAAAGAATTAATAAAACTTTACGGAAACATGACACAGTTTGTGATGAGAACACTCACACTTCAGCCAATACCGGCTACACAAGCAGGACCAGTCCAAACTTCTACAACTAAAATTATACCACAAACATTACACGCAGTGATGGGTAAAATGCCCACTAAACATGAACAAATGCCTTTCTGGATAGCTCAAAAAATAACACAGCTAGAGGCAGTATTTCCACACACTGGTCCACACGAAAAGCATAGAATGCTAAAAATTTGCTTGCCAATGGGGATAGCTCCCCCGATAGAGGATTGCACTTCGTGGGGTACAGTTTTCGCTGCAATATATACCAGAACTCATGGTATCCCTTAATTAGCCACAATACCGGATGTATTAAGACAAATACAGAATGAGTATGGAGCAGAACCTGCTCTGAACTTAGGGATGAAGTTACTAAACAACTTTGCCCAGGTATCAGCTATAATATTAGCAAACATTAAAGGGGAAGCAGCATCAGTAGCAATACGCCAACGCCTGAGAGATTTCACTCCATCACAACAGGAGACACAATTACCTAAAATTATTGAAACTGCTTATGCAGAATTAGGTAGAGATAGTTTGGGAGCTAGACCAGTAAAACCTCAACTTATGGGAGGTACAGATAAAGAACAGGCAAAGCAAACACCAGTTTCTTCAAAGAAGAAATGGGACAATAACAAACAACAAAAGAATAAAGACAATAGATCTCAATCCAGAGGCGGGTCTCCTCAACAGGAGCCCCCCGAAAGGAGGTATAACCTTATAAATAGAGACAACATTAGGAAACCTGACAGGTATCAGGATACTGATGCACGTTCCTCTCGTTCCTTTCAGGGTTCATCGAAAAACTTGGAGAGGGAAGGACGGTCAGAACACAGACAAGAGGAGCGTACAAAGTCCAGAGACTCACAACGCACTTCAGACTACGCTTCCAAAAAAGAAGAAAAGCCTAAAGCAAAACCTCTATTCAAAAAGAAGAAAGTAGCAGGTCTCAAAGTTAGACATGCCCAGAATTCTGAGGACTCAACTACTGAACGGGTAATGGGCTCTGACAATGCTAGACAGCGCAGCAGAAGTAACAATAGCTCGCCAGAACCTGATGGAATGTCTGGTGACAGCGGAGTTAAGTGAGTATATCACGGTGGAAACACCTGATACTAGGGTAAGTGTCTCACATAAGTTACATGAGATAACACTCCGGATGGAGGGGGACAAACCCAGAAAAGTTAAAGGTCTCTTTTGGGAGAAAATATCATTTGGCTATGACATTCTTTTAGCTGAAAGGGATTGGCCGCCTGCTATTGTTATGGATTGCCCAAAGGGAGAAACGGTTATTTTTCCAGTCTTTTCCGACCTCGTTCCCACACATCTAAAACACACATACGCGCGGGAGTGGGCAGTAGCCCTTGCTCCTGCATTATTTTGCAACCATGTTGGGTGGGATGAAGAATCAACTCACCACGTGATACCACTAAAATCTACTCCAACTCCACAGAGACAGTATCCAATAAAACAGGAAGCGAAAAAACAGGTCATGGAGATCTTAGATCAACTTAAATACCAAGGTGTGATTGAAACTTGCACCTCATCAATGAATAATCCTTTGTTTCCCGTAATGAAACCCGATAATTGATATCGTCTAGTTTTAGATTACAGACATCTGAACTCATGCACAAAAACATTTGCAGTACAAAATGCACATAGTGCCGCATTAATGAATAACATTGTGCGAAAAAAATACAAAGCCACACTAGATATCTCAAATGGATTTTTCTGCCAAAATATAGCGCCTGAGAGCAGATACTTGACAGCATTCTCAGTGCTGGGGTCACAACGGCAATTCTGTTGACTCCCCCAGGGATATAAGAACAGCCCGGGGTTGTTTTCAGCCAGGGTAACTGAGTTACTTCAGAATATGGATGAGGAGGCATTGTCCTATGTAGATGACATTTATCTTACGGATGATGACCTGGAGGAACACTTGACCAGGGTGCGCACCATAATTTTGGGGTTTGCCATGGAGGGCTATAAATTCAACTTCAGAAAATCAAAAATAGCCCACCTCCATGTCCTATTTTTGGGATATGAACTTTCCAGTGAAGGAAAAAGCCTGGCAGCCAATGTTTTAGAAAAATGTGCGCTGCTCCAACCTCCAAAACTGTTCAAAAATTTACAATCCATACTGGGATTCCTGAATTTCGGCAGGACATATATTTTGGATTACGCAGAAAGGATTAAACCTTTCTACGACCTCATAAGACCTGATTTTTCAGTTAGGCATTGGATACAGGAACACACAGATATCCTTCGTTCCCTACAAGCTGACATGTTAGCATCTGAACACTTACAGACACGAGTAAATGTCCGCAATCTAGTGATCCATATAGTTGCGGGTCAATCTGGGTACACTTACTTAACATATAATGAAGGTGAAACTGTCCCAATAGCATACAAATCACACTTGTACACGAACGCTGAGATGCATTTTGCATCTACAGAAAAAATTCTGACAGCCGTACAGACTGCTGTAGTAAGATAAAGAGCACTGGATCAGGGGAAACAAATTATTGTCGTGACTCCGGTACCAGCCTTAGAGGCTGCTACAAAGGCAAGCGTTCCAAATGCAAAAGCTTTACATCTGCGATGTATACAATGGGCTAATTCTCTCACTGCATCAGATGTAGAATACAGGTATGACCCAAGTCTAAAAACAGAAGCATTTTTGCAATACGAACAAGAACATCTTCTCCCGAATGAAATAATGCCTCTAGATCAGTATGAATACATAATTTACACTGACGGATCTGCTCAACCGTCCATAGGAAGTAAACAACAATACAGCGCCGCATGTGCGATTGTAAAAGGTCGTATGCGAGATGGAAGTTACATCCAAGCTGTACAAAGACTCAGGGCCATATTATCAAGAACGGCGATAACATTATCGCCGCATTAGCGGCAGGAAACTGCCGCTAAAGCGGTGATAAGGGGCTTGACAATATGCCCTATAGAATTCCAATAGAAGCCCAGGTTCTGGTGTGAAGGACATCAAACCTGGGCTTCTAATGTTATCGCCGTTCTTGATAATATGGCCCTCAGTCTCTAGGAGACTGCACGGCTCAGTTAGTAGAACTAAAAGCTCTTTTACTGGCACTGATTAATACGGATCGAGAATTCCCCACACTAATTGTGTGTGATTCCTTTTACTGTGTCCAGTCATACAATGAATATCTTCACTATTGGGGACAAAATGGGTTTAAAGACTCAAAAGGTGGCACAATTAAGCACAAAATGCTATGGGAACAGGTAGCGGAATTGAAAAACGAACTACCAAGAGCTCACGTGATACACACGCTGAGTCATCAACGTGATGGCGTTCACGTTGAAGGGAATTCATTGGCTGATGAAGCAGCGAAGGGGGCAGTATGAACTGCGTCTGTAGCTGCAATCACTCATTCAAAAACGAGAATAGACAGACAGATAATGGTAGCTGTCATTGCTTCACGCAAAGACAACAAAGCACTTCCGAAAGGTTTTCCACTCAAGTACTCCTACAAGTTAAATGCAAACAACATTCCATTTGCTCAGATTTCTGGAGTGGGGGATAGAGTAATACCAAACATGGATCGCAGATTAGGCTTAATATTAGCTGCACACAAGGGTTTGGGTTCTGCACACGCAGGAGTTACTGCAACTGTTTCTTTACTGAAACAACGTTTTTGGTGGCCAGGGTTAACAAATCAGACCAAAGATTATGTCTTAAAGTGCGACATCTGTCAGCAGATGAAGGGCTCCACCATAACACGTCCTGCGCAGACATCATTATTAATATCAGACAGACCTCTCACGTGTCTCTATTTGGACCACTGCGACCCCTTACAATCTGATGGGGCTTACAAGTACATAATGGTTGCAGTGGATTCCTGCTCGAGATTCCTACGGGTATGGCCTCAGCGCTCAGCTGACGCTCGACCTGTTATCAAAGATTTGCGAGTCTTTATAGGGACATACGCAGTTGGCACATTACATTCTGACCGTGGCCCCGCGTTTAGCTCGAGGGCTTACAAGGAGGCCATGGGAGGTTTGGGTGTAGCATTGCGGTACTCCTCTCTGTACCATCCAGAGGGAAATTCAGTCGTGGAGATGAAAAATGTAAGTCCGTTTTTATATAGCGCAGCTACTCACCCTTACGGGTCTCAAGGCGCTGGGGGGCCGTAGTGGAAATTAAGTGAGCTATTGCCCAGAGTCACATAGTGCTGAGCTGAGCTGCCGCCGGAGCCGGGGATCGAACCGTGAACCCGGTGCTCCGAAGTCAGCTGCCCTGGCCGCTGCACCACACTTAAAGCAATCATTAATGGCTAGAGTATTAGGCGCGGGTGGTAGTTGGGTCAATCACTTATATAGGGTTCAGAGGGCCTTAAACAACATGCCAAGAAGCTCTCTAGGGGGGGGTCCCTCCTTATGAGGTCCTATTTGGGACGAGAATGTGGGTACCTGATCTTGATTGTGAAGGCACAGTGGTGGATGAAAAACCTTTTGACATCAATAAACGTTTGGCTGTTTTACAGGAACTGAATGATTCACGGGCTCTACAGAGCAAAGTCCAAGTGAAAAGGTTCGCCACTGGGGAAGTCAAGTCAGTCACGGCAAGACATGTCTGGATTCCTAAAGTCGGGGATCTGGTCAGAGAAAAGACAACGGCCAAAAAAGAATTTGGGCCATCTTACAGAAAGCCTGTACCTGTCCTGGCCATTGAAGGAACAAGAACTGTACTTCTGCCGCCTCTTGCCGGGAAAAAGGAGAAAAGATTTGTCTCCATTGATCTGATAAAACCACACTATGTGGCTGATACTGAATAGTAGGCCTCATTGGCTCCTGGGTAGCCGACGCTCTCCTCTTGCTACCATACAGGAAGTCCAGAAGGAAAGGCTCATAACGTTTGAAGAGTCTCCCATACAGAATGATGGACTATGCAACAATGCCATGGAAGTCGTTCCTATTGATACAGAAAATCTAAATCAAAATGAAGCACAAATTTCAATTCGACCGAACACTGATGTCTACATCAACATGCCTCAACAAGAGCCATCTACAAGTTCAACAAAACCTGCTGAGCTACCAAAAATAGATCGAACTGCATCTAGCTATTTCATCGACTTTGATACATTTTCATGGGTTCTAAGTGAACCTGAAACAACGCCAGCCCCAATTTCTCATAAACAACAAATCAAAGACTTCTACATTTTTCTTAAAAAGACTTACCTGGTGTCACCTTGGATAGAACTTTGGATAAGCACCGGGATACTTTTCTTTCTCTTCTGGTTAGGCTTAGTAACTATTTTCTGCTTACTAATTAATGGAACTTATCTTCGCCAAAGCTCTGCAGCATCAAAAGTGAACTTGATCCTGAATCCTCATGTTTCCTCACATCGTGAACGAAGAGACTTGTCAACAGTGAACATTACAGCAGTTCCTATACCTGATGGTATAGTATGGGACAAGGTTGATTATGATATATTCGGACCGACAGAACTTTTAAAAATACCACATTTATTTAAAATTTCCTAGAATGATATCATTACCTCCAGTACATTTTCCGATGATTGGGATTTTGAAACTGTGAATAACATGTTGTCTGATTTAGAACAATATGCCGTATTTTCTAGCAATGAAATGTTAGAAGACTTTAGCACAATGTATTTTTATCAACATTATGGTCATCATTTTCTACACAAAACCAGTAACCCTAGAAATGTTTTCACATATCACCAATGGGAACATTGCCCAACACCGCCGAAAAGCAGTTCGAGAACCTTTGCACAAAAATGTTCATATTTTTCAGGGTTTAATATTTCAGACCCGACCTCATATTACTATAAGGTTGCATCTACACCTGCACAGAAAAGTATGTTGACTAACACAAAACAGATTTACTTTGCTTCCTTTATTACCCAACTGTCTATACAAGGTTTCGACTTATGGAAAGACACTATAGACTTAAAATCAGTCTGGGGTTCAGTCTGGGGTTCTACAGACTGGCAAGTCCAGGGAACAGAAGCGCTATTTAGAGCATGCCTCATTCCGCAGCAGATGATATTTCTGAATGAGACTGTGCAACAGACTTCCTGCCTTGGAATAGCCAAGAACAAGGATTTGAACACACCTCGAAATCCAACACCATCACAGGCCGAGGGTAATTTTACATCATTGAAAGGGGCTACATTAGATGACATCTTACAATACAATAGATCAGACCCCAATTGGAAAAAATGGTTGATTTGGCCCACAGACACTAATAGTTGTCAAGCAAGATTCATGGGTAAAACCGAAGGGTTTAGCATCCATAGGCCAGATCCACGTTATGTACAAAGACAACATCCAGGGGTAGTGACATCCTACAGTGTTGGGAAGTTATGCCTCGATTGGCTAAGAACATCAACACTAACACAGGTGAAACAACACTTATCCTTACTCACAGAGGATGTGGACATACAGGATATTTTATTAGGTCCCAGAAAGCCACGTCAAAAACATTATTATGCTGTCTATAATGAAATTTGGAAAATATCCCAACAAGAAGCAGGGGAGAGACTACGAGAAATAGATAGGATCAATTTGGAAAAGGCATTAGCCGTAGTTGACAGTGGCATGACTACGTTAACTTCCAGGATTTTTTCACTGGGCAACATTGTATCTTCTGCTATTGATGTACTAGAACGATATTTGTCCATACTACAGCACGGGCAGTCACAGTTACGTTCTATTATGTTATTAAGATGGACGCTGCAATCATTGCACGCAGGTTATGTGCCTTGGCGTTTTATCAACAGTACGTCACTATTTTCTGCATACAATCTAACAGAAAAACAGGTGAAAATGGCACAGAGGGGAGCAAAATATCCAATGCTGCGCATTGAAAAACTGGGCAGATTACCTTTTACTGAGGCGGAATCACCGTCCACAGAATGGTTGATCCATGGCCATATAACATTACTGGTCACAACTTTCCCGTTTCAATATTGCCTAGAACAACAACAGGCAGGCAGATATGAAGAAATGGGTAGGGAATTCATCACAGAATCTTGGGAATTACCGTACAGATTTCGATGCAGGAGTGGGGATCGAGAAGTGTTTCTAAGCAGCACATGGATCTCTCATATGCCATGATATTATGTTGCACGGGGCCTGCAATGGTTCAGTAGCAAACCTATCCTGCCACTTGAGGGGTACCCCAGCAGCTGTGATTACTCCGGTATTCAGGCTACTTTCAAATGGGATTTACTTGATGCTGAACGATCAAGGTTGTTGTGGCATGCTTCCGGGCATCGCATATCTAGTAACCGTGAGCTCCAGGGTTACTTGCTGTATGCAATTATTGTTTCCACCGACACATACAGTCAGGGAGGCGCCGCTATGGCCTTCACTACATGTTTCTCTTATACGGTTTGATACTCTAGGCAGAATGAAAGCCATGGTTTTACAGAAAACCATGCCCTTAACCTCCGCCCGGGAGACTTTTGATCTCCAGATCGCAAGGTCCTCGGCGAGATACAGGCACTAATACGTACGAACTGCCCCTTCCGTTTAGCAGAAATGGTAATTCGTATCTTTAACATGTCTGAAACGACGGGTATAGTACACCTATTTAATGAATGAATGAATATGCATTTCTAGAGCGCATGGCTACCAAATAGGCCTCCCAGCGCTAAAGGCAGTAACATCACCGTGCAGTAGTCAGGAATCACGGAAACAGAAAAGTTTTCAGAGATTTACGAAAGGCCAAATAGTTGTCCTCCAGGCGTATGTGATTAGGAAGTTGGTTCCAGCACTTTGCTGCGGTATATGCAAACATACGTCCACCGCTCCGCGATCTATGTATCCTGGGAACTACTGCTAGATGTTTATTCTCGGAGCGTAGAGATCTCTTAGGATGGTAGGGGGATATGATAGATCGAAGGATCGGTGGACCCTCGGCTGAGAGAGTTCTATGGACAATGCACAGTGCTTTGAACTGAATTTGTTCCGCAACTGGGAGCCAATGAAGAGAGGCAATATGTGGTCTTGCGGATACCCGGTTAGGGACCCGCATAAGGAGGCGTGCTGCGCAATTTTGCACAGTTTGTAGTATTTTAATGGTTGAGCACAGGGAGCCTAAGTACAGCACATTGGCGTAATCAAGTCTAGAGAGGATTAGTGCTTGTACCAGCAATCTTCTTGCAATGAAAGGCAGCAGAGGGAGAATTTTCCTAATCATCCTCAGGATCCCGTAACAGGTACCTGCCACCTTCCGCGCCTGCTCCTTGAAATTAAATTTATGGTCCAGCCATACACCAAGACTTTTAATCTGATCCTTGGGAGGTGGCATTGGACCTAAGCATCTCGGCCAGAATAGATTGCCGTCTTTGGGGGAAATATTACCCAAAAACATCCACTCCGTTTTTGCCCCATTGAGTTTTAAGAATGAGCCATCCATCCATGCGGAGACCTTATCTAAACAGTTGGCCAGACTGATTTCCACATTGTCAGATTGGTTCAAAGACACAATCAGCTGGGTGTCATCTGCATAGGTGACAATCTGGATGCCGAAAGGTTCTACAATCTTGGCAAGGGGCTCATGTAAATATTAAAAGCGTGGGGCTCAGGGACGAGCCCTGAGGCACCCCGCATCTCAGAGGCATACTTTCGGAAATAGAGTTATCCTCAAATACTTGGAATGATCTATTGTCCAAGAAGGACTCAAGCCACTTAAGTGCGGTTCCGGTCACTCCGACCTCTCTGAGTCTCACTATCAATAGTTGATGGTTAACCATGTCGAAGGCCGCGCTAAGGTCGAGCAGGACAATCGCCACGGAGCCACCAACATCCAGGATTTTCCTGGTTTCTTCAACCACAGCCAGCAGGGCAGTCTCCGTGCCCTGTTGGGGTCTGAAACCCGTTTGAGAGGCGTGCAGGCGTTCGTTCTTCTCAAGAAAGGCGGAGAGAACGCAATTGACATATTTTTCACCTATTTTCGAAATCCCTGGCAGAAGTGAGATTGGTCGATAGTTTGCAAATACTTCTGGGTACAGACTTGTTTTTTTAAAAGGGCTTTGACCATAGCCCGTTTCCAGAGAGAGGGAACGGATCCAGAGGAGAGTGATAGGTTAATAAGGTCCAATATGGTTGTAGCCACCGTGTCGGTAACCTGACAGAGGATAGTGGGAGGGGCCACATCACTGGGGGAGCCGGATTTCAGTTGGATCAAATAGTTTTTTAGGGATTTTAGATCCAGGGGAGGAATTGTTTCAAGGCAAGGATCTGGCATTCGTAATTGCTCGTCCAAAGGCGAAATGTTTGGAGATGCTAAAATAGGGGGAAAAGTAGAGTAAATGTCTTCAATTTTTTTTAAAAAGTACTTTGCCAGATTATTACATTGTCCCAGAATGTCATCAGATGGCAAAGGGGGAACAGGGGGGTTGAAGAGAGATTTCGCAATCTGAAAAATTTCACGAGGGGAGTTGGATGCTGAGGTAATCTTTTTTTCATAATACAGTGATTGTGCAGTTCTAATTTCTAGTTTGTAAGCTTTGATGGCCTCTCTATATTTAATTTTCTTAACGTGAGAGAAGTCTTTCCTCCAGCTTCTTTCCAGACGTTTGCATTTTTGCTTCAGCTCTCTAAGCTGGGGAGAGTACCATGCAATACTTTTAAGGCCCTTTTTTTGGTCATCCACTTTTTTGGGATCAACTGATCTAAGGAGGAGTCAAGCCAGTTGTTAAGACCATAGGTTCGGGACTGTTAAGCACCTTTCAGACGGTCCTCGTAGTTATACCAAACTTTGTACACTCCGAATTCGGAAGCATTTTTGGAGGACTTCCGCTGATCCTGTTTCTCATAGCAGGTATCCTGATTGTAATTTTTCTGCTACGCAATGGACGTCCCAGTCACCAAGGAGATGGAAAAAGCACTCCAAGAGCGCCAATACCGTGATCGCATGGTACAACATCTGGGCACACCTTGCCTACGAGAACAGAGTGCCTCTTGGTTCCTGTCATTTAGACCAGTCTGGATGGACTGTACCTTACCTGTTCTCCGATGCCTGTTCTGCGGAGAAGAATGCGTGTTGGATCTCTGTCTGACACTTCCATCAGTTGCGCAACCAGACGTTGATGCATTGCTGGACCCGATAACGACCCATGTTCTGCAGTGTCCCCAGCGTATTCCTATGTTGATGGCGGCATTCTTAGAGCCTCCACAGGAACTCTTTGCTCCTGTTGGAATGGATACCGGCTCCTCCACTGACACCCAGGCCTTGGTTGGCGCACAGGCTGCCTCAGCATCGGCTGCGGACAGTACAGAAGATCATCTATGCTCGATTGACGTAATCTGCGAGGTGTTACAGGGATCGTCGTCTGCGAAAACAGCCAGGACACATAAATATTTGGCTCGTCGTGTGCTGGGAAAAATTCGTTTTTTTTTTACGAACTCCAAATTGGAACTCCTAAACAAATTGACACTTTTTTTGACCTGCATGGCTTTCAGATGCTTGTAGTAGTTTGAACTATATATACGGACATGGTGGAGCTATTGCTTGAGTGACAATTCTTCTGTTTTAAGCACTTTTTAGAGTTTTTAACATTTTTTAGCAGAACTATGGTTTTTACTACATATGTTTTGCATACCAGTACCTAGATAGGTAGTACGTTAGAATTAGATTATGTCGTCCAGTCGGATGAGGAGTGGGTGTTATATTCCATATAGGTACCCCAATATAGGCCAGGGTAACAGCCCAATCTTTCACCTATATTCGTCCCTACACTACATACATTACGGGCTGCTAGGACTGACCCTTTGCCTAGTTACAGTAGTGCTTAAAGAATGTGGGGTTTACCCTGAACAATAGCCTCATACATTATGCCTGAGGATCCTGGGATTCTTGGAAACTCAGCAGGACTATCATCTCCTGCATAATAATTATGTACAAGGTTCATTCCCTACGTCATCCTAAGTCCGACAGTGGCGCAGCAAGGTAGAACCCCTGGGGATACCTTCGGGTATATAAACATCACATCTTGCTGAGATAGTCAGAGGAGATCAGGACTTCCAGGCCGACACACTGACCTGAGACGCTGAAGCCCCTGCATGCTGATACTCCAGCTCGCAGTGGTCTGACATCCCTTGCGGGGTGTCCAACCCAAGACCAGGACGGGGTCCCACAGTTTCTCACTTCAGGTAATGGGGGTTGACTTTATCCTGGAGGGATTCTTGGCTTAACACCTGCATACATGCTAGGTACACTTAGGTACATCTAGTTAAAGTAGCATCGTAGGAGTACGCATTTTATTGTAATGTATTCTATATACTTCCTTGTATTTATGATCATATCAAGATGATAGAAATCTACCATCCTTTTACTTTCTTAGTGCTTCTAATCATTTGTATCTGTTACTGTTTAATGATTGTTTCAGCACACCGATTTTACACTAGAATAACAACTGTTCAATAAATACTTATTGAAAAACGTCCCTACCATTTATTCTGTGTACCTCTCTGAGACTACGTGAGCACGAGTGACTGAGAAAAAAGTAGTACACTGTTTCCACGGTCCTAAGGGATCAGGGTTGTCATGTTCGATAGTTGCCAAGAACTATTCTCTCCTTGGTAAGAGGAGTTTCTAGTGGCACTGTGAGCTAGCTGGTATTACAGGCCAACATATCCGGTGGGGTTGTCTGGAATCAGTCTGGACACCAAGCCCGCAGTGTATGTTGTCCAAACGCGCAGATCCTGTATAGGTTTTATAGGAACTACACGACAACAGATCAGGTGTTGGGAGTGTATATTGTTGAGGAATGCAATGTTTAACAGATTGATTGGAGAGCAGATCACCCAGAGATATTGTGTAAACGTCTGGGAATGTTCAAGGGATTTGGCCATAAAATAATTTTAAGAAACCAAGACTTGCCTAAGGCACAGAAGGTGCAGAATATATTGTTTTGTACTGTAACATTTATATAGCGCTTACTAACCCCATGTAGGGTGCTGAAGCACTTAATGTACCATTAGTAACGAGGACCCATTTATAAAGATATTTGCTAGGTTATGTGATTGGGGTATTATGGAAGGCATTGGGACATCAGAGTTGTTGGTGCCTGTTGTTCTGGCTAAGACACCAAACTGAGCTATGAGACTCTGTAGAGACTGTGTGAGATTTGGGAAACTAGACACCCATTAACAGAGATGTTGATGACTCTCAAGGGAGGGTTATGTTTACTACTCTTGGGGGTATATGTACAAGAATTGCCGTTAACTGGCGCTAACGTTAGTTAGCGGCAATTTTATTACCGCCGCGTACCACCGAAAACAATTGCCATGGTATCGACGTATTTACAATACGTCGCTACATGGCGATAGTATTGTATTGTGGCGGGAAATGTTAACGTTAAGACCAACGTCATGGCGATAAAAATCTTGCTGCAAATGTGAAAAAAGTGACAGCCGGCCAGTCAGCGGCCAGAAAACGCATGCTAATCAGCGTGAAGGCACTTTTTTCACGCTTTACAGGAAATATAAACTACAAAAATCCAGCGAAGCACCAAAAAAAATAAAAATCTTTTTATCCCTGGAAGCAAAATGGAGCATGCTGGAACCAGTTCTGCAGGAGACAACAACCCCCCTAACCTCCCTAACAGCCAGGAGGACCAGCCAGAGACCCAGGGGAAGATGAAGAGCAAAACCAGGTTCAGCCAGCAGGAACATGAGATCCTGATTGTGGAGGTGTCAGAGGAACAATACCAGCTCTTTGTCAGCTCCATGGTGTCATTGGGGACCGAAAATTCCATATGGCAGTCCATCGTAGCCAAGGTAAATGCAGAAGCAGAGGTCAAGAGGACAGTGACCCACTGCAAGAAGCGCTGGCATGATGCCAAACGCAAGACCAAGCAGAAACTGTCCAACAATCGGCAGGCAGCACTGCAGACTGGAGGTGTCCGCGGTCAACTGCGAGGAGTCGGTGGTTGGAGTCCAGGGAGAGGATAGTGCTGAACATGACCAGCTACATCAGCAACAGGGTAAGTAAGAACCAGGGACTGGGGCGAGTGGGGGGTAGGGACTAATGTTGCTCCTGTCCAATGAAATATTTCTCAGTGCACACCCACACTGTGTGCTGTTTAAATTCCAGATACATAGGTACCTGGAGGTATATACACATCACTTTAGCTGTTGATTACATATAAAGAAACATAATGGTGGTGTCAGTTACTTGTAATTCAGCACATATAAATATTTAAAGATATAGAAAAATTACCATTCATGAGTCTCCAAACTAAGGGCTACATGAACAAGCGAAGGGGCATATTAACTAGAGAGGTGGCAGAGTGTTGCATTAGCCTCCTTGGCTCAACACCACACTCAGATAAATTGGGAACACAGGGCTGCATCTTATTGACAACAATATGATGCAGCCCTGTGAACCAGCCTGCTCTGGGAAAAAAGTTAGCAGCCCACCACCAATGCAGGTACCCTTGCACCATAGTGCAAGGGTGTCTGAGTCGAGTGGAAGATTGTTCATGTGCAGAAAGGGGGACCTTCCTGCACATACCCAATATTCCCCACAACACAGCCACTCCTGCACAATGGTGCAAGTGTGCCTGGGTTGGCACTAGGCTGCTACATGTTGTGCAAGACAGGGGGAAACACAGGGCTGCATCATATTGTAGTCAATATGGTGCATCCCTGTGTTCCCAAAGTGACAAAGCATGTTGTTAGTCTTCTCAGCTTTAACACATGCATCGCCACTCAATTGTAAATATGCCCCCTTGTGTCTAAAATGTGCACATTCCATATTGTCAAAAATGAACATATTGTTGGGCAAAGATGCTGTTTAACTATGAGCAGAAGGGATATGCATTCAAAAGTACAATGTAAGGACTCTGCATATCAGGAATGTGTCCCCTAAAATAACAGCATATTTGTTCTGTCACATGCATGTTAAGTGAATTATGACAATGAGCCCCATTGACAATGTTGCACTAATGCATGTCATTTAGCTACATGTCACTTTGACCCTATCCATCAAAATGCAGTCATCCACATCAAAGTATCTACATGTGTTGTACAGTTAGAAGTATGGTATTGTCATCATGACCCTGGTGTGGGATGTCCAAGATACATTGACATGCATGGAAACTGGCCCTTAGGTAAAGTCAACAGTGGTAATGAACAAATGCATAGTCAGTGATGTCTTTAAACATCCTTCCACAAACAAAGGCATTCAATTACCCTGAGCAGAACAGCATGTAACATCAATGTGTCCACCCGAGGGGCATATTTACAAGCCCCCATCGCCATGCCAATGTCACTTTTAGTGATGTTGGGATGGCGATAGGGGCATTGCCCCACTTACAAGGCAGCGTAAAGCGCTGCCTTGTAATCAAGGGCCCCTTACACACTTCACTTAGCG
Source organism: Calotriton arnoldi (assembly GCA_963921515.1). Lineage (NCBI taxonomy): Eukaryota > Metazoa > Chordata > Amphibia > Caudata > Salamandridae > Calotriton > Calotriton arnoldi. The sequence continues at coordinate 787,029 of CAWUFW010007480.1, read as the reverse complement.
TGAAAGGGGAGGGTAATGGGTGTTGTGGTGGGTGTCTCCCCGCAACACCCATTGAAAAACACACTGCCCCCTATTCACAAGGATGGTGTAAATAGGAGGCTGTTTAAAAATTAAGACCAGCCAAAACCTGATCTTAAACAGGTGAACAATTAGAAATGCTTCATATTTCATCGTTTTTTCTGTTTCCATGTGTGCTGCGTTGTTCAGCACACATAGAAACAGCAAATTGGCATTCATCATTAATGTGCAGGAAAGTGTCCCTCCCTGCACATAAACAATCTTCCCCTGAACCCAGACACCCTTGCACTATGTTGCAAAGGTGCCTGCATTGGCGCTAGGCTGATAAGTTAAGCACCAGCGCAGGGGGAAACGCAGGCCTGCACCATAATCTTGTAACTATGGTGCAGGCCTGTGTTACTGAAGTGGCGGAGTGCGGCTTTAATCCCGTAAGGAGAATGCCTCTTTCTGTCACTTTATTGTAACTATGCTCCCTGTGAGGGAAGAAAAACATCTGCAGTGCAGCAATGCACAATTTTCCTAGCCTGCCTCAGAGTCATATGTCCTCGGCTTGCAACATATCACTATTGACAAAGCACCAAAGTGCAAGGGTGACTGGGTGGAGTGAATAACGGGCAATTAACAAGAAGGTGTCCCTCCCTGCATATCAACATACATCAATGTGAATGACATGTGTCAATGTGTTTTGGCCGCCTTCAAATACATAGGCACTTGTCAGAGTATGGCAAATCAGGCACATCTACTTGTCATATCATGGTGTACATCACTAACCCTGGGCGGGTAACTCCGCTCCGCCAGCGGAGTTTGCGGAGATTTGCCTACTCCGCGCTCCATGGTGAACGCGGAGTAGGCAAAAACTCCGCCTCAGTGGCGGAGCAGAGTTAGCCGCTCCCTCCCCCCTCCCAAATGCTTTAAAAAAGATATAAAGAAGGCACTTACCTGTGTTTCTGCCGCCTCCCCTGACTGACTGCTCTCCTTCCTGCTCCTCTCGTGTCCTCGTCGTTCTTCATAAAAAAAAAAACACTACGTTGTACGTCTTGCAAGTGCGCATTCGTACATGCAAGACTTACAACGTAGTGGTTTTTTTTATGAAGAAGGACGTCGAGGACGCGAGAGGAGCAGGAAGGAGAGCAGCCAGGCAGGGGAGGCGGCAGAAACACAGGTAAGTGCCTTCTTTATATCTTTTTAAAGCATTTGGGAGTAGGGAGGGAGCGGGGAGGGAGCGGAGTGGAGCTACCCGTAGCTTCACTGAGTTTTTTTCAAACTCTGTGGAGCTAGGCGTAGGGGCACTGCACCTGCTCCACCCAGGCTTATACATCACTGCGTCCCTGATCTCAAATGCATGCTTGCCCTCCTCATGCCACACTAACAATTATGTGGCAGTACCAACATCAAGGTGGGGTGCAGTCTAATCTATACCTCTAAACCTAGCTAACACAAACAACATGTAAACTTGACTGAGTAGGGGTGACTCAACCACAATGCAGTGTAAAGACACATGAAACAGATCAAATCTGCATTGCCAATAATGTGAAACAACCAGCACCACTGTCACTACTGAACAGAGGATTTAACAGGTGCAGCATGTGGTTAGAAACAGGCCCATCACAGTTGGCATACAGAGAAACTGTCCAAAACCATGATCAACCCAAATGTCACATCAGTAATGTTGTACGATCATTTACAAACCTGCGTGTAATAGGTGTAGCTTTTTAAAATAGAGAATGGACATTGTCATGGACTCTGCTTGTAAACTGCTTAAATGCCTGACCAAAGTGGACAAACACATACAACAGCATCTCCCCTTTACATTGCAGAGGAAGATACATCATCTCCTGTTCAGCAGCCGGTCCCACTCTTCAATGATGAAGAGGAAGAAGACATCTCAACCATCGACCAGGACACCCTCCAAGAGCTGCTCGACTCCATTGGCAGCCCGTCTCCGGAAGCAGGGACATCCAGCAGTGTCGTGGTTGCTCCACCAGCAGCACACTGTTAACATTTCAACATAGTGCGGTAGAAGTCCAGCGTGAGATGGCTGGTCAGGTGCAGGTTGGGTTGGACACCCGGGCGGGCAAACTGGATGGGATCCGTGAGTGTCTCAGTCCTATTAGGGACCATATAGAGTCCATTGGAGGCACCCAAAGTCCGCTCCATGCTCTCCAGCAGTCCATGGCTGACATTGCTGGAGTCCACACTCAGAGACAAGAACAACTGTCCAGTCAAAGTGGCTCCAGCGATGTTACCAAGGAGTTGCGTGAAATGAGAAAGATCATGGAGAGCATGGAGCAGATGCAGGCTTCCCAAATGGCTGCCATGGCTGCCTACCACAGAGACGTTGCTGGAGTCTTGCAAGCCCTGCAGCTTATCATCACTGCATTGATGCCTCATCATTTGATACAGATGAATGCTGCTGCACCTTCAACATCCACCTCTTACCCCCCTGATGTGTCACTGTCTCACAGTGCTTTCTCCAATCCACCATCAGGCTCATGGGAGGCACATGACACATCAGAGGAGGAAGATGTGGATGAATCGACATTCTCACAAAAAGGTCAGCTGTAGCATTCATATGTGTCAAATGGACAGTTTCTGCCATGTCTTGTGCTTAGCATCATGCCTCAGAACATCATCTTTCACTGTCCTCTGAATGACTCTGCTATCCTGGTTGATGAGGGATGAAACCCCGAAACCGGTCCTAGGATGCTTGTTTCCAGTCCAGGGAGGAACTGGCCTGGCAGTTCGGGCTGGACTGTTCCCATTGGGTGCAGGGTCAAGACTGATTTGCATATGGCTGTGTTCAAACTGGAATGGCCTGGGGAGCAAAAAAACGATGGATTTAGGCCCAGATCTCTGTACTGGGGTGAATGTATGACATTGTTCTGCATTCTGTCCATCAATTGTTCTTTTTGCAGTCATTACATTTGTAGACATTAAAACGGATTGTGGGGGTGATGCATCTGTTGTAATCAACTACAAATTCACCAGTACATGTCAACACATCAACAATCATTGACAGCACAAACCATTAACCACTAGGATTTTATTTTAAAAAATAAACACTTAATAACCTAACCTAATACTAATGACTTATCCTAAAATACACTAATCTAACTTGTACTAATGTAAACCTAGACTAAATTAACTAGCTTACCTAATACTATACACATAACAACATATTATACATCAACCCACCTCGCCCCTTAAGGCACATCCAGGGACAGGACAAGGACAGCTTAACCTATCCATGAATTAACTAAACATACATCCTAAACAAATATATATTTTTTTTATTTTTATTTTTATTAGAACAAGTCAAAAAACACATCAACCCCCCCACCCTAAGGAAAAGGAAACTTAATCAAAAACACTAAGTAAAAAATCAGAAAATCCTAAAAACTACCTACACCTAACACTATACTAGCCCTAAACTAAAACTACACTTATCACTAAATAACAAAAGAATGCCCAAAAAAGAATGGAAACTGGGTGAAGGGAATTGAGTGACTGTACAGGGGGGACAGCAAACATCATTCGTGCCTCAATAAGGCAGCCCCAGGGCCCCCTTAATGTCCATGAGGTGTCCCTTGAATTCATCATGGTCACGTTCCAGACGGGCCACACGAACATTCAGGTTGAAAAGCAACCTCCACTCCCTCTTTATCAGGACTGATATCTGTTGGTGTCCTGCTGGTCTCAATGATGATGTGCCTGGTTGAGCACTCTGTGATGGGGTAACGGGGGTGGGCGTGAGGTGGGTGCAGCATGTTGATCCTGGGTGGATGAACCTGGAACTGCAGATTGTTGTGGATGTGTGCTACTCTGTTGGACACCTGAAGGGCCAGGGATTTGATGTGTGTGCCTCTGTTGTGTTAATGAGGCAGGCAGGGTAGCATGTTTCATGCCATCTTTCTTGGTGCTGACAGTAATCGACTTACACTTGCCAGAAGAATTTTGCTGACTCCAAAAAAATGATAGCATTCTGCATATTTAGCACAAACAAAAATCTCTAAACAACATCATAAAAAGTAGTGTACGTCACACATAACCTGACAACTTCTAAGTAAATAATAACAGTAATCCTAATATGATGTTGATAACAACATGTTGACTCAGGGGAAGGACATAGGCAAGAGCAGAGTGCAGTGACAACAGTTGTAGAATAGCTGTTTGCAATTAGGCTGTAGCCACAAACACTGATTGAGTCCAACAGGGGAAGTTTCGTAAGGATGAAGTTTAACAGGCCCATTGCAGAACATGACCATTACAACTACACAAAGACAGTAGGCTGCACTGTCTGCAATCATGGCAGACGACTAATCACAACAGTGGTAGTCATGTAGGACATTTGAAGAAAAGCAATTTCATTGTATTAGGAGCAATTTGGAGGCGTCAACACAGCTACACATCCATAATAGATGATGGATACATTTACTTGCAAACCTGTGTAAACATGCCCATAAATTTAAATTAATGGAAGTAAAGAGGGCATATGTTCCATGAATTTTTCTGTTGCTGTATTAGCCTGCTCCTCACTTTGCTGTGCTATGACACAATGGGACAGCAAAGCTGCTGCATTTCCACATCATATTTGGCTGTACTGCTTTTCAACTAGTGGCAGTGTGATCCCCTTCATGCTAGTGCAAAGGAATGCACCCTTGCACAATAGTGCTATGGTGTCTGACTTGAGCAGAAGATTGTCAATGTGATGGAAGGATCACCGTCAGGCACTTGATCAATCATTGGACTATAGCGTTTTCATGTTTGCCGCACTATGCTGAACACATCATAACATATACATTGATGATATGTTGTGCAGTTCACAGTACAGAGCATGTTTGAAAAAACTGTTGTTCACAGTCTAAACTATTACGCACTCCACCATATTCAAGGTGCTCCTGTGGAAATGGTTCTGTGTGATGATGAATGGGCTTAGCAGAGTAACAAAGCCCACCCCTTATGTGAGATTTAGATTTCTATTGTTTGAATGCTCTTTCTATGCATGCTCCATTCTGACACGACCCAGACTAATGTTTAATCAACTTTGATGATTGTTTGTGTGCAGTTGGGGCTCCCTTCATGCAGCAATACTTGCATCCCCATGAGGCAGGCACCCTTGCAGCATGGTGCATGGCTGACTGTGTTTTTGCATGTCAGCTAATTGTGCACCATCACAGGGGATAGCAGGGTGATCTGTCATCTTGTTGTACATATGGCACGTGTTTATTTCAGGATGGATGTAGCCCAGCTGAAGCATATGTCATGTGGCACGTGCTGCATAGATTAATTTCAATTTTTGTCTGAGGAGTTCTGCAAAATCTGTATTCCAAGAGTGACAAAGTGGTTTGTGAGAGATTTCCGGGGCTACTCCCTTGTTGGGCCTACTTACATATGTCTTGATTATTTGGCATTGGGTGTTTATGTATAGTAGTTGGACCTGTTACAAGGTATGTCGTATTATATTTGCTTCATGTGCATTCTCACATATTTGAGCTACAGGATTGGGGACTCGAGGTGTGTGCTGTGTTCAGTTTGTACTTACCAACAAGCAGTCCATTTCCATATGTGCCATTCTCAAACCGCTGGTTGATGATCGATTGGCGAAAGATGTAGGAGACATGCACACTCCCTGGAAACTTTGCAACAACATTGATGAACAGGCACAGGTGGTCCTCGATTGCCTGCATGTTCATTGAGTGTTTATGCTTCCTGTTCCTGAATATATGCGCAGTGTCCGCAGGAGGCACAAGTCGCATATGGGTGCAGTAATTGCCGCCAACACATGCCGAAAACCAGCAATGGCATAGAAGCCTTGCTTGTTGTCAAGTTGTTCTTGCACAGTGTTGGGGAAGCGCAGGTGCTGCGGCGTCAGGCCTATGATGGCATCCAAGACAGTCAGGAGGAACCTGGAGAAGGATGACTGTGAGACTCCATCCACTCAGTGGTTGGTTGGAATGTATTAGAGGCCAAGATGTGCAGCACCTCAAGTAGCTTTGTCTGCGGAGGGATGTTTGTGCAGCGTTGGGATGGTGCCTGCAGCCTTGGTGCTATCTGAGTGAGTAGGCGTAGGGAGGTCCTTTTTAGCCTGTTGTGGGCTATCACATCCTCCGGCAGGAGGTCTATCAGGGTGATGCGTTGGCGATAGACCTGCTCTCTTCTGCGGCTCTGCCTCTGTGGTGGTACTGGTGGTGCTGGTAGAGGTGGTGGTGGTCTTCTTGGATCTCCAAGCTACAAGAGTAGTACCTCCATGGCGTCTTGGAGAATGCCAATGTGGTTCTGGGATTGTCTCCCTTATGTAAAGGTGTGTTTGCACCATTTTTTAGACCAGCGATTTTATGGTCTTAAAAACCTGCCGCTAACTAGACTTAGCAGCAGTTTTGGGGGGTTATCGCCGGACAGAAATTTCTTTGTAAATATCGCGAAGTGGGTTTTGCTGCAGTTTTTTCACGGGAACGCCCACCTTGCATCTGATTTTTGTTAAGTCCCGCTTAAGTAGTCGCGATCCAGAAAATTCACGTTAACACAGGAAATGAGCAGCTAACTGCAGTTAGCGCCAACTTGTAAATACGGCGAGAAAAAAAAAGCCGACATACGTCAAAAAATTGACGCTACGGCGACGTTAAGTTTTTGTACATATGCCCCTTGGTTTGTTATCAGCACTGCATCACAATATTCTACATATGGTAATGATACCTTTCACCTTGTTTATAACAACTGAAAGAGTGTTCAAGTACAAAAGCATGCCCTTTGGACTTCTTTTGGAGGTGGCCATATTTCAAAGGGCAGCACAAGATTTACTCGAGGGTATTTTCCAGATGACATTTAGATTTTTGGTTCAACCAAAGAGAAACAAGATGAAATTGTAAGAGGTGTTAGAAATCCTGATTAACACGACTTAACTATCACGGACACCATGTGAATTACAATTGAGTTGTCAAAGGACATTGAGGAGGTTGTATATGTGAAAATAATTGCCTCTTCACCTGCAGTTAAACCATTTGTTTACAAGTACAGGACTATTTTGTGCACTGATGCGAGTAATTCTGATTTGACAGTTGGTTTGTTACAGTAAAAGGATGAAAAGAAAATCTTAATGGCATATGCTTCCAGGCCTTTGAGAGTCGAAGATAAAATATCTCACTAGCGAAAAGGAGACTTTGGCCTGCTTGGTGGGGTGTGTGACATTTCAAGAACTATGTATGAGGTATTATGTTTATTATCCAAGCTGACCTCAATCCTCTAGTGGATATATTTACAACTAAAGATGCAGTCAGAACAATATCAATAAATTTTGAATTGCTTCTGCTTTCACAAGAATTTTGTTTCTGTATGGACGACATGCCTGAAAAGAAGAATGTCACAACTTTTGAATGATAAGGAAAAGAATGAGGAAAATGAGGGTGATGACGGTAGCCAATGTGAATGAAGTCATGAAAGGTAGCCTTTTTAGGGAAGAAGATAAAGATTTTCAAAAGAATGTAGCCTTCCAAAGAGTTTGGAGAAGATGGAGTGGAGATGCATAAGAATATATGTGTAAAGCTGTCCTTTGTATAGGAGATCACGGCCATACCAGAAGTACAAAGGGAGAGAATTCTGAATTTTCTCCATAAAGGTCACACAGACGAGTGCCACAAAAAGGCACATTTGTTCTGATTTTTTTGTGACCGGGAGTGGATTGCTGGGCGGAACAGACAGTACTAAACTATTTCATGAGTATGTAAATCTCATACAACTGTGTGCTATCCAGTTGTGAATAAGAAGCTGGAAGGACTACGGAGAAACATTTAAATTGAATATTTCAGGCTCTTATAGTGGTTTAGGTGAACTAAGTATGCCATCGAGTGAAGACATATTTTTCAAGGTAGCCTGAACTGACGTTTACCACCCAAACTAAGAGTAATCGCGCAATTCAATTTTTAAAGAAATATTTGTGAGGGGATAATTTCCTGAAACCATTGTTTGAAAAGGGCTGCAGTTGACTGCATATAAAGCAGAAATATTCACAATTAATAGGGATTAAGCATGTCAATGCATTGTTATTCTATCCTCAAGGTAATGGATTGGATGAGAGATGGATCAGATTTGTGAAAGAGGGTTTGAAAGGAAGCTATAGAGAAGGTATTATGGCTTAAAGAACCACTCCTCCGAGCAAGGCAGGAAATAGTCTGTATCAGTTAATGCAATGTCAGAAACTATGCGCTATGTTAAGACCTGATTGGGTTAATTTGGATAATAGTAAGTTGTTGAAAGTACACCTGAAAGTCAAAGTAAACAGTATCACAAAAATGGTTAGAAGATGAGGAAAATGAGGAGGTGGAACTAGGAATGAGGGAATGGTGAACAAATATGTGATTGGAGATTGAATGAAAGTGAAGAGAGGAAGAATACTGAAGAAGGGGATGTCCAGTGGTGGACGGTAATTCTAGAGGAGGTGGGCAGGCTACTTGTGCTCACATGCACACTCACTCACACCCATTCATTCAAACGCACATATGTGCGTGCACACTCACACCATGCACTCACAAAAACACTTATATTCATATATACACACATGCACACATGCATGCACCAAACATTAAACAAAATAAAAGTTACCGGACCAAAGCAGTGATCTCAAATGGTGGGTGGGAAGCCTTGGTGATTCCTGACGATTGGGACTGCCCCCTCCTCTCATTGGCTGACCTTCTAATGGGTCAGCCACTGAGAGGAGGCGGTAGTCCTTCACTCGTCACAGAGTGAGGTGAAGTCAGTGAGACTGCTGGCCCCACCCCACTGTGTGATGAGGGTCACTGGTAGACACTTGGCTCTGGGCACTTTAGGGCTTAAAATTGGAGTGCCGGGCCTGAAGCTATCAGTAATGCTCCCCCTCATCAGCAGGGAGAATACCACTAAGTGCTTTGCCGGGCTGAGGAGGCCATGCCCACATGGCTGTGACATCTTCAGCCAGGCAAAGTTCTGCTGAGGCACCTAAGTGCCTGTGCAGTTAGAGCAAGTCCTGCGTCTTCCTGCCTGACCTGAACATGAAGAGTGTCTGTCAGGCTTCATGTTTGGAAAAGGCAGGGGGACAGGACCCCTCCACCCTTAAGTTTGGGCTGCCGTTGGGAATGTCTACGTTTTTTCAACCATTTACAGTGATCAGAGTTCTTGAATACCCTGTAAAATTGAGTGTCTAAAGGAGATAAATAATGTATCAGTAATAGAGATAAATTAAAAATGGAGAAACAAAGCTTCTGTGATAATGGCGATGATGAGAAGAGTGAGACATCAATAAAGACCTTTTGGATGTCAAATTTCTAATTGTACGCTTCTTAGTATAGTCTCTCCATCTCATCCATTTGCACAGAAAGAGACATCACTGGATTTTCCATTATTCATCTTCACGGGAAGTGACATTACTGGATTTCCCCCCAAAACCATGTTTATAAGAAGAATCCAAGAAAAAGGACTTTATTTGTCATCCTTTATTCGCACAGGAAGTGACATAGTTGCATTTCCCATCCTCATCCATCTGCGCAGGAAGCCACATCACTACCTGCCTTCTCCCTACTTCAGTCAACTCTTCAGGGCATCTCCATGAAAGGGCGGGCACAGACAAGGGTATTGCCTGTTTGGGCCTGTTAGGGCCAGGAAGGACCTATGCCAGAACCCCTGTTCTACTGAAACCTACAAGGGAAGATATAGTCATGTGCCTCACCCAGCACCCCATTTTGCCAATACCCCCAATCATACCCAGGTGTAGACAACATAAATACTCACATAGCATTCACACAACACATAGATCCAACCTCGTACACATCCCACTAAGTAACACATACCCTCAAACTACAAAATACACATTCCATCTCATGCTCATTATGCTCACTCAGTTATCACAAGCTTGAAACCCTCTTCATCACAGAAACATGGTTCATGCCTGAATCTTCGCACATCCTAGACGTCCTGAAATCCACAGGCTACAGTATCAATTGTGTGAGTGGCGCACATTAGAAGGGAGGAGGCCTCGCTGCCAACCATAAATCCTCATGGTCCTTCACCCTAAGCAAGCAAGTAACACTCAACTATATGAAGCTGCTGAAATATTATTTGCCTCTCTCTGTAAATCAGAATGCCACCTTCCATCTAATCTACAGCTCTTCCAGGCAGGACAAGGACTTCACTGATGAATTCTCAGATCTCCTTATCTCCTCACCCATCAGAATTTGCCCACACCACCCTCTTGGCTGACTTTGACTTCAACCTCCTAGAAAACACAAGCTTAAAAAAACACAAGACACCCTCTTCAACCTCATTGATACACTCAACGTGGCACAGCATATCACGTGATACAGTATTATTCTACAAAAAAGCATCTATGATAGATTCTAGTGCTGTGCAGCCAGGTCACAAGTGACTAGTGTCACTTGAAGAAATGACAGCATATCACATAACACACTCCAAAGGCCACATCCTTGATCTTGTCTTCTCAACATCACAAACATTCTAATGCAAACCACCCTCACTCGTGATCTGGACTGACCACTTTCCCATCCCTATCTCGCGTAGTACCAACAGACCTTGCTGAACTCAAAAGAGAAGATCAAACCTTCAGATGCTTTTCCATAGACAACCTAATGCTGGAACTCATCTCTCACCCAATAAACTCCATGTCCAATGTCAACACCCTTCTAAACAACGTCAACAGTTTTTTAGAAAGCTATGTTAACATTACAACCCAAAACCATCAGCACCTTGGTATTCCTAAAACCTTGCTAACAGTAAACTGTCCATCTGAAGACAGGAAAGAAAATGGAAGAATAACAGAACTTCCGAGTATAATGCAGACAGTTCATCGCATCAGCCAAATCAAAGTGCTATGTCATCACCATCAATAAAGCCATCAACAGAGGTAGAAACTGTTCAAGTGTCAGGCATGCCTCATTCCAGGGCTTCCCTCTGCATGTGGAGGAGGCAGCGCACGCAGGACATAAAAGGCATACGGACAGGCAGGAAGCCATTTGACATTCTAGTTGTTATTAGCTTGCGGTTTCCTGCTGTCGCGTCACTTCTGGGTCTTCCTTGCGGTGCACAGCGTCTCTCCGTCGGTCTTCTCCATTCAGCATCTTCGTGTTGGCAGCAGTTCTCTGTACCTGACAGAAAGGATTAATCGAAGAAACAAGTATTATGCAAACAACATGCTTCTATCGGTAACAAACCTTCAGCGCTACTTTAACTTCCAATTCTGAAAGCTGCTATTAGTATCAATCACTTGTCTGATTCAGAGATGGGACTGTCTTTCTCCTGTGTCGTGGTGTGGTTAATGACTCTCACAAGCCTATAGGGAGAAAAGGGCGACTCAGTTATATGGATATACAAACAAAAACCTGGTGACTTGTACTCACATGACATGCACTATCAAGAAGTGTTTTTGTCCCAGGCTTAACACCTTTTTGTTTCTTTTTGATTTTTTACTTTTTCTGAGGTGGCATTTAACTTGAAATGCATGATGTAATGCAAATCATTTTTACCGTGTTGTGGTTCTCTCATTGTTCAGCTACCCAGTAGGAGCCTATTATGAGAGTCCAGTTCTCATACTATTGGTATGTAGTGTTTATGTACCCTCAACTGCTGAAGAGAGTTTCCCGCCATTAATCACTACAAAACAGTTTCTTCTCTACTTGTTCCTAGATGTTTTTACTTATCCTTGTCCCTATTTCACTACAAACAGATGGATGAGGGGAACTCAACAGGCAGTTGATATAAAAGTGGTAGTAACTATATTTCGAGGTTAAGGGACGCACATAGCTATTATCATTAATACACTGTTCATTTCTTTCGTACCAGGGGAAGCCATAGACGATTTCCATAGGCACCATTTCTGCAGAACAGTGGACACTTTTTGTTTTCTTTTCCCTTCCCCTCATCCCCTTCGAGCGGAGGTGACTATGATGATATTGGGTCACTCCGGTTGATAGGGAAGTTGGGACCTCACTTTGTGATCTCGTCTCTCTCCTGCGGAAAACCAGTGAGAACTCTGGCATCAAGACAATCTGGCATGGCATCAACCCCCTGCCAGACCACCTATTCCTCACTCCACAGAAAAGTGCAATGCCATCACCTCTTCTTCAGTGAATACAAACAGAAGTTCCGACAGCATATTGACAATACCAAGCCTGCTTCATCAGCCTTTAAAGCCCTATCTCTCCCAAGAAATGTTTGACTTACTCAGCTCCCTCAAGGCCACTTCTTGTGAGCACAATGTCTTACCATCTTCCTTTATTAAATCCCTCTCTGGGGATGCTAGGTTCTCCCTACTTACCACTGTCAATGCCTCTCTCATTAAAGGAAACTTTCCAGAAATCTCTCAAGACTGACCTGAGACTCCCACTCCTAAAGAAACGTACACTAGACCCTGATGACCTCGCCGACTACTGGCCCATCACTTACCTACCATAAATTGGGAAGAGCACTGAAAAAGCTGATTAGGTTCAACTACAAGATCACATCAGTGCTAACTGTGTCCTGAAAGACTACCAGTCTGGCTTCAGATCACGCTGCAGCATGAAGAACGCCACCTTACACATCGCAGACTGTGCCCTCTTGACCACAGATGAAGATGACCCCTGCCTTCTGATATTGCTGGACGTCTCAGCTGCCTTCGACATAGTTGATCATCCCACCCTCATATGCAACCTCAAGTTGCAAATGGGTATCACCAGCAGTGTTCTTCACTGGTTCTCCTCCTAGCTTTACAACCAGTATTAGTATTTTCACATCGCAACTTCCGGGTCTCAAAATATGCCCCTCATGTGTGTAGTCCCTCAAGGTTCTGTACAGTCTCCTGTCATCTTCAACCTTTACATGGAGTTGCATGGTGCTCTACTCACAGATAACAACATTAAGATTCATCAATATGCATATGACACAAGCTCTACTTAACACCTTCGGTGCTCATGACGGAATGGTTCCGTCATGAGCACCAGTGCTCCTGTGCTCATGACGGAACCATTCCGTCATGAGGACAGGGGCACGAAATCCCTCTGCTGCAAACAGCAGAGGGATTTCCATTTTTTTTGGGGCCTCGGGAGGTGGGGAAGAGCTTCCCCAACCTCCAGAGGCCCTTCCCTCATTTTCAATTTAATGACGATCGCGCGCAAGGTGCGCTGTCGTCATTAGATTGAAAACGAAACTGAAACTTAGGTACAGTTTTAGTGTTTCAGTGCTCGTGGGGCTATCTCCTCCCCCGAGCACCTAAACACTTGGGAGCGGTATCGTTAGAAAGGGAAGAATCTCCCCTTTCCAATGGTACCCCTTCCTAGTGGATCACTGCTTGGGGATCACCCCAGGAGGGCGATCCCCAAGCAGGTATCCACCCAGTAGCACCAGGGAGGGAGGAGCGGCCCCTTGGGCAAGGGCTTTTGCTCCCCCCATATTTTTTGGGGCACAGCAATCTTTCTGCCCCCCAGGGGGCCAGAAAGCCCACTAGAAACCAGAGATTTTTTTAAAATTTATTTTGGGGTGGGGGCTGCCCAAAAAGGGCATGGCAATGCCCCCACCCCCCCAGAGAAATGTCAGTCTTCCCAGGGGGCAGAAGGGGGCAGTAGCCCCCAATCTGCCCCCCGGGGGGGCAGAAAACCCACTAGAAACCAGGGATTTTTTTTTATTGATGTTGGGGTGGGGGCTGCCCAAAATGGGCATGAAAATGCCCTTACCCCCAGTGAAATTCCAGTCTTTCTGCCCCCCCGGGGGGGGGCAGAAAGCCCACTAGAAACCAGAGATTTTTTTTAAATTTACATTGGGGTGGGCGATCCCCAAGCAGGTATCCACCCAGTAGCACCAGGGAGGGAGGAGTGGCCCCTTGGGCAAGGGCTTTTGCTCCCCCCATATTTTTTTGGGCACAGCAGTCTTTCTGCCCCCCCTGGGGGGCAGATGGGGGCAGTAGCCCCCAATCTTCCCCGCCGGGGGGGCAGAAAGCCCACTAGAAACCAGGGATTTGATTTTTTATTGATGTTGGGGTGGGGGCTGCCCAAAATGGGCATGAAAATGCCCCCACCCCCAGTGAAATTCCAGTCTTTCTGCCCCCCCGGGGGGCTGAAAGCCCACTAGAAACCAGGGATTTTTTTTTTATTTACGTTGGGGTGGGGGCTGCCCAAAAAGGAAATGGCAATGCCCAAACCCCCTCCCAGAGAAATGTCAGTCTTTCTGCCCCTCCCAGGGGGCAGATGGGCAGTAGCCCCCAATCTGCCCCCCAGAGGGGCAGAAAGCCCACTAGAAACCAGGGATTTTTTTTTATTGATGTTGGGGTGGGGGCTGCCCAAAAAGGGCATGGCAATGCCCCCACCCCCTCCTAGAGAAATGTCAGTCTTTCTGCCCCCCCCAGGAGGCAGATGGGGCAGTAGCCCCCAATCTGCCCCCCAGAGGGGCAGAAAGCCCACTAGAAACCAGGGATTTTTTTTTATTGATGTTGGGGTGGGGGCTGCCCAAAATGGGCATGAAAATGCCCTCACCCCCAGTGAAATTACAGTCTTTCTGCCCCCCCAGGGGCAGATGGGGCAGCAGCCCCCAATCTGCCCCCTCTGGGGGGGGCAGAAATCCCACTAGAAACCAGGGATCTTTTTTATTGATGTTGGGGTGGGGGCTGCCCAAAAAGGGCATGGCAATGCCCCCACCCCCGGAGAAATGTCAGTCTTTCTGCCCCCCGAGGGGGCAGACGGGGGCAGTAGCCCCCAATGTGCCCCCGGGGGGAGGCAGAAAGCCCAATAGAAACCAGGGATATTTTTATTGATGTAGGGGTGGGGGCTGCCCAAGATGGGAAGGCCAATGCCCCACCCCCCCAAAAAAAATGCAACAGTCTTTCTGCTCCCCCCAGGGGCATATGGTGGCAATAGCCCCTGATCTGCCCCCGGGGGGGCAGAAAGCCCACTAGCCACCAGGCATTTTTTTTTAATAATGTTGGGGTGGGGGCTGCCCAGAATGGGCATAATAATGCCCCCACCCCAAAAACAATTACCACAGTCTTTCTGCCCCTCCCCGGAGGCATATTGGGGCAATAACCCCTTATCTGCCCCCCCAGGGGCAGCAAGCCCACTAGGCCCCAAGATTTTTTTTTTTTTAATTCACGGGTGAGGTCAGCCCAGAATGGGCATGCCAATGCCCACACCTCCCCCAAATAATGCCACAGTCTTTCTGCCCTCCCCCCGGGGGTCAGATGGGGCAGAAAGCCCACTAGGCGCCAGCAAATACGCTGGCTTTTTTTATGCATGGGGGCTGCCCAGAATGGGCATACCAATGCCCCCACCCCCCAAAAAAATAGCCACAGTCTTTCTGGGGCAGAAAGCCCACTAGAAACCAGGGATCTTTTTTTATTGATGTTGGGGTGGGGGCTGCCCAAAAAGGGCATGGCAATGCCCCCACCCCCGGAGAAATGTCAGTCTTTCTGCCCCCCGAGGGGGCAGACGGGGGCAGTAGCCCCCAATCTGCCCCCGGGGGGGCAGAAAGCCCAATAGAAACCAGGGATTTTTTTTATTGATGTCGGGGTGGGGGCTGCCCAAGATGGGCAGGCCAATGCCCCACCCCCAAAAAAAATGCAACAGTCTTTCTGCTCCCCCAGGGGCATATGGTGGCAATAGCTCCTGATCTGCCCCCGGGGGCAGAAAGCCCACTAGCCACCAGGTATTTTTTTTTATAATGTTGGGGTGGGGGCTGCCCAGAATGGGCATAATAATGCCCCCACCCCAAAAACAATTACCACAGTCTTTCTGCCCCTCCCCGGAGGCATCTTGGGGCAATAACCCCTTATCTGCCCCCCCAGGGGCAGCAAGCCCACTAGGCCCCAAGATTTTTTTTTTTTAATTCACGGGTGAGGTCAGCCCAGAATGGGCATGCCAATGCCCACACCTCCCCCAAAAAATGCCACAGTCTTTCTGCCCTCCCCCCGGGGGTCAGATGGGGTCAGAAAGCCCACTAGGCGCCAGCAAATACGCTGGCTTTTTTTATGCATGGGGGCTGCCAATGCCCCCACCCCCCCAAAAAAATAGCCACAGTCTTTCTGCCCCCCATGGGCATATCGGGGCAACCCCCCCCCCCCGATTCCCTCCCATGGCGGCAGAAAGCCCACTAGGCACTGGGCCGTTTCCTGTCGCTGGCACTAGGCCTACCCACACAAGTGAGGTGCCATTTTTCTCGGAAGACTTTGGGGAATGCGGGGTGGGTGGAATTTTGTGGATCCACGCAGATTCCAGAACTTTCCACCACAGAAATGTGAGGAAATGTGTTCTTTGGGACAAATTTTGAGGTTTGCAAGGGATTCTGGGTAACAGAACCTGGTGAGAGCCAGACAAGTCACCCCATCCTGGATTCCCCTGGGTGTCTATGTTTCAAAAATGTATAGGTTTGATAGGTTTCCCTCGGTGCCGGCAGAGCTAGGGTTCAAAATCTACAGCTAGGCACTTTGCAAAAAAAGGGTCCGTTTTCACTGTGAAAATGTGGTGTGTCCACGTTGCGTTTTGGGCCGCTTCCTGTCATGGGCACTAGGCCTACCCCCACAAGTGAGGTACCATTTTTCTCGGAAGACTTTGGGGAACGCGGGGTGGGTGGAATTTTGTGGATCCATGCAGATTCCAGAACTTTCCACCACAGAAATGTGAGGAAAATGTGGTTTTTTTGACAAATTGTTAGGTTTGCAAGGGATTCTGGGTAACAGAACCTAGTGACAGCCAGTCAAGTCACCCCATCCTGGATTCCCATGGGTGTCTAGGTTTCAAAAATGTATAGGTTTGCTAGGTTTCTCTAGGTGCTGGCAGAGTTAGGGTTCAAAATCTACAGCTAGGCACTTTGCAAAAAAAGGGTCCGTTTTCACTGTGAAAATGTGGTGTGTCCACGTTGCGTTTTGGGCCATTTCCTGTCACGGGCACTAGGCCTACCCACACAAGTGAGGTACCATTTTTCTCGGAAGACTTTGGGGAACGCGGGGGAGGTAGAATTTTGTGGATCCACGCAGATTCCAGAACTTTCCACCACAGAAATGTGAGGAAAATGTGTTTTTTTTGACAGATTTTTAGCTTTGCAAGGGATTCTGGGTAACAGAACCTGGTGAGAGCCAGTCAAGTCACCCCATCCTGGATTCCCCTGGGTGTTTAGTTTTCAAAAATGTATAGGTTTGCTAGGTTTCCCTAGGTGCTGACAGAGTTAGGGTTCAAAATCTACAGCTAGGCACTTTGCAAAAGAAGGGTCAGTTTTCACTGTGAAAATGTGGTGTGTCCACGTTGCGTTTTGGGCCGTTTCCAGTCGCGGGCACTAGGCCTACCCACACATGTGAGGTACCATTTTTCTCGGAAGACTTTGGGGAAGGCGGGGTGGGTGGAATTTTGTGGATCCACGCAGATTCCAGAACTTTCCACCACAGAAATGTGAGGAAAATGTGTTTTTTTTTACAACTTTTTAGGTTTGCAAGGGATTCTGGGTAACAGAACCTCGTGGGAGCCAATCAAGTCACCCCATCCTGGATTCCCCTGGGTGTCCAGTTTTCAAAAATATATAGGTTTGCTAGGTTTCTCTAGGTGCCGGCAGAATTAGGGTTCAAAATCTACAGCTAGGCACTTTGCAAAAAAAGGGTCAGTTTTCACTGTGAAAATGTGGTGTGTCCACGTTGCGTTTTGGGCCGTTTTCTGTCGCGGGCACTAGGCCTACCCACACAAGTGAGGTACAATTTTTCTTGGAAGACTTTGGGGAACGCGGGGTGGGTGGAAGTTTGTGGATCCACGCAGATTCCAGAACTTTCCATCACAGAAATGTGAGGAAAATGTGTTTTGTTTTTACAAATTTTAGGTTTGCAAGGGATTCTGGGTAATAGAACATGGTGAGAGCCAGTCAAGTCACCCCATACTGGATTCCCCTGGGTGTCTAGTTTTCAAAAATGTATAGGTTTGCTAGGTTTCCCTTGGTGCCGGCAGAGCTAATGTTCAAAATCTACAGCTAGGCACTTTGCAAAAAAAGGGTCAGTTTTCACTGTAAAAAGAAAGTATGTCCACGTTGCGTTTTGAGGCGTTTCCTGTCGCGGGCACTAGGCCTACCCACTCAAGTGAGGTACCATTTTTATCAGGAGACTTAGGGTAACACAGGATTGTAGAGCAACTGTTATTACCTATTGACTTTCGATGCATTTCTGCCTTCCAAATGAAAGACAATGTGCAAAAAAGAAGTTATTTTGAAAAATGACCTATAATTCTCATGCTAGTATGGGTACTCACAAATTCGGAAATGTGCAAATATCTACTGTTTCTAAACCATATATTTTGTTCCAATTTCAGAAATACATAGGTGTCTTTCATACCGATTTTTCCATGTATATATTTTCCCAAATTAATTGCTATATACCCGGTACATAATAAAAAACGATTGCAAGACGTTGCTCAGTTATTGGCTCTGGGTTCGTCGGGTTCTTGGTGTACCTACAAGTCCTATATATCCCCACAACCAGAAAGGTCCATCGGATGTAACGGTATATTGCTTACAAACAGCTGTCATAATTAGAAGAAGTTACAGGTGAAAACGTTGACACAAATGGCTGTTTTTTTCAACTAATTTTCATTTTGTCCTATATTCAACTGTTAGTTTCTATAAAGAAACCTTGAAAGATCTACACAAATGACCCCTTGTTGAATTCAGAATTTTATCTACTTTTCTAAAATATATAGCCTTTCAGGATCCATTATTGCTTTCATACCCATTTCTACCATTAACTGGAAGGAGGTTAAAAGCACAAAAAATAGCAAAAATAGGCTATGTCCCAGAAAAATGCCAAAACTGTGTAAAAAAGTTTGGTTTTCTGACAAAAGTCTGCTTGTCCCTAAAAGCTGGTAAGATGGTGATTCCAGCACCACACCCCCTTTGTTGATACCATTTGCAGGGAAAAAAACAGATGCTTTCATCTGTAGCCCTTTTTACCCATTTTTCAAAATAAAAACCAACGTTAGCTGTATTTTGGCTAATTTCTGGGTCCCCTCCAGGGGAATCCACAAACCCTGGATACCTTTAGAATCCCCATGATGTTGGAAGAAAAGGACGCAAATTTGGCGTGGATACCTTATGTGGTCAAAAGGTTGCAGGGGCCTAAGCGCAAACTACCCCAAATAGGCAAAAAAAGGCTTAGCACAGGGGGGGGGGGGCCTAGCAGCGAAGGGGTTAAAAGTCCCCACTGCTTCAGACATCCAACATTTCAGACACTATTTACACATCTTCCAGACCTGGATGTCCAGCGCCTATGTGAATCTCAACCCAATGAATACACACTTCCTATTATTTAAAAAAAGAACAGCAAACAAGATACAGTACAAACCTGGCCCAATGGCAAACCTTGACGGCTTCAAACCCTAACTCTCAATGAATGCCAAGTCACTTGGATTCACCCTGAACACCAATCTCCCCCTCAAGGAACACATTGTCAAAAAAACCAAAGATGGTCTGGTGCCAGCTTTCTCTTCTAAAAAAATCAAACCATGTTTTACAGAATGCAACTTCAGAACTGCTGTTCAAGCCAATGTTCTCTCACATCTGGATGGTGGTGATGCACTACTCCATGGCCTTTCAGACTCCATACAGGCATCCTTTACGGGCATTGACACACTGCAGCACGTCTCATCCATGAAGAAATATGATCACACCACTTCCATCCTGATGAAACTCTATTGGCTCTCCTTGTTGACCCGCACCATCTTCAAAAACAGCTACATCCTTTACAAAGCCATCATCACCAGCACACTCACTTTCTTGCAGGCAAGCTCACCATCTCTGGTAGTTCTTGACATACAGACAGCCAGGACACTATCAGACTGCAGATTAAGAAGTTTAAAAACGAACAAATAAGAAAAAAAGCCTTTTCCCACCCAGGACTGGAACTACATCAGTGTATCAATCGGACGGCCACAACACTGCTCCAATTTACGAAAGAGTTGAAGACTCACCTCTTTAAGAACACTGTGTCACAGTGCATTAACCGTCCTCAACTCAGCTTTGTCTCCTATTACCCATTGACTTTATGCTTGCCTTTGATCATGTAGCGTGCTCCACTGCCATGTGGCTTGGCTCACACTATAGAAATACCATGAACCTATATATATATATATAGATAAAACGCAAAAGAGCTCCTTCTGGACTACATGGGACCCATGGAGAGTGGCGCGCACGCCGGCGGAGCACACCGGCTATTTCAATCCTTCCGTGAATGCCTCTCATCCGCGCGCTCTCAGTAAAGGAAGACTCTGTATCGATAGATATCCACTGCTGTGTTTATTCACAACGCGTTTCGCTTTCCCTGAAAGCTTGATCACGTGAACAGTGCAACAAAAAACGGCAACATAAATATAGAATCAATGGTGATTGTAATTGAAAAAGGACTAACCAACACTAAGCGGCAGACATGTTGGAATGGTCAAATGATTCAAAATATAATACATTATAATGGTGAATACATGACTCGAGTATGGACCACTCTGATCTTATAAAGATACAAAAAAATAAAGCACCGTTAAATCTACATGATATAAAAAAATAAAAACATATATGAAAAGAATCATTAACAAGCCTATGATTCGCGGCTATACTATCAGAACATATAAATATTTAAATATTGTAAAGCCATGTATAGTCACCTAAATACATCAATAGTTCGTAAAATTGGTTAGTCAGTTATCACAGATGGATATACACTTGAAACCACGAAGTGTTGTACTGGCACAGTGTCCAGACCGCAAATGAACGCTGTATACATTAATGTACATATGTCACCAAATAGCTGTTGCTCATAGATTTCCCAACATCGAAAGCAATTGATTGTACTATTACTGATGAAAAACATTCCCCACTAAAATATGTCATCACCTATGTGCAACCATCGCTGATTATGGCCATACAAGATCATTGTTAGCTATCAATAAAGTTTTTCAATTTAGAAAAACCAATACATTGTCCAACATAAGCCTGCTAAAGTGTCCAGCAATAATGTCTATGTCGATCAATATAGCATGCTATGGTAAAACACACTATAGTCATGGGCTACCACAAAAAATCAATGAACATAACCCTCCAGTGAGGGTACACGTGTCCCAAGAAAAATCTAATGTGTGTACCATATATGTCAGCTATGCTCAGCTTGTTATCATCACATATAACACATCATGTATTATGACCTATAAATGTAATAGAGATATGTCAAATGAATAATTGGCCTGTATTTCAAACATCATTATTATCAAAATGTGACACCATCATTAGCATCAACTCAATAAAACGTTACCGCTGTACATCATTGTGACAATGTGCTCATGAAGAGAAAAAAGGGTAGGTGGCCCGTGCTGGTGAGTACTTGTGAGTGGGCCCCTTCCTTTCCTCCTGTGAACAAAACGAAAGAAAAAGGTGATTAAAAACAGGATATCCTGTCCTGTACAAAAAACTTATTCAAACATATAATTCTATTTTGGACTACTAAAAGAAATCTACTCAGAATACAAATACTCCAATAATCACTCGGTCAGAAAGAAATCATTACTGAATGTAACAAAAGAGAAAGAAACACACTAGATAAGAGAAAATACTGTAAAATTCCTGAAAACATATTACGAGACCTCAATGTCAAGAGTACTGCAGCATGAGGGAAAACACGATCTACTAGGTCAGAGGAAAAAGGTGGCCTGTGATGTGGGTATATCCCACCCCAGAATGTTGCTAAGCCACTATTGTTCTTTCAAATGTATGAAAAGTTCTTCCTCTTGATTCAATCCTCCCGGGTTCTTAGTTTGGAAGTCTATGATATATTTGGACTCCCTTTGTCTCAGATGCAAAACCCTATTGCCACCTCTGGGATGTTTGTCTATTTGTTCCAAGATAAGATAGCTCATCTCATTGGTATTAGAAAAATGTTTGTCCTTAAAATGGCGTGCCACTGGGTACTTGGGATCAAAATTGGTGATGGCCCTGCCGTGCTCTAAAATGCGCTTTTTGGCCATACATGTCGTGCTCCCTATGTACCATAGTTTGCAAGTGCATTCTATGGCATATATCACAAAAGTGGAGCTGCACGTGAGAAATTGTGTAAGTTCCTTGTTGACGCCATTGTAGACTACCTGCTTGCGAAATTTGCTCTTATTGCATGCCTTACAATGGCCACATGGGTAAAAACCCTTGAGACCATGTTGCTGTCTTAGTGGATATGTAGTGATATCACTATGTACAAGCATATCCCTTACATTCCTGCCCCTCCTGTATGTTATGCTCGGTCTGTCTGGGATAATGCCCCCAATTACATTGTCACTTTTGAGGATATCCCAATTCTTAGTCACAATCCGCCTGATGTTACTGGCGTCAGAGCTGAATGTCATGATCATTCTAGATTTGTTATCCTCAATGTCATTATTCTCTGGTTTGTCTGAAATGGTCACTGCCCTGTCCACCAAACTTGCTCTGTCATATGCTCTCTTCAACACCCATTTTGGGTAACCCCTCTCTCTGAAGCGCTTGACAATATTGGTACTTTCAAATTGGTACGCTTCATCTGTATTGCAGTTCCTTTTGGCCCTCAGCAGTTCCCCATAGGGGATACTCCATTTGAGGGTCTCAGGATGACTGCTGAGGGCATGTAGAACGCTATTGCCAGCTGTGGATTTTCTGAACAAAGATGTATGTACTCTCCTCTGTTTGACTTCCAATTTGACATCCAGATATTCAGCCACGGTCCTACTGATGTTACCACTCAAGGTGATGTTCTGATCATTCACATTGAGTTTCCTAATGAACTCACGTGCATCATCTTCCGACCCTCTCCAAATGATGAACAAGTCGTCGATGTAGCGAAGCCACATCGACACCCGATCAAAATCCACTTGTAGATCGGGGTGAGTCAATATGCTCTCCTCCCAGCGTCCCATGAACAAATTCGCGAAGCTGGGAGCAAAGCATGAACCCATGGCTGTCCCGGTCACCTGTCGATACAGAGTACCGTTGAACATAAAGATATTGTTGGTCAAACAGAACTCTGTCATATCCAACAACATCCTGGTATGTTCTCGGAATCTCACTAGTCTGGCATTAAGGTAATACTCACACGCCTCCAACCCCTGTTGATGGTTGATGATAGTGTAAAGACTATGTACATCTAAGGTGATAAATAGTAATTCATCATCCCAATCCAGATCTTTTATCCTATTAAGGAAATCCTTAGTGTCCCTGATGTAGCTGGGCAAATTAGTCACATAGTCCCTCAGGAAATGATCAATGTACTTTGAGATATGCTCAGCTATACTGCCTCTGGAAGAAACAATCGGACGACCGGGGGGTCTAATGGGATCCTTATGTACCTTCGGGAGAAGGTAAAGTACTGGAAGGACAGGGTAATCTTTTTTGAGATAACCATATTCCTCCCAGGTAAGGATACCTTTATCCTTCCACATCATGAGCAAATCCCAGATGGTAGTGATGCTCACATTATATCGGTCAATGTTGACCGGTTCGTAGAAATTCCTGTCATCAAGTTGTCTAACCGCTGCACTGATGTATTGTTCTCGATCAAGGATGACAACATTGCCCCCTTTGTCTGCCGGACGAATGACAATGCTGTCATCCTCCATGAGTGATTTGAGGGCCTGTCTCTGACTATATGTAAGATTAGTGTCATCATTGATTGTATGTCTCCTATTTCTGTGTCTGGAATCATCCAGTGCTTTGCTGACACATTCATGAAAAGTATCAATATTGTCATGAGGTAAAATGGGCATAAAATTAGACTTGGGTCTAAAATTCGTGACAGTGGAGGAGTCAGTGATGATGTCAAGCTCAGCAAGTAATTGTGTCGGGGTAATGTCCTGTTCTATTGTCGTTTCACTCTGTCCTAACTCTACCATGGTGTTCAAAACGTCAATATCCCCAATGTCCAGATTGCAATTGGTATTCTCAGTATCCCTGCATGTCACTTTACTACTATCACTGCCTTTGAGTTTATGCCATTTTTTGAGTTTCAGTTTTTTAACATATTTAAAAAGATCAATTCTTACATTTGCATAATTTGAGGAATAAGAGGGACTTTCCATGCTTTTACTGAGGTCATCCATTAATTCTTTGATTTCCCCAAGAATTGCGTCGCGATCCAGCCAGGCATATTTGATCAAAATCTCCAGCATTCTCCTGGAATTACTTAGTGGTGGGAGGCGACCTCATTACAGAACTATGTGGACCAGGATATGGTACCCAGAGGTTTAAGGATTTTTACTACACCTACATATGAAAAACCGAATCCTAAAATGCTAGAAGAATGGTCAGCAAATTCCTCTCTAAGTTCCAGGAGAATGCTGGAGATTTTGATCAAATATGCCTGGCTGGATCGCGACGCAATTCTTGGGGAAATCAAAGAATTAATGGATGACCTCAGTAAAAGCATGGAAAGTGAAGCATTGAATAAATCATTGAAAACCATTAAGGAACGTCTCAAAAAACATGAAGACGACATAAAGGAACGTAAACAGAGAAAACTGAATCGTGATTATAATGACTATGACAGTGGAAGAATACTGACATTCAGTCATAAATACGATCATCTTTACCAGCAAGGACCGATCGAAGGTGTTGTTGATAAGACCATCAATGATACATCAAGAGTTGAAAATGCCACATTGAGTGACAGTGAGTCCGACATATCGGTCAACAGTGCCATACCAGAAGAACCCAAGCCCCGTCAAGTGACTTTTTTAGACGAATATCGGACATTGAGACGGGGTCGACTAACTACGAGAGCAACACCAACACCAAAGACAAGAGCACAGAAGGGACGAGGACGTGGCAGAGGAAGAGGGTACGCAGGAACCGGCGAACAAGAATCCGGCAGCGATGGCAGAAGAGGCAGAGGTCGTGGCATGGGAAACAACAACACACGTGCAAGAAGAGCCTATTGATGGATGACGCAACGGTTAATAAAACTATAATTAATCTTTCAACAAGATCTATCAGTGACATAGAGAAAAGAACTTTATGCCTTGGACTTTCTTTCTGTCCCTCTTATTCCTCAAATTATGCAAATGTAAGAATTGATCTTTTTAAATATGTTAGAAAACTGAAACTCAAAAAATGGCATAAACTCAAAGGCAGTGATAGTAGTAAAGTGACATGCAGGGATACTGAGAATACCAATTGCAATCTGGACATTGGGGATATTGACGTTTTGAACACCATGGTAGAGTTAGGACAGAGTGAAACGACAATAGAACAGGACATTACCCCGACACAATTACTTGCTGAGCTTGACATCATCACTGACTCCTCCACTGTCACGAATTTTAGACCCAAGTCTAATTTTATGCCCATTTTACCTCATGACAATATTGATACTTTTCATGAATGTGTCAGCAAAGCACTGAATGATTCCAGACACAGAAATAGGAGACATACAATCAATGATGACACTAATCTTACATATAGTCAGAGACAGGCCCTCAAATCACTCATGGAGGATGACAGCATTGTCATTCGTCCGGCAGACAAAGGGGGCAATGTTGTCATCCTTGATCGAGAACAATACATCAGTGAAGCGGTTAGACAATTTGATGACAGGAATTTCTACGAACCGGTCAACATTGACCGATATAATGTGAGCATCACTACCATCTGGGATTTGCTCATGATGTGGAAGGATAAAGGTATCCTTACCTGGGAGGAATATGGTTATCTCAAAAAAGATTACCCTGTCCTTCCAGTACTTTACCTTCTCCCGAAGGTACATAAGGATCCCATTAGACCCCCCGGTCGTCCGATTGTTTCTTCCAGAGGCAGTATAGCTGAGCATATCTCAAAGTACATTGATCATTTCCTGAGGGACTATGTGACTAATTTGCCCAGCTACATCAGGGACACTAAGGATTTCCTTAATAGGATAAAAGATCTGGATTGGGATGATGAATTACTATTTATCACCTTAGATGTACATAGTCTTTATACTATCATCTACCATCAACAGGGGTTGGGGCGTGTGAGTATTACCTTAATGCCAGACTAGTGAGATTCCGAGAACATACCAGGATGTTGTTGGATATGACAGAGTTCTGTTTGACCAACAATATCTTTATGTTCAACGGTACTCTGTATCGACAGGTGACCGGGACAGCCATGGGTTCATGCTTTGCTCCCAGCTTCGCGAATTTGTTCATGGGACGCTGGGAGGAGAGCATATTGACTCACCCCGATCTACAAGTGGATTTTGATCGGGTGTCGATGTGGCTTCGCTACATCGACGACTTGTTCATCATTTGGAGAAGGTCGGAAGATGATGCACGTGAGTTCATTAGGAAACTCAATGTGAATGATCAGAACATCACCTTGAGTGGTAACATCAGTAGGACCGTGGCTGAATATCTGGATGTCAAATTGGAAGTCAAACAGAGGAGAGTACATACATCTTTGTTCAGAAAATCCACAGCTGGCAATAGCGTTCTACATGCCCTCAGCAGTCATCCTGAGACCCTCAAATGGAGTATCCCCTATGGGGAACTGCTGAGGGCCAAAAAGAACTGCAATACAGATGAAGCGTACCAATTTGAAAGTACCAATATTGTCAAGCGCTTCAGAGAGAGGGTTACCCAAAATGGGTGTTGAAGAGAGCATATGACAGAGCAAGTTTGGTGGACAGGGCAGTGACCATTTCAGACAAACCAGAGAATAATGACATTGAGGATAACAAATCTAGAATGATCATGACATTCAGCTCTGACGCCAGTAACATCAGGCGGATTGTGACTAAGAATTGGGATATCCTCAAAAGTGACAATGTAATTGGGGGCATTATCCCAGACAGACCGAGCATAACATACAGGAGGGGCAGGAATGTAAGGGATATGCTTGTACATAGTGATATCACTACATATCCACTAAGACAGCAACATGGTCTCAAGGGTTTTTACCCATGTGGGCATTGTAAGGCATGCAATAAGAGCAAATTTCGCAAGCAGGTAGTCTACAATGGCGTCAACAAGGAACTTACACAATTTCTCACGTGCAGCTCCACTTTTGTGATATATGCCATAGAATGCACTTGCAAACTATGGTACATAGGGAGCACGACATGTATGGCCAAAAGCGCATTTTAGAGCACGGCAGGGCCATCACCAATTTTGATCCCAAGTACCCAGTGGCACGCCATTTTAAGGACAAACATTTTTCTAATACCAATGAGATGAGCTATCTTATCTTGGAACAAATAGACAAACATCCCAGAGGTGGCAATAGGGTTTTGCATCTGAGACAAAGGGAGTCCAAATATATCAAAGACTTCCAAACTAAGAACCCGGGAGGATTGAATCAAGAGGAAGAACTTTTCATACATTTGAAAGAACAATAGTGGCTTAGCAACATTCTGGGGTGGGATATACCCACATCACAGGCCACCTTTTTCCTCTGACCTAGTAGATCGTGTTTTCCCTCATGCTGCAGTACTCTTGACATTGAGGTCTCGTAATATGTTTTCAGGAATTTTACAGTATTTTCTCTTATCTAGTGTGTTTCTTTCTCTTTTGTTACATTCAGTAATGATTTCTTTCTGACAGAGTGATTATTGGAGTATTTGTATTCTGAGTAGATTTCTTTTAGTAGTCCAAAATAGAATTATATGTTTGAATAAGTTTTTTGTACAGGACAGGATATCCTGTTTTTAATCACCTTTTTCTTTCGTTTTGTTCACAGGAGGAAAGGAAGGGGCCCACTCACAAGTACTCACCAGCACGGGCCACCTACCCTTTTTCTCTTCATGAGCACATTGTCACAATGATGTACAGCGGTAACGTTTTATTGAGTTGATGCTAATGATGGTGTCACATTTTGATAATAATGATGTTTGAAATACAGGCCAATTATTCATTTGACATATCTCTATTACATTTATAGGTCATAATACATGATGTGTTATATGTGATGATAACAAGCTGAGCATAGCTGACATATATGGTACACACATTAGATTTTTCTTGGGACACGTGTACCCTCACTGGAGGGTTATGTTCATTGATTTATGTGGTAGCCCATGACTATAGTGTGTTTTACCATAGCATGCTATATTGATCGACATAGACATTATTGCTGGACACTTTAGCAGGCTTATGTTGGACAATGTATTGGTTTTTCTAAATTGAAAAACTTTATTGATAGCTAACAATGATCTTGTATGGCCATAATCAGCGATGGTTGCACATAGGTGATGACATATTTTAGTGGGGAATGTTTTTCATCAGTAATAGTACAATCAATTGCTTTCGATGTTGGGAAATCTATGAGCAACAGCTATTTGGTGACATATGTACATTAATGTATACAGCGTTCATTTGCGGTCTGGACACTGTGCCAGTACAACACTTCGTGGTTTCAAGTGTATATCCATCTGTGATAACTGACTAACCAATTTTACGAACTATTGATGTATTTAGGTGACTATACATGGCTTTACAATATTTAAATATTTATATGTTCTGATAGTATTGCCGCGAATCATAGGCTTGTTGATGATTCTTTTCATATATTTTTTTATTTTTTTATTTTTTTGGATCATGTAGATTTAACGGTGCTTTATTTTTTTGTATCTTTATAAGATCAGAGTGGTCCATACTCGAGTCATGTATTCACCATTATAATGTATTATATTTTGAATCATTTGACAATTCCAACATGTCTGCCGCTTAGTGTTGGTTAGTCCTTTTTCAATTACAATCACCATTGATTCTATATTTATGTTGCCGTTTTTTGTTGCACTGTTCACGTGATCAAGCTTTCAGGGAAAGCGAAACGCGTTGTGAATAAACACAGCAGTGGATATCTATCGATACAGAGTCTTCCTTTACTGAGAGCGCGCGGATGAGAGGCATTCACGGAAGGATATATATATAGATATATATATATATTCACTGAAAAAACCACAGGTTTCAGGGACGTTATAGTTAGTTGGACATTTCACTCGTACAAAACCAGAGAAATTCGGCCGTTATAGTTAATTGAGCCGCATAATTCCTATACACTAAATACCACATACTTTCTATTCACATAATTTCACTGCACAACATACCACATAATTCCACTACACACAACGTACATCCATTCTACACCAAAAAACATTAGTAAAAAACTAGTAGGATTGCTAAGACGTTTTCGGAGGCCACGCCCCCTTACTCCACCACTCTGCAAATGTGTCTCCTGGCACACTACAGGATGGGGGATGAAGTCCACTTTACTCCTGAGTGACTTTGGGGGCCAAGAATCCCTCCTGGTACCTCCTGTAAGTTCTACGCAGTGGAAATCCTGAGCGCTGGTCGGAGGCCCAGCACCCTTTTTCCCCCACTCTGCAAACGCGACTACTAGTTAAAGAAGCATTTGCAATGTAATAGGTTTCGCATTTGCGAGAGTTAGAGCTATTGGCGTTGTAAATGTAAACGTTTTTTACTAATGTTTTTTGGTGTAGAATGGATGTACGCTGTGTGTAGTGGAATTATGTGGTATGTTGGTTGCGCTAACTATAACTCGCCCCCCCCGCAATGCACTGCTGATGACGTCACATATTACATCCTTCATGACATGGTCAGTGACATCACTGATGACATCATATATGCACTTTATTTCACATTGCTTGAATTTTTTAGGGAGCTTTTCCATATTAGGTGTAGGTCTTCTCTTTTTAATGTGCAATTGAATTTCCCTCCTACAATGTGTATTTTATATTTCACTGTTTGAAGTATATTTTAATCTGAGATTGTATTTTAACTACGATTGATTCTGTGTATAATTTGTTTTTTAAGTGATGGGTATTTTAACATGCTTTTATGGTTTTCAATAACCGAATAAAGTGATTTTGACTGACTGACATCTCAAATTACATCACTGATGACATCACCGGTGACATCATCCAGTGACTGTGTGTTTCTGTGAAGTTTAAATATGTTTTATATATATATATATGCCAAGGTGTATTGAAGAATGAGTGGGTGTATAAGTGTCTGAATGGATGATTTAGTAGGTGCATGACTGACTGTATAAGTGAGTGATTAAATGTGTCTTACTGAATGCATGGGCTAGTGACTAAACTGTGTGAATTTCTGTATCAGTTTGTCAGTTGGTGTGTAAGCGGCTGCATGGGTTGGTGAGTAGCTACATGAGTGTATAAATGGGTCATTAATTGGTTGTCTGAGTATCTGTATGGGTGCCTGAGTGTCTGTGTGGGTGGGTGGGGGGGGGTGTGACTCTGTGCATAGATGTGTGAGTGGGTGATTCACTGGGTGTATGGGTTCAAGAGTGCATCTGTGAAGGGCTGTATGGGTGGGTGAGTGGGTGTATGGGTGCGTTGGTGAGTGAATGGATGTCTCAGTGGTACATTTGTGAGTAACTACATATGTGAAAGGCAGTATATGTGAGTGCTGGAGTATATAAATGACTATATGTGAGAGTGAGTGATTGTGAGAGTGGCTGTATGGATGAGTGTGTGCTTGTATCAGTGATTGTATAAGAGAGTAAGTATGTGTTAGTATCTGTATGAATAAGTGAGGTGGTGTATGTATACCTGTATAGGTGAGTAAATGGGAGTGTGATTGATTCTTTGCATGACTGACTAGGTGTGTGAGTAACTCTATGGATGAGTGGCGGTGTGTGAGTGTCTGTATAGGTGTATGAGTGTATATGATAGTGCTGTATTGATGAGTGACTGCATGTATGAGTGACTGTATGGGTGAATGAGTGGATGTGTGTGTAGACCTAGGAATCAGTGAGTGGGTATGTAGTAACTGGTATTGGTGTGTCTATGGTTTCGAAAATGGTAGTCTGTATTTTAGAGTGGGTGTATCAAAGGTTATATTAGGGTGTGAGGAGGTGCATCAGATTATCACATGGATGATGTCATCAGTGATGTCATCAGTGATGTAATTTGAGATGTCATCAGTGATGTCACTGACCATGTCATGAATGATGTAATATGTGAAGTCATCAGCAGTGCATTGCGGGGGCACGAGTTATAGTTAGCTCAACTAACTATAACGGACGAATTTCTCTGGTTTTGTACGAGTGAAATGTCCAACTAACTATAACGTCCCTGAAACCTATGGTTTTTTCAGCGAATTTCAAAGGTTTTTTAAATGCTAATTTCTAACTATAACGTCCCTGAAACCTGTGGTTTTTTCAGTGAATTTCAAAGGTTTTCTAAATGCTAATTTCTAACTATGCCTACATAGGTAGGACATATGCAGAAAGAGGAAGAAAGACGCAGAAAGAAGCACAGAAATGCAGAAAGAGGCAACAGAAGTTCAGAAAGACGAAGAAAGGTGCAGAAAGAAGCAAGAGATATGCAGAAAGAACCAACAGAGGTGCAGAAAGAGGCCTTGTTGCAAAGTCATCCTGTGCCCCCAACTTTCTGCTGACTGGTACTGGTGGTAACTGACTCTGACTAACCAGGACCGGAGCCAGTGCTATGCTAAAATACACTTAGAATACAGTGAAAACACCTACATACACTAGGGTACACTATGGGTTGGGGTACCCCAGTGATTGGCATGACCTCCCCTGTAAGGCCCTAGTACATAATAGGGCAGGGAGATTAAAACTACCTCTAAGTCAGAGGTGCAGAAAGAAGCAAGAGAAGTGCAGAAAGAACCAACAGAGGTGCAGAAAGAGGCAACAGGGGTACAGAAAGAGGCAAGAAAAGTGCAGAAAGAAGCAACAGAGGTACAGAAAGAAGCAAGAGAGGTGCAGAAACAGGCAGGAAAGGTGCAAAAAGAGGGAACAAGGGTGCAAAAGAGGCAAGAGAGGCGCAGAAAGAGGGAAGAGGGGTGCAGAAAGAGGCAAGAGGGGTGCAGAAAGAAGCAAGTGAGGTGCAGAAAGAGGCAACAGAGGTGCAGAAAGACACAAGAGAAGTGCAGAAACAAGCAAGAGAAGTGCAAAAAGAGGCAAGAGAATTGCTGAAAGAAGCAACAGAGGTGTAGAAAGAAGCAAGAGAAGTTCAGAAAGTGGCAAGTGAGGTGCAGAAAGAAGCAAGAGCAGTGCAGAAACAACCAACAGAGGTGCAAAAAGAGGCAAGAGGGGTGCAGAAAGAGGTAGGAGAGGTGCACAAAGAGGCAAGAAAGGTACAGAAAGAGGCAGGAGGGGTACAGAAAGAAGCAAGAGCAGTGCAGAAAGAACCAACAGAGGTGCAGAAAGAGGGAAGAGGGGTACAGAAAGAAGAGAGTGAGGTTCAGAAAGAGGCAAGAGAGGTGCAGAAAGAGGCAATAGAAGTGCAGAAAGAGGCAAGCGAGGTGCAGAAGGAGGCAAGAGAACTACAGAAAGAGGCAAGAGAGTTGCAGAAACAGGCAAAAGGGGTGCAGAAAGAACCAACAGAGGTGCAAAAAGAGGCAAGAGGGGTGCAGAAAGGGGCAAGAGAAGTGCAGAAAGAGGCAAGTGAAGTGCAGAAAGAAGACAGTGAGGAGCAGAAAGAGGAAGAAAGGCGCAGAAAGATGCAAGAGAAATGCAGAAAGAGGCAAGAGAGCCCGCGCTTTGTTTTTTTTTCTCGGCCGGATTCGCGCGCCCAGCGCAAATTTGGCTGATTATTTTAAAAAAATGCTTTTTTTGGCCCTGGGGGTCCTTGTGGGACCCCCTGAGCAGGCCTAGGGGGTCAGGGTGTTTCTACCCTGCCCCCTTTTCTTGTTTTTCACCTTTTTTGTACTGTTTTCTTGTGACTTGGTTACCAAGTCACAAGATGGCTGCCAACACATTCTGGTTTGGAGTGTTGGCAGCCAATCAGAAGTCAGCTCGTGCTCGGGAGGAGTTGCGACTCCTCCTTGGTGCTCAGATATCGATATTTTTATTTTTTGAATTTCTCAGGAACTACTGAATGGATTTACACCATTTAAAAAAAGGTCGCTTTCTCAACCAAGAGCTACCTTTTTGTCAAATTTGGTGTAATTCCGTTCAGCAGTTCAAGCTGTAGCCTGTTCCAAAATTCCTATGGAAATTAACATGGGGAAAACGTGTTTAGGGACCCACCTTTTTTCTCGGCCCCCGCTTGACGAATCCCCCCGAAACTTTCAGGACCGGATCTGACCTGAGTGAACCATTAGTTTTGAAACGTTCGCGAAGATTCGTCAAACGGCGCCAAAGATATTGGCAAAAGAAAAAATGCTTTTTGAATAGAAACAAAGTCCTAACTACAACTACCTACTGGCGTCCGCCAGTAGGTAATATATATATATATATATATACATATTTACATTTGTATTTATTTATTTATTGCAAATCAGTATGATTTGTTAATCTAGGTGCTATCTAACGCATGTAGGCTCTGTTTATTATGTAGAGTATTCTCTCTATGTCTATGCAGGTAGTAAACACCAAGTCACATGGTCAATCAATCACTGTATATATACGTCACTGTCTTGCGACGCATTTATGTGATCAAGGCCACTCTGTTGGCCGAAACGCGTCATGTTCGAGTTTTGCACTTGTTTGGAACAATAAATATGCTACTGCGGCCGGCAGTATCAGCATAAGAAGCAGTTGTCCGTCTCTCTTTTCGGTGCCGGAATGCACTTTTGTGTGGTAATTGGATATATATATATATATATATATATATATATATATATATCAAAGCTCCAAGGTTCCCACCAGTTTGAGACGCACTCTGACATCCACTACAGCAACCTTCATGAGGTAAAAGCCGGATCGGCGGGCGGATCCAGTTTACAGCATGCCTGTCGATTCACGCCTGATGCGTTTCGTGCTCATTGCACTCTTCAGAGGCGCGACAGTCAATTTGGCATAAAGGCCACACCTCCCACTTATGATATGAGCCCTCCAAAGAGCGACTCAAATGAGTCTGCGTTGGTTTGTGGGTCTTGTAGTGTGTGCCTTAGTTATGTGCCGCTGTCTGAAACATTCCAAGCCCACCAATGGGCCTCCACTCGCTCCTCCGGCTTGTCAATCCTCAATGGATGCCTCCACATTAAGACTCCGTGATTCGGAGCCCCGTGGCCCCAAATTTCCGGGTGGTGCGTCTCCCGCAGCTGGGAGGCCGCGTTGTAAATCAAAGCTCCAAGGTTCTCACCAGTTTGAGACGCACTCTGACATCCACTACAGCAACCTTCATGAGGTAAAAGCCGGATCGGCGGGCGGATCCAGTTTACAGCCGATCCGGCTGAAGATGCAAAACCGATGATGAAAGGATGGCCGGCGGCCGGCAGGCAGCTGAGACCTTGTGGCGCTAATTAACGCGATCGGTCAGAGTCCAGTTCAAGGGGAGGTGTGGATATCCCGTCCGGGATATTATAACCGGGAACTCAGTAGGGCAGGAATTGGCGCCTGCGTGAAGGTAGAGGGAGGCGGCACGGAATTGTAGGTCAAATCCCAGCCGGGATCGAAGTGGAACAGTGTCCACGTGGGTTGAGATCAGCGCCTCGAGGGGCGCGATGCCTAGTAGCCGGTGAGCCGGACCTCGCGTCCTTACAGCAACAGCGGTGTGTGCCGGTCATTTGGGAGGTACGTGGCCAATGATCCTTTCATCATCGGTTTTGCATCTTCATCGATTTTGCATCTTCACCATGCTTATTGCAAACTTCCCAGGCACTCGTTCTATCGCCTTGTCCTGATGAGATCCCACTATCTCATAGGGATCGAAATGTCGTCGACACACGTCTCTAACTCTATACTATAATTTGTATCGTATTGTTGAGTATGAGATGCTAATCAATTGTGACTTTTTTATTTACATTTCTAATCATTCAAAAGTCACTTTTTAAGTCACTTGCCTGTGGTAAGGAAATCGGCTGATTTCCTTTTACCTCATCATGGTCTGCTCACCTTTTTGTATAATTTGTGCCTCTAATTCATTAATAATAAATTGTTTCTAATCTTTGAATACACGTATAATTCCCAATTTTTGATTGTAAAAATTGTGATACTTTACCTATCCTACATGTATGGGACCATTGTTGCTCTTAATATAAATTCATCATATCCAGCACTCAGGACATAACCAGATGGTAAAAACACATTAATACGACAGGTGTGGACCAAGAAGCTTATGAAGAGTTCTCTTTCTGTCGCTCTCTCATTCCACTTATTGTCGCTCACATGTGTCACTCGCCCTGTGTTACTTCGTAGTGATAATCACACGTAAATGAGGGAGTAGTGGATCCACGTCACTCCTGTAGGACCAATGGCTGCACCATACAAGTTAGTGCATTTTGTTTCCTAACAAAAAGGCAAGCCTATGAGTATTATTCAAAACCTAAGGACAATGTAAAGGCACAACTCTCATGTAGCATGAGTCAAACCATCAAGTATATTTGATGTGTGCTAAATAATAGGAAACTCAATGGAGTATCCAATAAGGGGCACAGTTGAGCTTCTATGACTTCCTCAGGGATATAAGTAAAAAAATGTATGCGTTGGCACCTTCAATATGTGTATGTCAAAATAGACAGCAACTCCAGTAAGACAGTCAACTATGACAATGAGTATCTACTCAAGCTATTGGACAATATGGATCCACTGGGGGGGTAAACTTGGCAATATGGCCAACATGTTGCCTGCCTAACAACATGATAACCAGTCCCTCGGTCTTCAATTGGCATAATCACAGAGGGCCACAGCCACACTGGTCCAACGGTTAGACAATCTGCAAGCTCAAGTCACCACACTACTACATGATCAGTGGGGTTTAACCCTCCCTACTGACCCTCGTCCCCAACTGTTCCAAGAATCTCATTTAGTCGCTCACCAACTGTTACACCAAGCATGACGGTACCCACAACACAGAGTCCGATAGTTCAGGCTGTGGCTCCCATGGCTGTACCTCTTGCCCCACCAAAATGCTTCTGCAGGGATGTAAATGAGTTTGCTATCTTCCTCAATCAATATCTGTGGCCTTGTCTGTGTCAACCAAAAATGTTCCCCAATGAACAATCCAAGGTAACCTAATTTGCGTTATACATGAGGGGAAGGGCAGGTTCTTGGTCACTTCCTTTTGTTGAAGGGGATCGTCCATTATTGAACAATTACTGGGGATTTAAGGAAAACCTAGTGTTATTCAGTTGGTAGATAATGAGATCCTGAATCTGAGACAATGCAGTCAGGGCCTGGCCTCATACTTGACACTTTTTAACTGGTAGTAGAGGCAGGTAGACTAGAAGAAAAGAGGGAGTCACTCTTCTACAGAGGGTTGAAGGATGATTTAGAGGACCTGTTGGTGCAGGTAGTGGTTCCCCAAGAATAATGTGTTAAACTCATTGAACTGGTCTCCATCTGGACCACCGGTTGACCAGATGAAAAGGAAAAATGGAAGGAGCAACAAGGAAACATCATGAAATGTGAATTCAGAGGAATGCATGATTCTTAATTTATGTAGATCGAATGGATTAATGTCCCATCTGCCAAAGAAGAGAAAGAAAATACCACAGAATTTGTGTCTATACTGGGGAAAAAGCAGCAATTTTGTGAAGCAATGCCACTCAAAGCCAATAATATGGCTCAAAACATCAGAGTTGCTCACACAGAATTTGGGAACGATTTGACTCAGAAGAGAAGGGGTGACGATATTTGGACAAAATATTGAGTTAAAAATATTCAGATGCAGAAGAATCGAGTTTTTAATATAGTGGTACACAAATATCGTGATGCAGTAATATCATTGACAAGAATATTGATTTTAAAAGGTAAGTAATATCGATGTCAAAAATATTTCTGTTGGTAATATCGTTTACAAAAATATCTGTGCTGTTAATATAGATGTTAAAAATATCTATGTTGTTAATATTGTTTACAGAAATATTGTTGGAAATAATATCGTGTTTTAATTATTTTGATGTATTTTACTATATGGTTTAATTGTATATGTTATAAATTGCTTGTATAATTCTTGGTAATGTTTTTTAATATAGTTTGTAAATTTTTAGTTATTTTTAAATTAAATGTATTTGTTTACTGTAATATTTAGTGTTGTAGCAGGTTGTGGGCTTTGTTGGGGTACAGGGTGGGAAGTAAATTAATTATAATTAATTAATAATTAATTTTTAATTATGAATAATTTTTTTATTGATCATTATGTAAATTGTGTAATGAATTTATTCTTTAAGTTAAGTTTTAGGTGCGAGTTGCGGGGTTTGTAGAGGTAGAGAGTGGGAAGCAAATTATTTCTAATTAAGTAATAATTAGTTTTTAATTATTATTAATATTTAATTGAAAATTAATTAGGTACATTGTTTAGTTAGTTTAATTTGTAATTTTTTTTTGTGCAGGTTGTGAAGTTTGTAGGGTTAAAGGGTGGGAAGGTAATTCATTATAATTAATTCATAATTAATGTTAATTAAAAACCATTTAATTAATAATTATGTAAATTGTGTAATTACGATATTTTTTAAGTTATATATCAGATGCGGTTGTTGGGTTTGTAGGGGTAAAGGGTGGGAAAGTAATTGAATATAATTAATTAATTATTATTAATTGTTTAATTGATAATTATGTAAATTGTGTAATTTAGATATTTTTTAAGTTATATATTAGGTGCAGGTTGTTGGGTTTGGGTAAGGGTTAGGAAGTTAATTAAATTCAGTTAATTAATTATTATTAATTGTTTAATTGATAATTAATTATGTAAATTGTGTAATTATTATAATTTTTTAGATATATTTTAAGTAATATTAACTGTAAAATTATTTATTAATTTATTAAAAGTTGTATTATTTATTACGTTATGTGTTAATTGTTTATGCTTTTGAATTTGAATTTCATTTTATTTGTTGGCTGTTATGATTGTGAGAATATATTGTCGTATTTTAATTGCATTAATGTTATTTGTTTTAATTGATGATAATTATTAAACATCATAATAATTATGTAATTTGTTAAAACTTTGTTAACATTTAGATATATAATTCTTAAATTGAAATATTTATATGTTTTGTTATTTAATAGAGTTGTTAAACTATGTCATTTGTTCAAAGTGAACTACTCTC
Organism: Calotriton arnoldi; assembly: GCA_963921515.1. Classification (NCBI taxonomy): domain Eukaryota; kingdom Metazoa; phylum Chordata; class Amphibia; order Caudata; family Salamandridae; genus Calotriton; species Calotriton arnoldi. Next base: position 749,059 of record CAWUFW010007480.1, on the reverse strand, counting down.
TCTCTACTGTTGCACCAACTGGAGTGGGAATAGTAATTTTCACCTCCCCCCGTAGTCCAACGCTTTCCTTACCGTTGCACCAACTGGAGTGGGAATAGTAATTTTTACCTCTCCTGAGTCCAACGCTTTCCCTACTGTTGCACAGACTGGAGTGGGAATAGTAAAGTTTACCCCTCCTGAATCCAACGTTTTCCCTACTGTTGCACAGACTAGAGTGGGAATAGTAAATTTCACCCCTCCACAATTCAATGCTTTCTCTCCTGTTGCACTGACTGGAGTGAGAATTGTACATTTTAACCCTCCTGAGTCTAACACTTTCCCTACTGTTGCACCGACTGGAGTGGGAATAGTACATTTTATTCCTCTGCAATCCAACGCTTTCCCCACTGTTGCAATGTGTGGAGTGCTAATAGTAATTTTTACCCCTCCTGAGACCAACACTTTCCCTATGGTTGCACAGACTGGAGTGGGAATAGTAAATTTTACCCCTCCGGAGTCCATCGCTTTCCTTACTCTTGCACAGACTGGAGTGGGATTAGTACATTTGACCTCTCCTGAATTTAACACTTTCCCTACGGTTGCACAGACTGGAGTGGGATTAGTAAATTCTACTCCTCCTGAATCCAACACTTTCCCTACTGTTGCACAGACTGGAGTGGGAATAGTACATTTTACCCCACCTGAGTCCATCACTTTCCTTACTCTTGCACAGACTGGAGTGGGATTAGTACATTTTCCCTCTCCTGAATCCAACACTTTCCCTACTGTTGAACAGACTTGAGTGGAAATAGTAAATTTCACCCCTCCGCAATCCAATGCTTTCCCTACTGTTGCACTGACTGGAGTGGGAATAATACATTTTACCCCTCCTGAGTCCAACGCTGTCCCTACTGTTGCACCGACTGGAGTGGGAAGAGTCAATTTTACCCCTCCTGAGTCGAACGCAGCAGCAGTTGGTGCCATTAAAAAATGGTGGGGCACACAAACACACTTACAAACACACACACACACACACACATACAGTCACAATCATAAACACACCCACAGAAAAACACACAATCAATCACACAGCGTGTCAGGTAGGCAAAATACATAAAAGTTTCACTTACCTTGCAGCACGTCCTCACGCTCTCTAGTCTGTGGCTCTGACTCCTCAGAGGACGAGGTGATGTAGGAAAGCAAACTGCACCTTATCCAATCCAGACGCTGCTCAGAGCAGCGTCTGGATTGGCTCGAGCAGGCTGCCTCAGCGCTCCAAAAGGCACTGGAGCCCTGTGCCTGCTCTCCAACCCAGCTGTCTAAGACAGCTGGGTTGGAGAGTTTGAATTGTGCATGTCGGTTTTGCCATTGCATGGTAGCCAGCCAAAACTACATGCGCAATTCTCACTGAAGAGGCCACTCCTCATTGCTGCCAATCTCTTGCCAACAATGACACACTGGCCCCGCCCCCACCCTCCGTTCGGCAGAAAGCTGGAAAAGTAAAATGGTAATAAAAACACTTTTATTACCATTATATTTTTCCTGCTTTCTAGCAGCAGTGTGGGGGTGGGACGCTACTGCTCAGACTAGAGCGGGAATAGTAAACTTTATTCCTCCGCAATCCAACGCTTTCCCTACTGTTGCACCAGCTGGAGTAGGAATCTTATATTTTACCCCTCCTGAGTCCAATGCTTTCCTTACTGTTCCACCGGCTGGAGTGGGAATAGTAATTGTTATCCCCCTCAGTCCAACACTTTCCCTACGGTTGCACAGACAGGAGTGGTAATAGTAAATTTTACCCCTCCTGAGCCCAACTCTTTTTCGAATGTTGCACAGACTGGAATGGGAATAGTAAATTTTACTCCTCCTGAGTCCAACGCTTTCCCTACTGTTGCACCGACTAGAGTGGGAATACAAAATTTTACCTCTCCTGAGTTTAGCACTTTTTCTACTGTTGTATACATTGGAGTGGGGACAGTATATTTATTATTTATAGAGTTTTTTAAAAAAATATTGCTTAAATATATTTTATTATGTGTTTGTGTATTTAATTTAATATTTATTATATATATAAATTTGTGTAATTTTTAAGATATTTTTAGTAAAACGTATTTTATATATTGTTTACTTTGTATGTACAATTAAATTGGAAATATATTTTTTTTAATTTGCTGTTTATTTGTTGTCCTTATTTTTTATGTGTATGTAAATATATATATATGTGTATATATATATATATATATATATATATATATATATATATAGTTCTTATAGTGGTAAATTGTAAAACCATCATAAAATATAATATAAGTTAAAATTCATATTTTTTAATAGTTTTATATTATATTATATATGTTTATATAAACATACACACTTTCATATATATGTGTGTGTGATTGTTTAAATTAGTAAATATATATATATTTAAATATTATTTAAACATATTTAATTTACATTATATTAATATTATAGGTTAAAATATTTTAATTTTACTTAAACTATATTTATAGTTAAGAACAATTTTTTTCATAGATTTTTCAATAATAATGTTAAATGATATTTCTTCGATATTTTTGTACTTACCATTATATGTATAGAAAAATTATATTTTTGTGATCGATATTTTTGACACGATATTTTGGTATCACAATATTTATGGTTTCGATATTATGTCAGTGATCCGGGGTGAGACTGCCAAGTTTTCCTCAAATGGCATCGTCCAAGCTGGTACAGGCATCAAATTGCTACCTTCCACTTTTTTGGCACTACAGGAAACTGTATGCTGAGCCGATTGGGGTGCCCATACATAACAAGATTACTGCAGGACAAATTCAAACAATTGACGAAGGAGAACTAACATCCGCACCCATTACACAACAAATCCTTCCATAGTCAATCAATCATAATGAGACCCTGTCTTCCATCTGGTAGACGCGCTACGGATTCAGATAATTCTGATATATGCCTGTAGTATCTTCAAAATGCAGACATTGACTGGAAGAAGGACATAGTGACCCCTCAGTCCAGTCCAAATTCTGCAAAGAAACTTGGCTTTATACTTAAGAACAAAAATCAACCTCATGTGCCTTACACCTTGCTTCCATGACTGAATCAGTAGACATTTTGCCTGTTCATTACCATGAATTTTATAATCTCTTTGACTTAGATAAAATAAGCACTATCCACCCTTTAAAAATATTATTCTAATAGTGCTTATTTCATCTTCCAGAAAAGGTCGAACAATTTTCACATGGCTCCTTAGAGAAAGGAACCTCATGCCTACTACAAGTAAGATTGCTATGTTCTTTAGAAAGTTTAAGATTAGCCTTAGAAGTGTTAGCCTCCTAGAAAATGTTATTTCCATGCTACAGTTTATGAGCCAAATGAGGCCCCATTAATCCTCATCAATCATTGCTTGCTACCGGATGTTAATCACCACAGCTCATCCATATTTGAAACATCTGAGATGGACATCCTCTTGCCATGTATCTTGGTTGTATGTCACAGTCACGCTAGCCCTCAAACCAGCAGCACACCCCAACAGTGCTCATGTGTATTAGACTAGCATCAGCACAACAGAGTGGAGAAAACGTCAATGTACAGTGAGGAACCCAGGTGATAAAAAGATGTATAAACATGATTCATGAAGTTCGACAGCTATTAACATGCAGAAAAATGAAAATCTAACAAGTGAACAGAATACAAGCTAAAAAGTTTCAACAAAATTCATAATTAATAAGGATGTGACCAGACAATGACAAGAAAACGATAGATGACCACGCATTCTCTATATTTACTACAGATGCCACAGCTCTCTATCAAATCAGAGCATATCGCTATGTTTCCATTTACTCTGTTTGTGGGAAGAATAGATCCATTGCTGAAACTGCCCAAGCATTAAATCCAAGCAAGGCTTCTGTCAATGGATGTTGTTACGTACAAATTCTGCAGCTGAAACCAAATCCCAAAGAACCTCATAGGGACTGATTACGATGGCGGGCGGACTTGGTCCGCCCGCCATCGTAGCGGTGTTTGGGACCGTCCGCCATGCATGCGGCGGTCTCGCCAACCCGATTAGAATGGGACCGCCACCGCTGCGGTCAGATTCCGCACCGTTAACATTGCGGCGGTGGCTGCTGACAGCAGCACCGCTGCGATGTCGAAAAGAGCATGTTGTGCATTTCACTGCACTACGTGGCAGGCACTACACTGTGCCTGCCACATGGTGCAGTGAAAAGTGCACCCACACCTCCCCCCAACACAAGGGGGGCCCGCAACGGGCCCCCAAAACCATTCCTGACAGCCTTTCAATGGCGGTTCACCTGCCACGGAAAGGCTGGCTTCCGCCTGCATCGTAATTCGGCGGACGGAGCCTGCTTGGCTCCGCCACCATTGTAAGCATGCTGACCGCTCCGCCAGGCAATCGTAACGATTGCCTGTGGCGGTTCCGTGGCGGACGGGCTTTGCCTCCGCCGCGGTCGCGGTCTGGATCCCACCGCCATCGTAATATGGCGGTCGGAGAATCGCGGTCCGCAGGGCCGGCGGACCTCACCGCCGGCCCGGCGGTGGCGATCGTTCCGCCATCGTAATCAGCCTCTAAGATTTTTGTCTGACAGAGAGAATACTTCACATGTCTTTACAAATTCCTTACTACTTCTAAACTCTGCCTATCCCTGAATCCTTACAAATTTGTCATCATCGTGGTCCATGGCTGGCTACCAGAAGTAAGATTTTTTAAGGTTGACATCCCAACATGACTTTGATGTTTATGTTTAACTAAGCATTATCTTATACCCCCTGAAATTACACATTTGTCACCTTTTGGAATTAACTCTTTTACCACACTCAACTCCTGGGACACATAAGAATATTGTAAAAATACTTTCTGAATATTCCCATTTTTATTACAATTTTAGATGTTTTGGGGCTAATTCACAAAGGCATTAAAAGTACATAAAAGAGTAGCACAGAACTTTACTTTACATACTCCAAAACGCCTTTGTGAATAGGTTCTCTACTGTCGAAAGTGTTCAACAGCTCACACACACTGGAAGGTCATATTCAATAAAAGCATATCTTCTTTACGAGGCCTTTAAAGTTTTGGAGGCAAACGCCAAAACCCATTAATGGTTACCTGGCTTTTGAGGGAGAACTGCACCAAGGTCATAGGCACTTGCTTCCCCAATTATGATGCTGGTTTGTGCACACAACAATAACTGAAGGTGGGGGGGATAAATAAAATGCTCCTTAATTAATTAAAAAAATGTTTTGTGGGTATTTTCTCCAAATAATCTCTTGTCCTTTTTTTAAAGCTTTCTTAATGGTTCCATAACACTGGAAATATTTTTAACACATTTACTATAGTATACACACAGATAAAGGACAAGGGTTTGACTTTGGAAAATTGTGCTGAAGCATTTTTTATGGTATCCACCAAAGACTCCTTAGCCACAATACTTCTAGCTGAAATTGAATGTCCAAGAGTTCAACTTCATTTTGGAAGAGTGAACATGTTTCTGTACAATGACAACTCATTATCAAATAACCTAGAACAAACCTTCTGCAGAACTTTGTAATGAGATGCCAGGTCTTTCTAGAAAACTAAAATATAATCTTGGAAGCATTTGACACAGTGCGCCGTAACCAGCTCCAAGCTTCATGTACTTAGGGACCTGGCTCTGGAGGGGTGAGTCCCACCCACACTGTACACAATCACCTGGTGCTATCTTCACAGACTCCAGGGGCACAGCTGCGGAGGGCCTAGCACCTCCTGTCTGCTACACCACCAACTAATGCAAGCTTCATGGACTCAAGAGGCATGGCTGTAAAGGGGCTAATACTGCCCTCCTGGTAGACCACCACCAGGTGCAAGTTTTGCAGACTCAACGGGCCTGGCTTTGGAGGGGCTAGTACCGCCCACCATGTAGGGAGCGACTGGGTACATGCTTCAAGACCTCAATGGGCCAGGTTCTGGAAGGTTTAATAATCCGCCCAGCACACCGCCAATGGGCACCAGCTTCATGGACTTAAGGGGCCCGGCTCTCTAGGAGCTAATACAGCCGATCTAGTACACCACCAATGGGTGCGGTCTTCACGGACTCAAGAAGCCTAGTTATGGAAGGGCTAGTACCGTCCACCCGCTACACTACCACTGGTTGCAAGCTTCATGGACTCAAGGGCCCCGGCTTCGGAAACTTTTACTACTGCCCACTGGCTACACCACTTCCTGGAACAAGCTTCGCAGACTTAAAGAGCCCAGTAGCTAGCAGTGCTTATTACCACCCATCCTGCACACCACCACCTGGCGCAAGCATCACGGACTCACTGAGCTCAGCTGAGGAGGTACCAATATACACCTGCCAGGGGCTAATATCACCTGCCTGGTAGACCACCTATGCGGATACAAGCTTCATAGACTCAGGGTGGCCAATTGCAGAGGGGCTATAATGCCTGTCTGCTAAATCACCATGAGGTGAATATTCATGGATTCAAGGGGCGTGGCTGTGGAGAGACTTTTACTGCCTGCCTGCTACATCTTTACCGGTTACACACTTCATAGACTCAAAGGGCGTGGCTGCGATCGGGCTAGTACCACCGGCTCGGTACACCACCACTGGATGCAATCTTCATGGTCTTAAGGGTTCTGGCTGTGGAGAGGCTAGGTCCTCCTGCCTGGTACAAATGTCAGTTATTACATTATGGTAAATTACATGATGGTATTTTATATTATGGTTTTTGCCTTGGATGGCTTTACATCACTATGTAATGTACCTCTGTGTAAGTTATCACTACAATGCTTATCATTACATCATGTTACTTTTTTAACATCACATATGTTAGAAACTAGTCTTTACAGTGTAATTTACAAAGGATAACAAATTACAAATAAATACATTTTCACAAAATAATCTTCCACAATGAGTTACTAAGACATACCCAACTGATTTAGATTAAACTGTTTTTCTAAACAGCACTTTAAAAAATTCCATTAGAATTCAGAAGAAAATGCAACAGAAGCATCTTTAAACAAAAAGCGGTTTTACCAACAAAAACCTATATAACACTGCAACCACCAAGTTGTGGTCACTCTTTTGAGGACCTTTCTGATTACAGGGCGAGTGAGAGGAAACTGATCACCTCACTTGGCATTGCCATCAATCAAACTGAACAGGAAAGTGCAAGTATTGAAAGACAGATAATATTTAATAGAACTACTAACACAAACAAGAAAAGAAGGTAGATAATATTTTTTAAAGTTTACTTTTTTGTAGCCAACATGTATATTATCTGAGGGGAAATTGAGTATCTGTTTCAAAATAATTGAGATTCCTGAGGAGATTAAATAGAAGATAAGCCTAAATATTGTCTGACATTGGGGGCGTAGCTTACTCAGCCAAAATGGAGGACGCACCCTAGAGAGCTCCCCCACCAATTCCTGCATTGAGCATAATCCTGCTGCTGGCACCCATTTTCTCAACTGGGTGTGGCCCCGAAATCTCCGCCCCGGGCGGTTGTGAGTGCAGGCGCCCTGGATTGCGGAGGTGGAGCTCCCTTCTCTGATCATATTGGTAAGCTGCGAGATCCGACGCACTAACCATCATGGCGGCGACTGTGGGCACTGAGCTCCGAGCCTCCGGCGTTGTGAGGCCACTCCGATGTCACCACACATGTGAGAGACTCCCATTGACCATGGGTGCAACTCCATGGGCTGGTCTCCCTCGACCGAGCTTCCTTGACCAGAGGCGGTGTGCCTGTGGCACATTGATCCCGGGCCTAAGCCACCTCTCAGCCATGTCTCGGAAGACGGCCAGTGACAAGACTGGATATTGGTGAAGGTGGGGCTCCTCAGTGAGCTGCGGGGGCAACGGGACCTGTCTCCCCTGACGGCACCCACCCAGGCATTGATACCCACACATGCTGCTTGTTTGCCCCGCGGCATGATCTGCCTGAGCATGAAGGACTGTGCAAGTCGTAAACTGAACTGGGAGGCTGAGCTGTGACCCATAGAAGGTCACATGGAGTCCCTCACTGAAGAGACCTGAAGCTGTCGACCTGGCGAGCCGCGGGTAAGCTCAGTAAGTAAGGCAGACTCTGGCCCAAGCAACCTGCGAGCGCACCCTTGGAAAGAGGGACAGACCCCGGGGAAACCTCTACCTCACTCACTGACTCTATCTGCATGCCCACACCCCGGCAACAGGTATTTACACAGGGTTTGGCCTGCCTGCGTTTTGGACTTCTTGGGGTCGCCTCCTCACGCTATGAGCTTTCAGTACTCGTGGCCTCTCTCCGCATGGCACCCCTCTTTACGCCTTTATCAAGTAGGGATCAGCTGCTTGTGCTGCTCACGCTCTGCGCTAGCCACTCAGGCAAGCAGGCTGGCCCTTTGGACATCTTTGGACCCGGAGATCCATGAAGCTGCAGTGCCACTCGCCATGGGCAGAGACCACCCGGCACTCTCAAAGGCACAGGCGAAAATTGACAGCTTTATCACACCTCAGACAAGGCCTCTAAAGCCCCCCACCGACCCACGTGCTTTCGAACACAACTGCCACCAAATCCATCCTACAAGCCAGTTGGTTGGCCCTCGAGACCAAAGTTAGCGAGGTTGGGGTTGACATGCCTCTCTTGCGCCAAGATCTACACAATGTTGTGCACAGAGTTTCTGACGCCAAAGGCTGCATTTCTAAACTTGAAGATACCCTCACTGACTGCAAATCCACTGTTGTGTGCCTTTCCACATCCTCAAACGTCCTGGAGGCACTCTCTGAAGACTCTGAAAACTAGTGAACAGAAACGACCTTCACTTCATTGGCTTTCCTGAAAGGATTGAAGGTTCAGCACCTGAACATTTCTTGGAAGACTCGATAAAGTCATGTCTCCCTGCCAAACAGCTTTCTGCCTGCTTTGTGTTGGAATAGGCCCATCTCTCATAGGTGCAGCTGCCCCACCTGGGGAACCCTTGGCCCCTTATAGCCAAAGTTCTTAATTATAAAGACAGAGAAGCGATCTTTAAAGGGGCGAGTGTAAGATTTCCTTCCAGTCCACCCGAATCCTAATCTTCCTGGACTACACTCAGTTGGTACAGAAATACTAGAAAACTTCAACTCAAATAAAAGCTCCTAGCAGTGAAACCTGTCCTACAAGCGGATGTTTCCACCAAATTGAAGGTCTTTTATGAGTCCTGTTCCTCTTTCTTAGACACACCAGAGGTAGCATGGAATTGATCTGTGGAACGCAGGGAACTCAAATGCGAAACACTGCGCCCCTTCCAAGACTAGGCTGCGCCCAGCACAATGGAAGCCCATGGGGGGCGAGGTTGGCGTTGGTGCATGTGGAGGTCAGAGATCAAGGTGCCCGAAAAGAGGAGCTGCCAGATCACCGAGATTCTGTGGGACTGAGGGAGATCATTGCAGCGGCACAGCCGGAGAGAAACGCCAACTGGGGGGGACACACTGCCTCTTCTCACGTCTCCTGTATGGGGAGGGCCAGTCCCAAGATACAGGCTGATGAGCCATCACTGGATGTCTCCAAACAACATTTACTAACCTTGTAGTGGCCCTCGGCCCTCACATCCAACTAATACCTCTAAAGATATTTATTCTAAACCAGCAGGACTGTATTAATTTCTACTAAATAATGTATGTGGGGTGGGCGCGGCCCCTGTATTGTCTGTTTCACAACTATGCTAGTTGGGTTTGTTCAGGTGACAGATGCTTCTGGGATGGAAGTGTGAGGTGGGGACAGTTGGGGGGTTTGGAGTTTTTCCTTGTTTTTTTTAGGTTTACAATCTGTCCTTTTTTGTTGCTGTTTTTACACTGCACATTGTCCTTATGAGACTCAGTTCACACAAGGCACATGGGGCCTAAGCAAGCCATTCAGGCACCACCGAAGCAGTCACTGGTAGGAAACCCCCGATTGGCATACTTACATGCACTCTCATTACACCCTCATGATCACGTTCACAGTGATGACCTGAAATGTTAACTGCCTTAATACCCATATTAAAAGAGATGCTGTCTTTCGCTTTGTAAAGTGTTATTCCCCAAGTGTTCTTGCTTCCAAGAGGCACATCTTCTTGGATCACTCGGCCCAATCCTAGCCCAATTTTGCTATGATAGAGTCTTCCATGCTAGGTATATTCAAGGGGTCACCTGGGACGGCGATAGTCCTCCACAGGAATTTCCCCGATCTCTGTTACTAACTCCTCCATAAATACCTCTGGAAGGGTCACAATAATAGGAGGGCATACAGTACAACATCCTCTGCGTTTATATCCCACTCAGTGTGAAAACATCCATTGCGGAGATTTAACCCCTTCGATGCTCGTGACAAGCTCAGCTCGTCATGCTGCGCGGTCGCGCTGTGCGCATGACGAGCTGAGCTCGTCACGACCACACCCGCAATCGGAATGTCCAGCACAGGAGCGGAATTCCAATCGCGGTCAAGGGGTTAACAAGTGGTCCTTAGCCTTCTCCCTGGATGCACCCAGATGTACTCCACTGGCGTAGGGGCATTAACCTCCTGATGAAGCAAGCAAATTGAGATATGGTCAAGTGGGAGAGCCTCCCACTTAACGTACTTGGGCAGATGGCTCAATTTAATATGATGATCCTCCCCAGGCTTCTTTATGTCCTGCAAAACTTCCCCCTCCTCAATCCACACTCTTGGTTTGAGCATCTCCTGGCAAAGATATGAGCCTTCCTTTGGGACAATAAAACTCCCAGAATTGCCTTCCACAAATGCACACAATCCACATATGAGGACAGAATCGGTATGGTTGACCTGTGTCTTTACTATTGGGCTTCCCAAATGCAAGTGATCAATGACTGGCTGATCAGGGACCAGGAAGACTGTGCTTTGCGACTCGAGGTCTCTCTGCTGTACGGAACCCCCTCCCTAGGTCACTCCCAGAGGACACATAAGAGGCCATCCTGTGTTGGAAACCCCCCTGTGACCTAGCGCCTAGATTCCACAGATGGCCAAATTGGAGGGGTTAAATTTCTGGAACCTCAATGGCATCTCTAAATTGGATGATGTTTGGAGTAGTTCACAGATGCAATCCTTCTATGAGTTACAGGCAGACTTTATGCTACACAAGTCCCAATACTATAAAGACCTACAATTACAGCCCACTCTGACCATCTTGCTGGAATAAAACCCCCTGGAACCCAAAGTTACACTGGGCCCCTTAGGTCGAGGAGCCTTCTCAACTCTATAAAGATCCCTAATACCCAAGGCCCCTGACCAATCTATAGTGCTAAAAGAATTATGGTAGGGCTGGGTGGGCCCCCTAGACGAAAGTGATTGGTGAAATGCGAGGATGATTCCAAGGGAGTAAATCATCTCCTCATGCCTACTCCTCATTGCACTGAAATACCTTCAGATCTCCTACTTCATTCCCCGATGCCTTGGGAAGATGGGCGCAACTACTGAATTGGCTTGTCCCAGATGTGCTAACAATGACTGTGGCTTCTTCCATATGGTTTGGGAGTGCCACAGTATTACCTGCTATTGGACCAAGAGTTTCTCTACACTCTAAAACATAATAGAAAGCTGGATTGACTGCTCTCCCTGCATTGCCTTGCTGGGTGTCCTGGAGGATGTATGTGGTCCCAGAAGGGAGCGAACATTTATGGGTGCTGGTGTTACTATGGCTAAACGAGCCATTGAGAGACATTGGAAATCTGCCCAGGCCTCTTCTCCGGCTGAGTGGAGCACTGCAATGGACAGGCATGCCAAAATGGTGAACCGATCTATGCTGCACGAGGCTGCCCACATAAACATGGGAAGGTATGTAGAAGGTGGTGGTCTTACTATAATCTACTTGTGCGATGTAACCCTGTGTCCATCTGATTCACCAGTCAGTGGCTTGATTCTAAAGCTCATGTTTTCCCACAGTTTGTTGTGTACACTCATGAATATTTGCCAGTCCACCTGAGGGAAATTTGCCAGGTTTACGCTTTGCCTACTAAAAGTAAGTTATCCGGTAAGGGACAGCTGCAACTGAGGGCCTGCACTTGAACTTACAGGCAGCATTCTGAGCAGCATGATTGGTTTCCCAACTCTCAGCATTCCATGAATTGTGCTAATAAGAAGCAGAACCTCAAAACAGGCTGTGGAACTGGAAAAAACAGCAAGGATGAGCGCTACTCTTTTAATGTAGACTATTTAGTCGCTCTGTCTAGATGACGGAGACTCCCTCATCCTTTCATTACTGTGGTTATGAGTGAATTAAGAGGAAACGGCAATGAGGTATTGTGAAGAAATGCTGTGTATTCTATAGAATGGTTGTACGACTTCAATGTGGAATACACTCACAAAACCAACTTAGGTCCAGTCAAGCTTGTTTGTTAAACCTTAGCTCAACGCTGGGTAGTGTGGCTATGAGCAGTCAGGCTTATATAAAGGAACAACTGTAAAACATTTAGAAGTTCCAAGAGAACAAAATGAGAAAGCCACATAACATGAAGGAAATCTGACACCAATTTATAAAAATAGATCCTACTTTATGAATTTTTAGACAACAAAATGAAAAAAGACACCAGAAAGTTCAGCATATACAGATTTTTAAGTAAAATGTAAATCTCAGCTTTTCACTCTGAAGCGCGAACAAGTATTGGTAACGGCAAAGTTTGTTAACTTTGTAAAACCTTTAAAGTGTTGTGTTTGGCTAGTCAGACTTGTTTTGGGTGACCAAATATGAGGGAAGGCGAAACAGCCAACGCGGACTAGTAAGATAGTCACCTTGGCACTTGGCACCAAAGCAGTCTCAAGTCCAGTTCCAGGCACTATGGGCAAACCACCATAGACTTAAATGGAGTGATCCTGAAGCAAGTGATATTATTATTATTGTAACTTGTAGAGCGCACAGCTACCTCCAACGGAGGTGTCCCGGCGCTAACAGCGGGTGCAGAGTGGTATCAGCTGGTAGGGATAGATCTAAGGTAGGCCAAAAAGCCAGGTCTTCAGAGTTTTCCTAAATAAAGGTTCTGATTTGGCCTTTCGTAGGTGCTCCGGCATGGAGTTCCAAAGAGAGGCAGTTTTAAGGGCGAACGATTGGCCACCAAGCCTGGCTTTTATGAAGCGAGGGATGACTAAGAGTTCCTGGTGATTCGACCTCAGAGCCCTAGTCTGATGGTATTTAGGAAGTTTGTGCTTCAAATATTGAGGGCCAGTATCTCTAGTAGCCCTATAGGCAAGGGTCAGAGCCTTAAACTCTATCCTCCTTTTATCAGGCAGCCAATGTAGGCTACGCAGATGGGGGGGGGTAATGTGGTGGCGAAGTGGCCCATTTCTGATGAGCCTGGTGGCCGCATTCTGAATGACCTGCAATTTCCTGATCAGATAGGCTGGGAGACTCAAATACAAACTGTTGGCATAATCTAGCTGTGAGGTGATCAATGCGTGGACCACCGTTTTCCTACAGTCCATTGGTAGGAGATGGAGGAATCTCTGCAGGGTTTTCAGTTTCCAGAAACATGACGATGAAACTTGGCATATCTGGGCCTTGCCTGAGAGGGTAGAATCAAATTTGAACCCCAGATTTCTAGCAGATGGGACTGGAAGAGGAGGAGGGTTTAGTTCCGTTGGCCACCAGAGATCAGCTCGTGGAGGGGACGGCTGATATAAAAACAGAACTTCCGTTTTATCTGTATTTAGCTTCAAACAGTTGTCAGTCATCCAGGATGAGATGTTTATCAGACACTGTTTGAAGTTGGTGAAAGCTGCCTCAGAGTGATCCCTAAAAGAGAACACAAGCTGAGTATCGTCAGCATACGAGACAACCTTTACACCATGTTGCTCGACAAGAGAGGCAAGGGGAGCGAGGTAGACATTAAAAAGGGTCGGGCTCAGGGCCGAGCCCTGAGGAACTCCACAAACAAGAGGGCGAGCGGAAGATACAGGATGCTGAAGATGCTGTATGATGCTGAGGATGCTGTGAGCTCAATGAGGATCTTCCTAGGGCTAATCTTCAGTCCAGGTGGGGTGCTTTTGGCCACAGGGGACGATGCCCTTTGAAGTCCGCTTTGGTCCTACAAAAGTCCAGTTGCCACTGGACTAATGGTCTCTGGTCACCACAAAACCAGCTGTTCCCTTTGGTGAAAGCTAGTGTCTGTCTTGGGTGACCAAACTTCACTCTGATGACTCTCCCAGGTCCTGCAGACTCAGGTGCAACTTTTGAACTTTGGGACTTGGCCATCTGGGCTGCATGTTGGTTGTCAGTGACGATCAGGCAAAAGTGGCTCCTGACTGGCCAGAACTGACTTTTTCAGCTTTTGTTGCCATGGTGCTGTAACAGGAAGTCAGTCAACTGACTCTTGCAGTTCACATCTTCTGTTGGAGGTCCTGGGAGTGACTTTTCCATGAGCCAGGCTCCACAGGCACAGACCTCTCTTTTCTCACCTAAGGATCAGCAGGTGCAGTTCAGTCTTCGGTCCTGTCTTTGATACAGCCTCTCTTTGCCAAGTCCAGGGATCAGTCTTCTCTCCAGTCGAGATGTAATCTGAACTCTGGGTGTCAGGGGTGTCATATTTATGCCATGGGGCTACTACGTCCCTCCCCCTCCTTGTGAAAAGCTGTTATGTGTGGCATCTAGCTATCCTAGAGTGCAATATTCTGCCCACTCCCAAGATGGCAGGACCCTTCACTTGGTAGGTGTAGCTTGGTAGCCTACCTTAGAGGTGTGGCTATCTGGAGGTCACACACACACAGAAAAAACAGTTTGGTAACTGGTCTCCTTTCTCTGTCACCAACACCAAGCTGTCTACCTCAATAAAAGAGCAGCCTATTTCATGGGTGTTCACCATTTGCCCCCCAAGATGATTTCCCCTTTGAAGCTTGCCTTTTGGGCTCACACCCTGTGTGGCTTCCTGCCAGGGAGAGGTGACACCTCTTTCAATGGCAGGCCTCTATTGCTCTTACTCCTGAAAGTTGTTCTCACTTCTCCCCAGGAGGTTAAAAGGCTGTCTTGATGCCAGCATCTGCGAGTGGCCACTGGAAAACCAGGGCAACAGAGTGGCAAATTTCTAAAAGTTGCACTTACTTAAAAGTTACATTAAATTTAACTTGAGCATCAAGTCAGGTTTAATGTGACAATTATTTTGATATCTTGAAGTACCAATTTTAGTAGTCCCATTCAGACTTTAGCTAAGGGTGGGTGGAGCTGGCGTAGTGCCTCTACGCGGAGCTCCACAGAGTTTGAAAAAAACTCTGCTTCGCTCCGCTCCCTCCCCCCTACCAAATTATTTAAAAATGAAAAGAGAAGGCACTTACCTGCGTGTCTGCCGACAGACACGCAGGTAAGTGCCTTCTTTTTTCATTTTTAAATGATTTGGGAGGAGGGGGGAGCGGCTAACTCCGCTCCGCCACGGAGGCGGAGTTTTGCCTACCTCCGCGTTCGCAACGGAGCGCGGAGTAGGCAAATCTCCGCAAACTCCGCTGGTGGAGCGGAGTTACCTGCCCAGGGTTAACTTTAGCACTGCTGAGGTGTCACCTTGTAACCTTGTACTCGCCAATGTGGCCTTTCAACATTAAAAACAACAATTTGGGGTTTTTACTATTGGGACATATAAAAATACATGTCCTGCTTCTTAATATACAGAAGTCTGCCTTAGGACTTGATAGGCCTGCTGTAGGGGTGACTCATATATGATAAAAAGGGAGTTTGGGGCTTTGCCATTAGTTTAAAGGGCTAAGTCAAGTTAGCAGTTTAAAACTGCTCTGCCAGTCTGCAGTGGCAGGCTGGGAGACACGGTTTCACATTGCCATAGCCAGGGTGGTACATTCAATGCTGCAGCCATGGTGGGACACTTTAACTTACAACCCCTGGGTACCTCTGGTACCATATACTTGGGACTTATAAATAAGTAAAGTTATACAAGTTGGGTGTAGGTCAATCAGACATATACTTTGTAGGGTCAGAATAGTAGCACTGAGGTCTTGCAAGCAGAACTCAGGGCACTCCCAGAGTCGAAAAACCAGCAGCACCAGTCCAAAACTTTGAGGCTGATCATGCGAAAAGAGGTATACAGGTATGCTATTGTTTGATTTCGATAGCGGGACAATAGAGGGTTCAGAAAGGAGAGTGAGGAGGGTGAACCTATAAACCAGTGTCTCAAATACACTCAACCAAAGTAATAAACTATTGCAGTTTCGTCAGGCTCTATTTCGTATGTTAGCTCTATTGTGGGTGACAAAGGTATCCTACTGAAGACATTGTCAGGAACAATTTGCAAAGACCCCTTAAACCCCACTCAGTCCCTAGCTCGAATTCATCTACTGCAAATTGAAACTGAAATTTAGTTATATCACTAAAATCTTTTTTGCCAGAATAAAATGTTAACTCTTTCATGTATAATTGGAGTGCTCATGCATATTGCCAGATGTTTGCATTCAGTGGTGCTGGAATGATTTCTCCAGTGCGGGTGCTGTTTTATAACCAGGGCCATTGTAACTCTGCAGTGGGGGTGGTGACCAAATTATGTGGCAGGGTTGATGAAATTATGTGGCAAGGTTGACAAAATTATGTGGCAAGAAAAGACAAATTATTATTTGTAATGTGGTACACTTTGGCATAGTATTGCATCATTATCTTGTAATTTGTACACTTCTTAACACTGTCTGGGCATAGATTTCACCTCATTAGTACCAGTTTAAGACCCAAATATGGCAATAAGCAACAAATAGGTGACCAGTCAACCTTTGAAACGGGCCTTCCACTACACTGCAACACGTGTTGCCACGTTTTTTAAATAACTTTAGATCCGTTAGAGCTAGAAACTATTTTTTTGTTAAAATCTGCAGACTATATAGCAAATGATGGGTAATGTGGCAAATCCATAATTAGGCAGAAAGAGCCGCAAGTGCAAAATCGCATAAATCCAGTGGCTGTGCCTATACATCACCTCACTAAAGCGTAGAGAATATGGGATAATGTTTCCTTTAGAACCAGCCACGGCCCATCTTAATGGGCTTAAGGGCCATACCCCCCTCACCTTTTGGCCACCATAAAGAGTGTCTGTCAGGCTGAGCAAAGGTCAGCCTAGCAGACACTCTTTATTTTCAGGTCGGGCAGCCAAGAGCTAGACATCCGCTAAATGTGCAGGCTCCTGGCTGCATGAACATTGCCGGGCTGAAGAAGTCACAGCTCCTGTGGGCGTGAGTTCTTCAGCCTGGCAAAGCACCTTGAGGCCATCCCCCTTGTGACGAGGGGGAACATCACTGATTTGCATCGGACCTGGGTGCTTCAGTTCTAAGCCCTGAAATGCCCAGGTCAGAGTGTCAATCACTGACACCACCTCACATAGTGGGGTGGGGTCAGCAGTCTCACTGACCCCATCGCACTTGTGACAGTGAGGGACTGCTGCCGTCCCTCATTGGCTGACCTTTCCGCCAATGAGGAAAGGCAGCAGTCCCATCCCAACTGGGATCTCCAAGGTAGAGCTGCGCAGGTAAGTATGATTTTATTTTTATTGTTTGGTGCGTGCGTGCATGAATATTTGGGAGTGAGTTTTGAGAATGGATGTGTGTGTGCATGTGTGCATGTGAGAATGCATGAGTGTGAGTGTTTATGTGTGAGTTTGTGCTCCAGCTCCTTGCTAAAAATACGGGCCGTCACTGTTTAGAACACAAAAATACTGCCAGAAGAAAAACCTTTGAAGCGCCCCCTTTATTGTTCATTATCTATCTGAAAGCTTTCAAGTTTTATTAGGGTGTTTCTCTGTTCCTCTGTTTGCTTTTGCGACGTGATAAGTTAATACCCACCATTTTGTTTCATACTCTGCCCATCAAAATCGTGAAGTTAGTATCTCAGTCACTTCTTCACCGAAGGCACTTTCAGAACCCTGGGACAGAGTCAGACTGCCTGCAAGGTTCAGCGTTACTTTATATACAGACCTCGGCTCTGCCCTTTCTTTCTGTTTCCCAGCGACAGTATTGCTTAACATATAAATGGACTATGCTTATGTAGGCTGAGATTGTGAAGTACACAATAACAGGAGCATAATCTCAGAAGGCACCGTGTCAGGAAGAGTTAAATCTTTTAGACAAGTCAATTGTTCCCTATGGGTTTGCACAAATGGTACCTGTTGTGGAAGTCAATAGAGCTTACAATTTAATTTCATCTGCCTGAAAACAATCTCTCTCATTAGGGGGTGAAATGATGATAGAATCTACTGAGGCATGCAGTTTCACTTTCTACGGGGCAATACATGCGTACAGTCATCATTTTCAGCAAACGGGGGCACAATTATCTTGAAACTCATTGCAAAGAGAAAAGAAATCTGCAGAAAGGATCATAAAGAGTCAGGCAAAATAATTCCAATGCATCTGCAGTTCAATGCCAATTTGCAGTCTAATTATTATGTTTAACAGGATGTGGGGACGCTGCTGCAGCGATGACAGTGGATGGTTTCTCAATACTTGAGAGAAATTGTCTCCCGCCTCCAGGGCTGCGGCTCACCGTCTCTATGCAGCCGCCATTTTTTTAACGTTTTTTCAGGGGGCACATTTTACAGCTTCTCCGCCTCATCTGTTTGTCATTTCATGTTACAAGCGTTGTTATGCGTTTCCAATACTAGACCTAAAATGCATATAATTATAATGTATATTCCCCATATAGTTCCATGACGCTTGCATAACAAGCAGCATTATGCAAGGAGGAACCTGAATAGAGCAAGGCTAGCAGTAAGCACACAGTGGCGTTTCTTGAAGTTGCCCGTCAGTTGGAAGGCTGCATGTGTGTCTGCGCTACATTTCACAGACCCAGGAGGAAGGCAGTGCTTTAAATGGGCATGTACTGTCCGGTACTGAGTACCTGCACTTCTTTAATTTGAAAGAGAGAGTACCTGCACTTCTTTAATTTGAAAGGGAGAGTACCTGCACTTCTCAGCACTGCTGCAATACATTTAATGGGAGAAAACAGGTAGTCTGAATAGTGAGTGCCTGCACTTCTATATTTCCATTTAAAGCGCTGGGGGCAGTGGAAATCTCCCAATGTTTTTTTTCTTCCTCCCTTTGATTAAAGACTTCACAATGCACAGTGCATTCCCAGGGTACCATGGGGCCAGGTGCAAGGAAGAAACAAATGCCTGTCAACTTTTATGTAGGTAGTAAAATAAAGCTATAATTATGGTTCAGTGGGTTCCTCAAGCCCCTGGACTCCACTGCAACTGCATCTGCTGCACCAATGACACCGACCCCCCTGGCTCATCCCTCAGCTTCTCATTCCGAGTGCCCTCAGTAATCACGGAGGGCCTGATAACAGGAGTTACTACTTCATCCAAGTTACGAGATGGAGTATTTTTCTTCCAACTTAGGATGCTCAGAGTTACCAAAATCGCTGGATGAAATACTGGGCAAAAACCTGTGGAAATTGGTGTATGCACACACCGATTCCTGCATTTTAGACCCCAAAATTGTGTAAGCGGAAGTATTTCTGCCCCTCCGCAGGGTTCTCATGCCTCCAGGATCAGTAACTCCAGGGGGTAGAGGGACTGGAAGAAATACTGGGAAGAAATGTAGGATGATCAGATGACCTGGATTTCCGCAGACAGTCCCGGGTTTCAGAGGACTGTTCCGGGGACCCAACGCTTGTCTTAATTTTAAATACATGCTCCAGTATTTGGGACAACATTTGTCATTCTGCAATGCAGAATTGAAACGCATGTTCTTGTGTCTCATGGTGCCACGTGTCTGAAATAAATTAGGTAATTTATCAGTTTCTTTCCGGCAGCGCAGGAAGAGGTTGGCTGTATATTTCCTGCAGAGGGGGGACAGAGTGGGGAGGAGGGAAAATAGGCTTAGGGTGGAGGTCTTGCCATAGACATGGCAGATATTGGAATAAGACTAAAGTATTTAGCGCTACTTTTGTGTCTGGATTGTCCCGGTTTTTGCTTCTCAAAACTGGTCACCCTACAGAAATCAACCCAATCCAGAATGCTGACAGAGAGTTCTTTTCAAACAATTAAAGGTATATGATAAAGGACACAATGGAAAAAATCACTGTGCCTAACTTCACATAGGCACATAATGATTGACTGTGTGCGCCACATATTTAAAAAAACTCTGTGCTTCCAAGAATAGTTCACAAGCCTATCTCACTGACCACCATTGCCATAGCTACACCTACAAATATAGTAGTTTCAGTGACTAATGTGTTTTAAAACAGAAATGCTGTTATTATGGTCCAAAAATAAGGCACATGAGTGAAAGTACTAAATGGTGTACAGAAGACGGTAGTCACAACGGCAAGATGATGGATGGTAGACTGTCCATCCTTTTTCACTGAACACCAGAAATGGCAAGAACGTTTTACTCAGAAGCCCACGACTGCCGCTGTCAACGGTTGGGGTGCCGAAAGCCAAGGCTGAATAGTCTTGATCCTATCTGATGCCTATTTAATTCACCAGCAGACACTACCTGCCTCTTTATCTCATCCTTGCAAGTTATTTTTCATCACTGCTTTCTACATTTGTCACTGTTTTCCCATCTTTCTCTTCCCCTCCCTTTCCGACATTTGTGTTTTTCTTGCTCTGGATCAAAGTCTGTTGAGGAAAAATAAGTACCGCTCTCCAAAAATGAGTGCCGGTGGGCCCCACCTGCAACCACTGGCTCAAATTAAGCACTGGGGTATGTACTTTTAATTTTGATGAGTTCCAATGAACAACATTGGGATGGTGCGCCATGGGATGGGTGAAAGACTGAAAGAACAGGGAGGTGCACAGTGTAGAGAGAGATGGACTCTACAAGCTTGAGTCAGAGGAAATAGTCATAAGTATATTTAAAGATTAGATCAAGAATATGGAAAAGGTCCTGTTACCTTGTGTGACAGCTCTAAGTTTTCTGGCCGTAGGGGAAGTTAAAGGAAGAGAAAAGGCGTGAAGGTGGAAACGTTCAGGACTTTTTAAAGGGATTTGAAGGCTGCGAGAGGAAGGTGTAAGAGTAGACTGTAGTAGCAGTTAAGGATGCAAGAAACAAAATGTTGATCATGTTTTTGGTAGAGTGAATGCAAGGTGAGGGCAGATTTCTTAAGGCATTTAGCAAATTGAGAAGGGATGCTGTCTTTATAAGAATGAAGATGAGGTTAATTTTACTCAGCGGCAGCCGGCACATGTAAGCGAGGTGGGGTGGTGGGGGGTGGCGGGGGGAAGTCGACCGAATAGGCATTATTTATTTATTTAATTATACCTCCATCTTCTGCCGACATCAGCCCCTCCCACCCTGCCCCTCCACAGCCCCGCCCCACCGCGCTTACCTGTGCCAGCGATGCTGATTTTACTGCCAAGTGTCGACCTCAGATTTCCTGGTAGAAAGGCAGGTGCAATGATGTCAGCAGCAACAGATGATTTTGGAGCTGCTCTATTGCAGGGAAAGTCAATAATTTCCTTTTTGGCTGAGTTTAACTTTGGACAGATTTTACTGTTAGATGATGAGCAGGCAAGAAATGATTCTTCTATAACGGAAAAGTGTGAAAAACAAGGGAGAGATTTACAGTGTGTACGTGACAGTGGAAGTCCAAAGAAGAGAATGTAGCAGGCAAATATAGAAACCTGGAGGACTCCCCAGAAAAGACCACTGCCGGCGTAGGCAATTGAGCATCACAAGACAGGGTAACTATAGTAGTAAGATAGCAAGGATAGGCCAGAACCATTGAGGCCCAGATTGAAATGGGGGCAGGAGATTACTAAAATCTATGGTGTCAAAGGCAGTTGAGAGTCCTAGTGTAATAAGAATAGAATAGCGGTATTGTTACAAACGGTGGTGAGGAAGTTGACCGTATGCTTCACGGCTTTGAAGCACATATTGAAAAAATGTCACTACTGGGAAGCAAATTGGACCCCCAAAGTGGGGGTTCAATTCCAGTTCTCTTAGAACAAATGCCCCTGAAACGCTGTGCGTTTTTGTCCAGCTCATAGTCGAAACTTGAAATATTTTTCCATGTTCTGGTCTGCCAATGTTTCACAGGAAGCTCCAGATAGAAGGGACGCCAGTGGAAATGATGCTGATGGGCTGCTCTTAGTCCGGCAGTCCCTTTAACGCCATTGGCAGAGTCAGTGGTGGCTCAGCCTTTAGAAATACTGCAAATGGTGAATCGTACAGCAATTGTGTAGGGAGCGCAGAGAGGCCATTTGCCAATTTTGGACAGAATTCCTATTATCGTCTCCTCTAAATGAGGCCCTAAGCTCAAGGTGTAGTCTGTATTATATGTAGGGTCTTTTACATAATGGTCACATCCCAATGTTTCAAGTATTCTTCGTGGTCTAAGGATGTTTCCCTAATAGTTTCTGGTAGTTTGAAATCCTGTGGAGGTTGATTTGGTGCAATGCTTGCTTGATCACTTGTATGGACCTTGGTTTTTTGACGGTTGCCTTGTGCCTTCATAAGTCGTCTTTAGGACCTAGGTCATTCTGAGGTTGGTTTGGAATTACCAGCATCTGAATGCACTTTCTATGTGGAAGCCGTCATACTACTACCGGTGTCAGTAGGTTTTTGTGCAGTTCTGTTTTGGGTATCAAAAGAGGTTGATTCTGTGATGTTTGCAGTGGCCAGATTTTTCCAGCTTTTGCGGCTTCGGCCAGTGGGCTGTAAGCTCTGACATTCATGAGGCCAGGCAGCCTGCTTCAAATGGGGGAACCACTGTTTGTGTCATCTCATCTTCACTTCATTGTGGTTATGGCCGACCTATGCTGTTAACATGGCTTGCAGGATGCGGTGCTGCCAGGTTGCAACTCTCTAGGTTTTGGATGAAAGTTGGATGATTGGTCACCCATGGCAGATTCTTTTATTTTTTCTTTCATATTATGCCTTTTAGAAGCACAAAGGTTGTTCGATACCTGCCAATGTTGTTTGTTTTGCCTGCGTTATAATTATACCGCCATGGCCCCCAGAGACGTTTCAAGGAATGGGCAAAGTGAGCTCTGATCCAGGGCCCCAGCCTTTCAAGGTGGGCACACTTATAGAGCCAGCTCTGTTCTGCCTAGTCTTGCCCTGATGACCTTGAATCATGTTTTCCTCTAATTTACTTTTAATGTGGGTGATGTGTGAGAGTCTATTACAGAGATTGTGCGGAGAAACGTTGTGTTTCATGCAACATCTGTAAACAAATTCTTTTCGATCAAAACGTGACCTCACAGATGAGAAATGGGAGGGTGTCACAGAGATTATTTGCTGTAATATTAGTGAGCTTCTGCTGTGTTACATTATTGAAAACACAGGTCACTATCTCTGAATATTACGTTTAAACACATTTAGAATCTGGACGAGTGTGCATGTGCACTGTCAGTTACTTGGCCGATGAGGGCAGGAATGAGCGGAAATTGGATCATAAATTCAAAGCTGTTCTGAACACGGCCCCCAAAATACTTTTGACCCAGTGCCCACAAAATCCTTAAGATGTCCCTGTGGTCCCCCAGTCTTTGCCACCCCCATCTGGGAACACTTTAGACAAAACATTCCTTTGGCCCCAGCTGCATTCCGTGTTCTTCATTACACCCCTGCTCCTCAGTCCTGTAGTCTTGTTTTCCCCAGGCCTCAGTAGAGTCATTTGCTGGTCACATCAGTGGTATAGTGGGTGGTGTTCTTGTGGGCGGTCAGAAGTACTCTCACCGGATCCTATAAACTCTGGTGGGAGTCCCTCAACCCCTCGCTTTATCTGCGGCCATTTTGAGCATGCCGAGGTTGGGAAGGCCATCCCAGAGGGGAAGTTACCAAAACACCCTGCAACACAGAGTCAAATCTGTATTTTTTTTTCTTTCCTCAGCAACATGTTGCATTACTTAGTCGGTCTTCAGATGCAAACCTGAGTGAAGTTGGTGTTATTTCAAAGAAAGAGAAGCTTTCCTTCAAATACACGAAATTTTAGTTGAGCTGCTGGGATGTGCAAAGAAAGGGATCATGGAGGTATCCTGATATCGTTTGAGCTCTTTTCAGCACATTTCTACAAATCAAGTTTTCATGTTTCGTATGGATTTACAGAGCTCTAAGCAGGTGAAATATAGGGTTGCGTTTCTTTCCATGCCTTTTATAGGTGTAATGGCTAAATAGGTACCACATGATAAATAGAACTTCGGTCACTTTCTGATTATTTTGTACAGAGTGTATAACAACTATATAGATTTATTATTTGGATTTCTGCATAACGAGGCAGTGAAGCATATTCATGAATCTGTTTGCTGTTGCAAGTTACAGGTATGACCATAAAAGGGTGATTCATGTAGCAAATCACACCCTCGGGGGCCATTCTAAATGCAATTGGAGCACTTAACTTAAAAGTAGGTGCAAAAATGGCCTGTTTGAGTGTAAATTCACATTTCCTATTCAAGCAAACCTGAATCTACACGCATACTCTGATTTACTCATACATCTCATTACACCAGCATGGTATAATTGAAGGTATAAGAAAATCTCACAGTGACAGTGACTTATGCCCTAAAAAGCGACTCTGGAGATATTCACAAACCTTTGTGTGGCATATTCCCACCATGGATACAGTTGGGGATTTACTCGTATCAAGGGCAGGAGTAGGCTGCATACAGGGAAGGAGTGGGGAGGGAACACCCCCATAATTGAGGGGGGTCTAGGAGAAATGAACAACACAGTTTGATGTGCACCTTTCTATCTTTCTGTCGGAAAATCAACGTGAGAAGGTATGTGGCAGCTGGAGTTCTCATGGAAATTAAGGTTTTGAGTAATATTGCATGAGGACTCATACATTTGTGTGAATCCTCGAAAAGTCAGAAACCAAATCAAAAACTAGAACAAATCCTATGATGAGTATATGTCCTACTTTTAAAAATAGTTCTGTCAATCGTCCCCAATATTTCTAGATTCACTTTACAGTGAAGAATCAAAGAAAACTTGTGTCGCTAAACTCCCTGCAGAATCATTGCCTGCCTTTCTTTTCAGAAAGCAACTTTTCTGCTGTGTTGAAAGCAGCACTGTAATGTGGGCGAGGTTCCCAGAGATGAAAGTAAATAGAAATTAAAAAAGACAGTAAACCACATACTCCTTCTAACAGTGCTACAGTTAGAGTGCTCAAGTGAAACTCTGTGAATGCGACCCTTCGGGTGTACGGGCCACGCATTAGTGCTAATCTTCACAATAACTGGAGCTTTTGGTAAGGCTGGCATTTGATGCTGGGTGAGCGAGAGCTTGACAGACAGGAGCAGTGCTGGGAGGCAGGCAGATTAGAGAGGCAGCATGCCAGCAGCCGATCGTTAAGCAGCTGTACAGGTTAAAATCCGCGCCCCCAACATGTCTGCTCAACAAACTGCGGCAGAGCCCCCTCGGCGGAGGCACCTCTGTGAACTGGCCAGCCTGGAAGAAAGTGCTGAAGTCAGACGGGACCGCTGCTGTGGGGAGTTCTCAGTCTCTGGAAAGGTGCGCGGCTTCATCAAAGTCATGAGGGAGCTCGCTTCCGCAGCCTTGTGTGTCCAAAAGCAGTCATGGTTGAGCAGTGCAACAAACCTAACCACGACCTCTTCCGGTCACCTCAATTAGTGAATCACTCAAAGCATAAGGGCATTTCTGCCCAGTTAGCGCTAGAAATGGGAATTTAATGATGGGGGGGATGAATGCCTTTCCTGAGGCAAGGCTATCATTTTTCAGTACTAACAGCTTCATCTTGTGATTTGCTTCAAAACCAATCCATATAGAGAGGAAAACCCTCATCAGTAGCATTCATTGAAGGCCTGATGTGAAGTGAGTTGATGGTTGAATTAGCTTTCTGGTACGGCAAGGTGATTTAAAACAATACGAAAATCCAGACTGACACAGTCCTCTGATGTATTTATTCTGAATATTCAGTCTGGATTATCATATTATCTGGCACTACCCTCTGTCTCCCTTTTTGCAAGCAGGATACAGGGTCCGTTTGTGTACAGTTTGATCCACACAGAAGATCGAATCTGAAACTTCATGGTCCGAACTTCTACAACTTTGGACTCTGACGTGTGTGTTGGTGGGAATGTGCATGTGTTGTTCAGTTGTTTATGGCTGGGTTGGTAAATGGTGGGGGCATTTGGATCCAGTGATCATGCTGCACATCATGGTGGTTTCTTTTGGAAAATCTTCTACTTGGAAATGCCAGCCTGCATGTATTCCTTTCAGAGCTGGCTCTGTGAATCCTGTTGTAACTGGAGGTGTCAAAATAGACTTTGGCCCCCCAGGGTCCACAATATTTCGGCAGTTCAGCTGGCCATGATAGGAAAGCAAGAGAAACATGCATCAACTTCTGTTCGCAAGATTGAGCCTGCAACTCCTCCGATCCACTGCGTTCCCAAAAGTGACTCCCCTCCGTCTCCCAGAAGGCAGTTTTCTTTCACACACCTGATGTGGGCCCCACTTCTGTTGACTGTGGATTTTCCTGATTGCGTTACCCTTTGAACCATCCTTCTGTTCTATACATTTGCAAAGCTGTTGATGGTTGCATCACATCTCAGGGGCAGATTTACAAGCCTCTTGCGCCACTTTTGCGTCACTTTTAACATGGGAAAAGTGGACGCAAAGTGGCGCAAGGCTGTAATCTGCCCTCAATTTCTAATCCCTTGCGTCTCTTAGTGTAAGACTTGCCAGTTCATTTTCACTAGATTAAGAGGGGCAGATTTACAAGCCCCTTGCGCCACTTTTGCGTCACTTTTCCCATGTTAAAAATGACGCAAAAGTGGCGCAAGGGGCTTGTAAATAAGCCCCAGAGATTCCAGTGCCCAAAGGCCATGACTTGGGTATCTATTTGTAGTATGACAACACCACCCACTCTGGATACTGTCCAATACCCACTGACCACTGCATGAGCCCCAAAACAGCCTCACAATTACTCTGTCTCGGGAGCTGATTTTAAGATTGGAGACACTCCCTCAGTGTTATGGGTTATGTTTACAATTGCATTTCTGGCCACTTCCCACTTGGATCCAATGCTGACATATTTAATGCAAACTCCACATGACTATGCACAGTTGACCGCTCAAACTTCTCACTCTAAAAATTACTTTCTTATTTTACTTCGAGAGAATGGGATTCAAGTGCTGTGTGCCAGTCAGACAGAAAGTCTGGTTTTGCATGGTCGCCTGAGGTTTGTTTTTGGATTTGTTAGGCTCCCTATAGAGATGCAGACAGTCACTTTGGTGGATTTGGTGAAGTTCCCGGGTCTACATACATCCTTCTCGTTTTATTCAACCTATTTAATTGAGGTCCACAGTGCCCAGTAAAAGAATAATGGACAACACTGCATTAGTGTTAATGTGCTTATAGCAATACTCTGTAAACAGAATGACCTGATATTCATTTAGCTAAATGTTCTCTCAAGCTGCCCGTAGAGGTCTGATCATGTTCTTGGCCTTCAGGAAATGCTCCTTTGCCGCCTATGGTCTTTCTAAATGCCTACAAAGGGGCTGTGAAACTATAGCTCATCCTTAAGTAGCAGATGGGGTAGGTTGCAGAGTTGAAAAAGGAAATTGCAGTGGTGAACACATTTAATTTATATACGATAAAACTACTCAAAGAACAAATGTCGGGCAATAGAATGATTTAAATCTTTGTGTCAGTGTGTGCCCCCTCAATATCAAACCAATAATATCAATGGGAAAAATATCGACATGTAAGTAAGTCTAGATTTTCTATATATAACTCACTTATATATACCTACAGGGTACATATATTTTCAAGGTACGTAGATGTGAACATAGGAATAGTACATCTATACTTCCCTAAATGCACTTACCTTTCGATAATTTGTCCCTCGATAATCTGTCCTTGATATTAGTATGCCGCAATATTGTTGGTGCCGATATTCAGTAGTACAATGGTTGTGAAAAGGGCAGGCTGCATTGAGGCCATCTTTAAAGGTATTCAAGGTAGAGACATACCTTTATTTTTTGGTGAAGCTTTCTTTCCTACTTTCACCAAATGGGAAAGGGAGCTGCTCACCAATAATAAACCAGATCAGTTTGTCCCATTTGAGATTATGAGCCACAGAATGTTGGACAATGGGCTTTAAACGTCTCTGTGGCCCATTTAATTTTGATGCTCATTAATCAAGAATTTAATTTTAGGGTTCTCATGTCCACATGTCTCCTTGTGTTTTTTTTCCTGCCGCTCTGAGTTCCTTTTCAAGTTTTTTTTGTTGGGCCCTAATTGCACCTCTGTTCTCTTCTTGCAGCTACACATGTACCTCTAATTACCACCCTAAAGGACTCCCCGATGGTGCTCACAGATAGTTTCTCCTCATCAGTCAGTTCAAAATATTCCCAGTTATTATCCCTCAAATCGTGCACAAATACCCTATCCTTTAGCAGTGATGGATCAAATCTCCACATGAGGTTCCATTTAAGGTTATTCTCTAGATCTAGGTCCCAGATCACTCTTGAGTGCTCTGATAATGCTATTGCCCCAATATCTGCATTTGTACTAGTCCTCACTAGTGCTTCTGCCATCAAAAGTAAGTCTATCCTCGAGTAGAATCGATGCACTTTTGAGAAGAATATAAATTCCTTGTCTTTAGGGGACAATTTCCCTCCACACATTAATCAGCCCCAACTCCAGGGTCAAAGATGATTCCAAATGCTTTTATTTTTGTTGCAGGGAATGGGCTAACCCCAAAACCACAGGTCAATTGAAAGTAGTGGTGCATTAGTGTGAGGCCTGTTATCAAACATAAGCATCTTTATTTTATCTCGTTGAGAGAAAGGAAGTTTTCCCTCATCCAAGAAAATAAATGGTCTTTGCAGTTAGTGATATTGCTTTGGCTAGTTGTGTCTCTGTCCAGTCGAAGACCAATTTGGAATTCATCGGCAATAGGGATGATAAATGGTAAAAGGTGCATATAAATATGGAATATGAGTGGTGACATTGATAAGTTCTTTGGAACCACACACAGGACTAATTTCTTGATATATTCAGAGGAACTGAATCTGACTTGCCAAATAGAAATTTGACATAAATGAGTTGTTCAAGTCCAGAGTGGATCCTAAACTCGAGTGCAATCCTCACATGATTTAGAGGTATCCAATGGTCCATTATATTGTATATAGCAGAACAATTGATGAGGATAAGAACCACTGGTTGGTGTCAAGAGTGGAAAGGCTGTCTTCACAGATATTTGTTAGCAGTGACTCTGTGGCTCTTCTTGGCTTGAATCCTGGTTGTTGATCATGAATAAGGTTATTGTTTTCCAAATAATCTTGAAGTTGCTTAGTGACCTAAACCTTTGTCACTATTAGTATTTCTGAGTATCAGTATTTTTATTCAAGATACCCATGATTTAGAAAAAACCCTTATATTTCAAACTTTAGTCATGAAGAACTAAATTCCAATTCGCTCAATCTTTGATTAATCATAGTTTTCAAACTTGTCCACCCACCTTTTCAATACCACTACTGCCAAGATTTCCTAATATTTCCATAGTAAAGCAATTTCAGATTTTAAATAGTTATTTGTGGAATACCAAATGTGATAAGTAGGTATCATAGATGAGTTAAAGGATGTCCTTACCCAATTTCTTAAACCTCCAAGACTCCTGTACAGAATTGATTGATTGGGTGCTATTCGTTTGATCATGAGTTAGCAAAAGGAGGAGAAATAAACATAAACAAACACCAAGGTATTTGTACACAGAGCTAACAGGACCTGAACTGAGACAGAGAGAGCGAGACCTGCAACCAACAGAAGCAATGTAAAGCTGACAAAAACACAAATGAAGCACACAAAGCCCTCTTATGTGTAATGGAATGCCAGGACAATAAATTAAAAGTTACAAAAGGGAAACCTGGCTGTCAAATTGTATGTCGCTATTTATTAAAGCGAAAGAAAGCAAAAAAACATCAATTCATATGCTTTCTGTGTATAAATCACATATCTTCATATTTTTTTATATATTTTTAGTAAAATCATTTAGTCCATGTCAAAGTCAAATACATTCCATATACATAACAGTGAAGAAACATAAATCAACTTAAGTGCAAATATTGTGAACAACAAACAAATTAAATAAGTGCAATATACAAATTTACAAGGAATAAAGAATTACACCAGCACATATATTAATAAACATCATTTGATGTCTAGTAGTTCCTTAAAACAATATCTTTAAACTGATTAAACGGAACTACAGCCACACGGGAAAATACTACTCTGTGGGGCCCATTATACATCAAGCGCCCTCTCCAGATGTACAAATTATTCAAAATGCCCTCTGTGGCAAGTTGTGGAAAATGCCGACGCGTTTCCAATCCCTAGAGTTAATCGCGGGATTTTCATCAGGGCTCAGAGCACGGTGTAACCTATGGGTGAAATTAAAAATAAATAATTACCTAATAATTTGTCCTATCTTAACTCTATACTGTGTTGTTATATCGCTAACTATCACTTTTCAAGTACCTGAAGTTTATTGCGTTTTTGTCGGAGATCAAAATCGCTCCTGTATCATGTATTCTTTTGAGTGGCAGGACCTGAAACAACCAGGATATTCTGTGTCAGAGCTATGAATCATGCTACTTTGTGTCTCTTAATCATAAGAGAAGCTCAGAAAACTCACGGTTAGTTCTACTTGAGAAGACCAGATTCGTTTTCACTGCTGCTCAAAATTGAGGGTGAATTAATAAAGTTTTCAACACCTACTTGATTTTCACATTAACTGCGAAAAAGAAAAACAAATGTGCAGTTGTTTATTGTTGCATCTCGAGAGATACATTTCAAAGGAATCAGATAAAGTGGCAACTTGAATGCACTTACTTGTACGTTTTGTACACTCATTTTCAAACAACGCGTAAAGCGGCGTGTTGAATTATCGCACGCTGTGTTTCTGCAAAGAAAACACATTAAAGTTACCGCCCACGAGTGAAACGTTGTGCCGAGTAACCTTAACACAGATTGTCTCTTACAACAGCAGACTGCTGACTTACTTCGAGGTTATTCTCGATGGTGTTTAGACTGGTCCTCACCCTCGTGGTTTCCACCGAAGGTGGTTGTTAATTTCAGTTTTGGCCCATATCCTGTTCAACAGGAAGTGTTGGGCATTCATCTTTCTATGAGGAATTCTGGGAGTTGTAGTCATTCCACTGCTGGTTGGATTGAATGAATACTCTCAAGTCTCCATAATAACCTTTATACACAAACATGGTGGTTATCATTTTTATAAAGGGAGATTTTTAGAGAAATTTGCAGTATATTACAGTGTTTTACAGAGGACTCAACGCAAAACTTGGTGCAATTCTGCCATTTCATTTAACCTCGTCTGTGACACAGTTATATTTCATAATTAAATATGTCTCTTTTTTCGTAGTAGAATTTCGACATCACCACCTCTCGGTGGTTGTTTAATTAATGATAGCACTGTCCAAACAAACTCTTTCTCAGAATGTTGTTTGTCAATAAAGTGTGAAACCATAGGTGCAGTCAAAACTTTTTGTTTGATTCTTGATCGATGTTGGACCATCCTTTGGTTGATTTGCTGGGTGGTTTTGCCAATATACAGCTTTGGACAGGGACATTGAATGGCGTATACCACATTCTTAGTTTTACAATTCGTGAAATTCTTTATGTACCCATTTGATAGAATTGTGTACAAATTCAGTGCCTTCAATAGTGCTGATACAAGCGGAACATGTTCCGCATTTATGAGTGGCCTTACACCGGAGCCAGATTCCACAATGTTCTTAAGTCAGTTTTGGGCTTAATACTTTTTAGATCTGCTCGTATAATGTTCTCTCCAATACTTTTGTTCTTCTTCATTGCTGAGAGAGGTCTTTCCATTGGGCATTCTAAGCTCATAAGCAAGTGCCAATTATTTAAAATAATTTTCCGGAACTTATGGGTATGGGGGCCAAATGTAGATACACATACCAGTTTTTCAAGTGGTTCCTTAATCTTTTTACTTAAAAGTTCTTCTCTAGGTGTGTACCATGCCCTTTTTGTAGAATGTTTTAGCATTTTTCTTGGGTACCCTCTTTCTCTTAACTGGTGGCATAGAATTTCTGCTTGTATCATAAAATCTTCTTTTCGAGTACAGTTGCGCCGAATTCTCAGTAGTTGGCTGTACGGGAGGTTATCTTTAAGGCTTCGAGGATGGAAACTGGAATAGTGTAGAATGGTGTTTTTATCTGTGGATTTACGATGGAGTGTTGTAATTAACTTCTCATCTTGTACAAATACTTCAACATCTAGAAAGGTTAGGCGAGTCTGGTTTTTGGACATACTGAATTTAATATCAGGGTGTCTGCTGTTCAGCCATTCAAAAAGGATTGAAGTAGATCATCTGTGCCCTCCCATAGGCACCATACGTCATCAATATAACGATGCCATGACTGCAAATTAGTACGGTATGGGTTGTTGTCGTAGATGAACCGTTCTTCAAACAGGGCCATAAAGAGCACCGCCATCTCTGGGGCATAGGGACACCCCATGGCAGTGCCCTTCACCGGCATGTAGAACGTATCATCAAACTTGAAATAATTCTTTTTCAAGGCTATTTTTGCCAAATCTAAAATAAAGTCAGTAGGGACCCTTTGAGGTTTTGGTCTTGTTTCTAAGAAATATTCAATAGATTCCAAGCCCTCATCTTGAGGAATCTGAGTGTATAGGAGTTGACATCCAATGAGACCATCCATTGTTGTTTTATTGAGAAAATCAAACTCCTTTGGACCGACAATTCCTTGTCGGTCCAAAGGAGTTTGATTTTCTCAATAAAAAAAATCCGAGAATCCCAGTCATTTATTTTCTTCCGAAAATTCACAAAGATCTGCAGCAACCGCCTGGGAGACCAATTGTTTCAGGGTGCGATTCGGTATTAGAGCCGATAGCGAAGTATGTGGATGTCTTTTAAACCTTTTTTAGAACAAGTACCATCTTATCTTCGAGATACTACTGATTTTATCACAAAGATAGAGGGCCTCACTTTGATTCAAAACAACAATGGATGGTCTCATTGGATGTCAACTCCCTAAACACTCAGATTCCTCAAGATGAGGGCTTGGAATCTATTGAATATTTCTTAGAAACAAGACCAAAACCTCAAAGGGTCCCTACTGACTTTATTTAGATTTGGCAAAAATAGCCTTGAAAAATAGTTATTTCAAGTTTGATGATACGTTCTACATGCAGGTGAAGGGCACTGCCATGGGGTGTCCCTATGCCCCAGAGATGGCGGTGCTCTTTATGGCCCTGTTTGAAGAACGGTTCATCTACGACAACTAACCCATACCGTACTAATTTGCAGTCATGGCATCGTTATATTGATGACGTATGGTGCCTATGGGAGGGCACAGATGATCTACTTCAATCCTTTTTGAATGGCTGAACAGCAGACACCCTGATATTAAATTCAGTATGTCCAAAACCAGACTCGCCTAACCTTCTAGATGTTGAAGTATTTGTACAAGATGAGAAGTTAATTACAACACTCCATCGTAAATCCACAGATAAAAACACCATTCTACACTATTCCAGTTTCCATCCTCGAAGCCTTAAAGATAACCTCCTGTACAGCCAACTACTGAGATTCGGCGCAACTGTACTCGAAAAGAAGATTTTATGATACAAGCAGAAATTCTATGCCACCAGTTAAGAGAAAGAGGGTACCCGAGAAAATGCTAAAACATTCTACAAAAGGGCATGGTACACACCTAGAGAAGAACTTTTAAGTAAAAGATTAAGGAACCACTTGAAAAACTGGTATGTGTATCTACATTTGGCCCCCATACCCATAAGTTCAGGAAAATTATTTTAAATAATTGGCACTTGCTTATGAGCTTAGAATGCCCAATGGAAAGACCTCTCTTCGCAATGAAGAAGAACAAAAGTATTGGAAGAACATTATACGAGCAGATCTAAAAAGTATTAAGCCCAAAACTGACTTAAGAACATTGTGGAATCTGGCTCCGGTGGAAGGCCACCATAAATGCGGAACATGTTCCGCTTGTTTCAGCACTATTGAAGGCACTGAATTTGTACACAATTCTATCAAATGGGTACATAAAGAATTTACGAATTGTAAAACTAAGAATGTGGTATACGCCATTCAATGTCCCTGTCCAAAGCTGTATATTGGCAAAACCACCCAGCAAATCAGCCAAAGGATGGTCCAACATCGATCAAGAATCAAACAAAAAGTTTTGACTGCACCTATGGTTTCACACTTTATTGACAAACAACATTCTGAGAAAGAGTTTGTTTGGACGGTGCTATCATTAATTAAACAACCACCGAGAGGTGGTGATGTCGAAATTCTACTACGAAAAAAGAGACATATTTAATTATGAAATATAACTGTGTCGCAGACGGGTTAAATGAAATGGCAGAATTGCACCAAGTTTTGCGTTGAGTCCTCTGTAAAACACTGTAATATACTGCAAATTTCTCTAAAAATCTCCTTTTATAAAAATGATAACCACCATGTTTGTGTATAAAGGTATTATGGAGACTTGAGAGTATTCATTCAATCCAACCAGCAGTGGAATGACTACAACTCCCAGAATTCCCCGCAAAGATGAATGCCCAACACTTCCTGTTGAACAGGATATGGGCCAAAACTGAAATTAACAACCACCTTCGGTGGAAACCACGAGGAGAGGACCAGTCTAAACACCATCGAGAATAACCTCGAGTAAGTCAGTAGTCTGCTGTTGTAAGAGACAATCTGTGTTAAGGTTACTCGGCACAACGTTTCACTCGTGAGCGGTAACTTTAATGTGTTTTCTTTGCAGAAACACAGCGTGCGATAATTCAACACGCCGCTTTACGCGTTGTTTGAAAATGAGTGTACAAAACGTACAAGTAAGTGCATTCAAGTTGCCACTTTATCTGATTCCTTTGAAATGTATCTCTCGAGATGCAACAATAAACAACTGCACATTTGTTTTTCTTTTCGCAGTTAATGTGAAAATCAAGTAGGTGTTGAAAACTTTATTAATTCACCCCTCAATTTTGAGCAGCAGTGAAAACGAATCTGGTCTTCTCAAGTAGAACTAACCGTGAGTTTTCTGAGCTTCTCTTATGATTAAGAGACACAAAGTAGCATGATTCATAGCTCTGACACAGAATA
The DNA here is from genome assembly GCA_963921515.1 of Calotriton arnoldi. Classification (NCBI taxonomy): domain Eukaryota; kingdom Metazoa; phylum Chordata; class Amphibia; order Caudata; family Salamandridae; genus Calotriton; species Calotriton arnoldi. The sequence goes on along the minus strand of CAWUFW010007480.1, from coordinate 714,051 downwards.
TCCTGGTTGTTTCAGGTCCTGCCACTCAAAAGAATACATGATACAGGAGCGATTTTGATCTCCGACAAAAAGCGCAATAAACTTCAGGTACTTGAAAAGTGATAGTTAGCGATATAACAACACAGTATAGAGTTAAGATAGGACAAATTATTAGGTAATTATTTATTTTTAATTTCACTCATAGGTTACACCGTGCTCTGAGCCCTGATGAAAATCCCGCGATTAACTCTAGGGATTGGAAACGCGTCGGCATTTTCCACAACTTGCCACAGAGGGCATTTTGAATAATTTGTACATCTGGAGAGGGCGCTTGATGTATAATGGGCCCCACAGAGTAGTATTTTCCCGTGTGGCTGTAGTTCCGTTTAATCAGTTTAAAGATATTGTTTTAAGGAACTACTAGACAACAAATGATGCTTAGTAATATATGTGCTGGTGTAATTCTTTATTCCTTGTAAATTTGTATATTGCACTTATTTAATTTGTTTGTTGTTCACAATATTTGCACTTAAGTTGATTTATGTTTCTTCACTGTTATGTATATGGAATGTATTTGACTTTGACATGGACTAAATGATTTTACAAAAATATATAAAAAAATATGAAGATATGTGATTTATACACAGAAAGCATATGAATTGATGTTTTTTGCTTTCTTTCGCTTTAATAAATAGCGACATACAATTTGACAGCCAGGTTTCCCTTTTTGTAACTTTCAAAATACGTCCATACCTGGCGTCTCTTGGACGAAAACCCCCTTTTGTTTTTCCAGGACAATAAATTAAAGCATGTCAAATAGAATCTAATACCATCTGGAAATAAACTCCAGAACTTGTAATTGACTGAGGTTGATCTACTGAGTATCGACCTCACTATGTACTCATTGATTGAGGTAAATACCATACCAGATTTTACTGGCCACCATATTAATTTGGCAAAAATAGATTTTAGGGATCAGGTATAAGTGGTACTCTAGAATTTTGTTATCGCAAACCCTGAGATTCACAAAATCACAAGGTTTTCGATTCACAGTTACATTTTATATTTACTAAAACACTTTTGCAATTTGGAAAAGCCTCTTTGATTCTTAAAAGGAGTTTGGCAATTCATTCAAAATCTCTATTAGGAAGGAGAGTGAAAGAGGTGACCCCTTCTAATTGCAAATCACAATAAGATGTATCCATGGTTTGCTAAGACAATGGCAGCAGTCACAAACTATTGAAATGCAGTAGTCCTTTAAGGAACACTGTCTACTTTGAAAAAGTTCCCATTGGGGAATGGGAATTCAAGGATGGTGGTTTGCATTTTTCCTTGCTGGAATCTGTGGATGCTATCCATTTGACGAATCTATCATCTTGACCTTTTATTTCCCATACATTAAACATAGCCTTAAGTGTTCAACCTTTTCTTTCGATTTTGTCAATACTCCACAGCTTCATTGGTCTATGGCATGCCTTACTTGCAGAGCACAACTTAGATATAGATTTGGAAAACATAATGGTAGTACTAAATCATCCAATTTTGTGACTCCTGTTAGAAATGGGGGTCTCTAGTTGGCAGAGGTAGGTACCTTTGTCCAAATATGGCCCCTTGCTTCTAGTCAGGGTAAGGGGGATACACTTCTAAAATAACCCCTGCTCACCCCCTTGGTAGCTTGGCACGAGCAGACACGCTTATCTCAGAGGCAGTGTGTAAAGCATTTGTGAACACATACAGTAATACAGTGAAAACACTACAAATGGACACCACACCAGTTTAGAAAAATAAGTAATCTTTATCTAAACCAAAACAAGACCAAACGACTAAAATCCACAATACAGTTATCAAGATATCCTCAAAAATAGGTTATTCACTCAATTAAAGTTTGTAGCAACAAATAACTCCATCTGGAGTTATTACGACGTCGTGACAGATAAAAATCCCAAAGAACGGCACTGCCTGCGAAGTGCACGGCGTGAGGCGCAGAGTCAAGCAGACCCACAAAGAACAGTACCTTGTAATTGATGAAAGCAAAGATGGTGCACGGCGTCGGGGAGGTGATGCTTCATTGGTGCTGGGCGGTGTCGGTTCCCTACGACCCCAGGGGAGGTGAAGCCTCGGTTCCTTACTGCGGTGCAGGGGAAGTGAGATGTCGATTCCTTACTGTGTCGGGGAGGTGACGTCACGGTGGCGGCGAGGCGTCGGTTCCGTACGACGGTGCGATGTCGATGGTTTCAGGAGTCACCCACATCGAGTGTCGGCGTCACATTGATGAAGCACCGGCGTTGGTGAAGTCGGGGCTGGAGTACGAGTGGGGACGGTGCATCGTGGACGTCACGAGCGGTGTCCTCGACTCCGGTGCAGGCAGCGGCCTCGATGATGGCCTCGGAGTTGATGCGGTATGGCGTCAGCAGGCGTCGGGCCTACGGTGCAAGTCGGGGCGGTGCGTTGTGCTCTTCAAGAGCGTTGCCCACAGCTTCAGTGCAGGTTACGGCGTCTCTCGCCGGCGTCGGTGATGCAATTTCCTTCTGTGGCAGCTGAAACAGCAGTTCCAGATGCAGAGAGACAGAAGAAATGAAGTCTTTGTGTCCCTTAGACTTCAGAACAGGAGGCAAGCTCAATTTCAAGCCCTTGGAGATCTTTTCCTCAAGCAGGTGACAAAGCAAACTGCAAAGTCCTTTTCTCCTTTCCTTGGCAGCAAGTAGCCACTGCAGGTCAACCCCAGACAGCAAACAGAGCAGGGGCAGTATTCCTCCTCAGCTTCTCCGACTCTTCTCCTTGGCAAAGGTTCCTCTTGATTCCCAGAAGTGATCTAAAGTTCTGGGGTCTGGGCCCCAATATTTATACCACAAAATCCTTTGTTCTCTGGTGTCAGAGAAGCCCTGTGCTCAGTCCAAACCGGTTCTTTCCTCTCTGGCGCAGCTTCCTAGCAGGAGGTGGAGACAGCATTGTCCTTGGCAGACCAGGCCCATTCAGGTGAAAGGAAATCTCCTCCCCCTACTCTAAATGCAACCCAGGTCTATTCAGCCCAGCCCTGACTCATCAGGCTCTCTGGAGCCCCTGCCCCTCTCCAGCTCCTGTCTTCCAAAAGCCAGACATGCAATACACAAACCTAGCAGAGGCACACTGGATGGTTAAGCAAGAAAATATCTACTTTCTAAAAGTGGCATTTTCAAACACAGAATGTAAAAATCACCCTCACTAAAAGATGCATTTTAACATTCTGAGTTCAGGCATACTAAACTTTATTTTCCTACCTTGTTCCCAGGGGTAGTTATGTTTATAAGATGTTATAAACAAACTCCCCATTCTGTCCTATGGGACCAGGTAGCCTTGCAATAGTGAAAAACGAAATTGGCAGTAATTCACTGTCAGGACATGCCACACACACCAGGGCCTGTCCTACGCTTTACATACACTGCACCCTGCCCACAGGGGTACCTTGGGCCTCCCTGATATGTAAGAAAAGGGAAGGTTAGGGCCTGGCAAGTGTGTGCACTTGCCAAGTCGACATTGCAGTACCAGACTGCACACAGGCTCTGCAATGGCAGGCCAGAGTTACATTTTACAGGCTGCTTCTGTGGATGGCACAATCAGTGCTGCAGACCACTAGCAGCATTTGATTTACAGGCCCTGGGCACACACAGTGCACTGTATTAGGGTCTGACTAGTAAATCAAATATGCCAATCATGGAATCACTAATCCATAACAACAATTTACAAAGGGAGCACTTGCACTTTGGCACTGAACAGCAGTGGCAAAGTGCCCAAAGCATCTAGACCAGCAAAACGGAGTCCAACACAAAGCAAAAACACAGGAGGCAAAAGCAAAAAATGCAGGGGAGACCCACGCCAATGGTGCCAGGTCTAACAACTCCTTATTAATTTCTTTTGTCTGGGGTGCCCAACATAATAGTCAATACATTGGCACATCTTTACCAATGTCTTTAACAAAAGGAAATCAATATATGTACCCAAAACAGGGTCTTTGATTGTCTCTTTCATCTATTGTCAGGTGCCAAAGGCACCAATATTGTATATGGCAAACTATACACTCTTGTATAAGAAGAGAATGAATATATTTCCTATCTTCCCTTCATAAACTGATTTAGCTAGATCGAGTAAGGTCATTTATGCAAAGGTGGACACCAAAGATCTCTGGATGGAAAAGGGGTATAAATGTGAGTGCCTACAGACATACACTTACTGAATCCAGTCAGGTTTTGGAATTCCAGAAAGTGAAAGCAAGAATTTATTGATTGGTCAATATGCATGCAGATAGTATTATCTTCAGCATGCCTAAACCTACTACTGACAAAGTTACCCTCTGATAGATTTGAAGACTAGTACTAATTAGCAAGACAATAATTATGAGAAAATGAAAGTGCCCACCGAAGCCAAGATATATGGGAACGGATGAATGTCTTTTCTTCCCTCTCTTAAAAGATACTTTTTGCCCATTAAAATAGGGGTTTCTATTTTATTTGGAAGATTTATTTACAAAAGTAAGTTGATTCATTTGTCTTATGTATGAGATTTATATATGCACCGCTATCTTCTGTATTTTATAGTACTAATGTACATTACTTTGTCATTTCCCATTCCATCCACTCTAGATAAGATATACATCTCATTAGAATTGTAAATATGTGGTATGTGTTATATTTTCTCAATGAATTTTATTTATCGGTTTGAGTTTTAATTCAGAGCAAAGGTTAGTTTATGATTAGTTATGTAATAATTTCTTTTAAATCGCTGTTCATATATTTCAGACCATTTGTTATGAAGGTATTTGTTTTTTAAATCTTTGATGATATATATATATATATATTTTGGGAAGAAGAAACTCCTGGTGATGGAGCCCTTATTTTTCACATAGAAGAGATCACATTACTTGCTATGAATTATATTGGTAGAAATATGTATGGTGATATTATTAAAGTTTCTCCCTATTTAATAAGCCTTGTATCATCTATATATAAAGCTTAGTAATGGGAGGCAAAAAGAGTGATCATATAACGCCATATAGCAACCTCTATATTTCTGAAAGGCACCCACAGCACTGGAAGGAAGTGGAGGGCAACCTTAAATCTAGAAAGACAATCAAGCTAAAACTGCAAAGCTTCTTGTTCGTGGAGAACTCAATTTCATTATTTAAGCTTGACACCTCTACCCTAGTCTCTTTCGGAATTTCCTAAGTGAACATCTGTTAGAAAAGATCCACTCTCTTACTTGGTAAACCTCCTGGTTTTCAGAGGCGCTCCAAGATGACTGGCCCCGTACACGCTTCCCATCTGTCGGAAAGTATATTTCCTTATCATACAATGCAGGGCTGACTTTAGGGCGGTGCGACCGGTGCAGCTGCCCTTGCCGCTGACCTGGGGGGGGGGCGCTGTGTTTGAAAATAACATGGGTTTGCAAGCACCTGCTGCAGAGTTTCCTGTGTGTCCAGTATATTACAGGCAACAATAAAAATGTCGAGATAATCTGGTGATTAATGTTCCAGCTGGAGAGAGATTGGAGTTTTGTCTGGTGGCAGATTGACTCGTCGTAAAGTAGCAGAGAAAGAAGGTGCACTATGCAGATCGCAGAACTGTGTATTATGTGGATAGCTCAGTGGGTACTGCTTTTGTCACAGGGATCCTTTTGTTATTTGCAGTTCATAAGTTACAATCCTACGATAACACAGTGATTTATGAACTCTCATCAAAAGCTGTATGCAAACTGCACAGGTAAGGACTTAGGGGCCGATTCCGATCTCGGCCGGTAGGGCTCCAAATCGGATTCGGCTTTACCGGATCCGATTCGGAGCCCTGTTTCCCGACCGAACCGTACGCGGGTCCGGCCGAGCGAGTACGATTCGAAATCGCCGACCGACTCGTCCGGGCGTCCCGACCGCTCCGACCGACTCGCTCCCGGTTCGAACCGCTCCGACCGACTCGCTCGGACTCGACTCGCACCGCGCAATGGAGACGTTCCCGGCCGGGTAAGTACGATGCGCGCCGCGAGCAGTCCGACCGAGCCGCGCACTCCGGCTCGTAAGAGCTGTCGGAGCCGTACTTTGGGGTCCGTGTCGGACCCCCTGTACGCGTAGCCGCGCGAGTCGCACACAGGGGGACCCATGGGTCCCCCTACCTGTGCGTGTACGGCGCGAATCGCTTCGCCGCGTACCCGCTGTAGGGGGCGCCCTTGTCCGACTCCGCACCCATTGAGTCAATGGGAGCCCGCGTACGCGTTGTACGACCGGCTCCCATTGACATCAATGGGAGTCCGACCGACTCGAGTCCGATAACATACGGACGCATCGTACTCGTTCGGTCGGACTGCATGGGTCCGATTCGGTCGGAAATCTCACCGGGTCCGGCTCGGTCGGAGAAATTTCCGGCCCGAATCGGAATCGATCCCATAGTGTTTCCCAGTCTTTCATTATCTATACCTAATGTTGCTGAAAAGGGTTTGTTTGGATAGAAATACATTCTTCTAAGTAAAGCCAACTTCAAGCAGCACTTTAAAACAAATTAAATGTATGTGAGAGAGGGGCTACGGAGAGATGAGATGCACTGGTGGAGGGTGGTAGTGAGGGATTCCGTGGAGAAGGAGATCATTGGGGAGGGCACCAAAAACATTGGTGTACTGGGCACCACCAGCGCTAAACCTGGCCCTGATACAATGTAAAGTTCTCTGAAGCCACTCTGTGAGGTTTGCAGTAAACAAATACTTAATATCAATAAATAATAAATATGGCCACTCTCCACCACTCAACACCTTTCACTTTAAATGTAAATGATAACCCCATACAACACAGTTTCATTACTATACTCCTAATCCATTGATCATGAACCAGATAGTAGTACCATAACCTAATTGTTTACCCGCTCATCGTTGCAGTGATAATCAACAGGGGTTCAACAACACCTTGAAAATCTTGCGGCCATCAAGGCACTCTGAGTTAGAGACCCAACAACTATGGCTTATCCTTGTTTGTTTTTCCACCACGTGACACTATTCTTTAGTAACAGCAGTTAAAAATTCTTGACCTTAAGCCTTAATGACATATAGTGAGTCTTCCAGCCTCAGAGCTTGTTTTCAATGAATTCAAGAGGACTTCAACAGTAGAGACAGCATGGCTCAACCGACTGATTTAAATTCAAACTAAACTTGCGAAGTGAATTGACGTTTAGAGTAACATCAGAGTATTTTTGCTATTTTCATTTGTTAGTCATTTTTAGATTGTTTGCAACATTCTTTTTACATAATTTGCCTCATTTTTTTCATAATATGTATGACCACGCATTTATTAAAGTTCTTTAAAGTAAACCTATATTTGCTCTATATCCTCCACAAAGCACTCAAGGCAATACACCAGTTGGAATCATCATGAATATTAAATATTGAAACATCACAGAGCCGAAAGACACTCGTCTCTACTTTCATGTGCCCTAGAAAGCCTAGAAGGATGGTCTGGACCTATGTAGAGGGCTGGAGACAGGAGAGCATCAACAGACTCAAAATAGTCGCGGGGCGAACATGAGGTATCGCTAGGTAAGCCACAGTCATCGTCACAGTGATCTCGGGATTCATACACACTTGTCTTGTACAGGACAACATCTCAAACAGACCTAACAGTGTCATGTGTCAATTCCAAGTAGAGGGATAAGTAAGTCAAAGTCAGAATCTCAGAGACTGCCTTCTTGTTCCTTTCCTTTCTCTGTTTAAGGAAATCTCGTGCAGCCTCAGGATGGACACAATGTTTTTCTATCATGTTGTATCCACAAATTAGCATGAAACAGTGTTGAGGTATCATGGCCTAAGAAACGTAACCCCCTTTTAACAAGCTGCATCTCCTGACTCTGAACAAAGTAGTATGACTCAATGAGGGAAAATGTTGCCAGCCCCACCATTGAAGGCTAAGGGCATGATTACGAGTTTGGTGGTGTGGGAGGGGCTGCCACGCCACCACTCTGCTCCCACACCGCCAAACAGGGCCGCCGCCCACCCGCCAGATTACGAGTATTATCGTGGACTGGCGGGCGACATGGCGGTCCAACGGTGGTGCAGTTTTGAGGCTCATATGTGAGCCTTAAACTGCACCGCTGCGGGACAACCAGTGCGCATTCATGCACGGCATGGACTGTGCAGTCCATGCCATGCAGGCATGGGGTACATGCACACAGGGGGGCACAACATGTGCCCCCCTGCATGCACCTCGATGCACAGGGCCAAGAGGGGAAGAGGGGTCCCTGTAGGGCCCCCTTTCTTTCCTCACCGCCAGCAGTGTCATGACCCCACAAGTTGTAATCCGGCTGAGCCGTAACCGTTGAGCCACTGTGAGTTTGGCAGTCCTCGGACCACCAAACTCATAACTAGGCCCTAAGTCATTCTTTCAACGCGTGACATAAGTTCTCATTAACTAGGTCACCTAAGTCCGCAATCCCTCGCACCCTATCCAAGACAGCTATGTCATCTGTAAGTGGATGAAGGGCAAGAACTTTGATCCCGATGGCTCTTAATGAGTTCCACTTTGTTGTCCAGTCATGGTTGGACTTGGACAAAAAATGGGCCTGCTACCAAATTATAAGTGTCTCCCATTAGTGAATCAGATAGCTAAAATTGTGACACACATTTGCAAATCAGAGTAGTTTTAAACTCGTAAAGAAACGCTTTCTATTTTTGTTTTGCAGGGTATTGAAGACTGCATGCATTAATGCTTGCTGCAGACAATGCTTTTGGTAATTTCAGGGAAATCCACAGTAAATATCGGCTTACAAGACCATAAAGCAGGCCCACAAACACCAAAAATCCAGCTCATACTCCGATCTGTGAGACCAGACCTTCAGGCAGCGCCAGCTTGCCCTAAAAGCCAGTCTGACTCCATCTCCAGTTGCACAGCGGGCACCTCAGCACAACCTTCATCCTGTTTGCTTCTACCTGATTTACTAGTGATGCACCATCTAGCACATCCATATCAGCCTCACAGGGCTATTTAGGCCCTGGTGGGAGGCCTTCCATAGCAGCAGAGGCCTAAAGAGTTTTGATATCCCTGTCATGCAGGCAGGGATCTTTGTGCCTTCAAGAAACAAAGTCCCAAAGCAGGAGTTTGTTTCTCGGAAACTGGAAAATCAATGCCCTCCATGTGCAGGAGGTATTCTCCATGCACATTGAAACCATGGCTTGATTTCCCTGCCCTAGACCTACTTTGATTTTCCTTCCTGGGATGTACGCTGCATGGCAGCCTGACAGTTAAATCTAGTAATGGTCGCCCCATGCTGAATAGAGCAGGGCGACCATCACTATGAACTGGTGAAGCAGTCATGAACAGGCCGCCAGGTCATAGGTTTACATCAAGGGAGCCAGTTGCAGCTAGGAAGATGTATACCTGGCATTCCTCCACCTCTAAAAAGAGGCATGACAATTCTGAATTCAACTAAGCAGGATTCGCACCAGTTTTCTGAAAGTCCTTCATTAAAGTGTGTCAGATCAGCCTCAGTGGTGTTCATAGCATCATCATATCTGACCATAGATTCCTCGGGAGCGGTGGATAGAAAATCATGTTTTTCTTTTGGTGCCTTCCACCAAATGTCCTTCAGTAGCATGTTGAGGGGAATGGGGAAACGCTTCCCAGACTCAAAGGAAATCCTTGCTACAGAGGCAAGTCACCTTTACTGCTGCCCCCTGCTCTTCGGCTACCTCACCACTGGGGCTGTAGCCATGAGAGACGGGTGGGCGGGAATGTCTCGTGGTTCATGACGTCCCCTGGGATGCACCCCTCTGCCCAGGGACATCTTAAGGATTTTAGGGGCCCTGGGCCAAACATATTTTGAGGGCCCCTGTTCGGAACATCTTTGAATTTATGATTCAGTTCAGCTCTTTATGCTGTCTTTGGCCAGGTCACTGACAGTGCACAGGCACACTTGTCCACATTCTTCATGTTAACATCTTATACTAAGGGATAGTGACGTGTTTTCAGTATTGTACACCAGAAGCAGCTCACTAATATCACTGCAAATAATCTATGTGACACCCTTCCATTTCTCATATGTGAGGTCCTATTTTGATCTAAAAAAAAATTTTCATGGATGTTGCATGAAACATAAACACATTTTTCTGCAAAATATCTGTACTAGATTCTCACACATCAGACACATTAAAAATAAATTAAAGGAAAATGGTATTCCATTTGTTTAAGAATAATTCAAGGCCATCAGGGCAAGACTCTACAGAACAGAGCTGGCTCTATCAGAGGGGGGCCCTAAAAGACTGGGGCCCTGGGCCAGAGCCCACTTTGCCAATGCCTTAAAACGTCTCTGCCTCTGCCTTCCTAGTGCCACCTCTGCAGCAGACTCTCTAGATTCCCTCATTCTCCCGGCAGACCAGAGGGCGCTTCTTAAGACGTTAATTGAATTCAGGGTAATAAGAATCGATTACTAGGGCTCGGTAAAAAATAATTCTGCTGAGATGTGCTACAACTTGGACGCCATCTAGGAACATCACAGTCGGGTGGAGGACTTTCCTCCACCACAGATATATTATAAGTTACGAATCCTGGGGACTATGTACTTACAGAATTTCCATTTCCTGGGCATAGATTTAAAATGCACCTGTAAACCGGATTCTCTGAATTGTAAAAACTCTTCGCAATGTCGGAAACAGTGGGTGCTTGCTTCTTATAGTGACACCTAAGAACATTAACATGTTTACATTAAAGAAAACTACCTATGTGTAGACTCAGACACGGTTTCCCGGGGGAGGTGGGGAGGGGAGGCAATCTTTACATTGGCACCTTAACCTAAAGTTTTCCTTCTGCCTTCTCGAACATAACTCATTGCTGACGTTCCCGGGTGGAACGCTGTAGCTGGGATTTCCTCCAAAAGGCCTTCGCGAGAATAACTGTGAGTTCCACCCGTCACTCACCGCAAATACCTGTCACTCACCGAGCCGCTCGCTTCTCCAGGTACTGCGTGTCACATCTTCAAGGGAGCGTTCGCCAATGCGTTTTCAGAGGGAAGTTTTCCTGTGTGACACCTGAGTAATTGTACTGTCACTCACCGCTGATACCGGCTCGGCGCCAACGTGTGGCTGGAATCTATTTTCATCCTAAATGTTTGCCTTTCAACTGTCCCCTGAAGATTAATAAAAGCGCAGCAGGTAATGAATGTGCCAACTGCTTGTAATGGCTTTTTTTGATTTCGGGTGTCGTGCACGAACAATTATTTTTAATACATGCTTGTAAATACACTTCTTTTTTTGCTTGCAATCGAGTACGGGGAGAAAACATCACATAGGCACTATTTGCGTGCTCGGAGCAGAAACACAACTCTCCTACAAAAATATCAATTTTAGAGGCATAATGCTGAACCTTAAGCCTAAACGTTTAGTCACCTTCCTCCCTGTTCTCTTTGCTGGTACTGCTAACTAACCAACTTAGTAAATCGTTGGTTGCTAACTCCATTAAAAAAAAAAACTGAATAAAATACACCGTCAGAAATAATGTGATTATAAAACGGTTATAAACTTCAGAATACTTATGAAATTAAATAGTGAACATGGAAAGTGATTTGCCTTACACGATGACAGGGTGGTTCAGGGGAATCAATCTTAAATACCTTTTCAGGAATTCTGGCCAGACTTAGTATGTCATCTAGGGTAATGGGCAGGGCACAAGTCCTAAAAAACAGAAGTGGGGGGACTAACCTAGTTGATCAGAATGCAAGTGGCATCGCGGCGTGTGACATCGTGGCGTGTGACATCACGGCGCGTGACATCACTGCGCGTGACCACAGGAAATGGCATCATAAGAAGTGACATCAGATCTTAAGCCCTCACATATATGTTTAACATGTCTATCATGAGTACATTAAAGCACATTTCGAGTATATAGGGAAACCCTCCTGATTTAGGCAGAAGATTCACACTTTTGTAAGCTACACTTAAAACAGTGTTGCCTTTTGTCAGCGTAAACTTCCTCTACCCATAGTGCTTTAAAAGAAAAAATAGTGGTACTTAAATTATTTAAACGCCTCCTCAGGGGTAGTAAGCACTATATAAATTATATTTATTTTGTGTAAATACAGGGAAAGACCAACACATTTGACATTCTTACAGTGAATGCATATCTTGTAAACAGGGACTGAACAAAGTGAAAAGCTGCCTCTCAAGTATGTGTGAAGTGCTTACAAGGTGTGAGCCTTTGTTTCCCCTCTGCTGCATTTGCATCTAGGTGTGAGGCTCCTGACTGCTCCCAGCCAGGAGACTCGAACAAAAGGAGGCCTGATGACCCCTCAGATTGGGCCTTTGTTATGGGCCCAGCAGGAGTCCGAAATAAGAGAGCCCAGTCCGCGCCTGCCTGCACGTTGTTGAGATCGAAAGCAGACAACAAGGTGCAGGCGCTGCTGAATGTGTCCAGGTGTTTGCAAATTACACCGGTGTTTGCAAATTACACTAGGACGAATTCAGCATATTTTTCAGTGGGGCCCAACTTCTTGGCAGGGGGAACGGCGTCCACCCTGTGAAAATAGTGGGTGGACGCCGTCCACCTGCGTGTACCCCCGACTCATGTCCTGGTAATGGGACATCTGCCAGCAAAGACGTCTCTACATCATTTATTGTGTGAGGGGTGGAGAGATGGCTGTCAGCATCCGCCTCAAAACGGACCCTATGCTGATGGGAATGGAACCGGAGTCTGTGCTCAGACACCATGTCGACTGGCGTCCTTTCTTTCCAGGGCAGCCATGTATTGTATTGTATTGTATATAACATTTATAAAGAGCGACAAACACCCTGCGGGTACCCTGGCGCTAAAGATACATGAACACAGACCAACGTGGAGCGAAAAAGGACAGAACCTAAGAACATTACTCAAAAACAACAGGATCAGTTTCTGGGAAACAACCACGTTTTGATCCTTTTCCTAAACAGGGACAGGGTACTACATTGTCTAATTTCAAGTGGAAGTGCGTTCCAAAGTTTTGCAGCAGCAGTACTAAAATATCTTCCTCCCAGTCTGGCCCTGTTGAACCTGGGTACCTTTGCCAGGCAGGCAGAAGAGGAACGAAGGGTCTGGGTAGGAGTATACCAAACCAATTTCTTCTGTAGCGGCTTAGGACCGAGTCCATGCAGAGCCCTAAACCCTATACAAAGGGATTTAAAATGAATTCTTTGCTGCACAGGGAGCCAGTGTAGCTCAGCTAGGCACATTGAGGCAGAAAAGCCTCGAGGTCTAGACAGGGCCAATTTCGCAGCCGTATTCTGAACACGCTGCAGTCTCTGAATCAGATACTTAGGGGACTCCAGCAATAGAGCATTGCAGTAGTCAAGTCTACTTAAGATAGCGCCTCGAACAACCAAGGCTCTAACCGAAGTTGGAAGCAACGGAAGAATCTTTCTCAAAGCTCTAATAAGGCCAAAACAGCACCCCACCATCTTGTTCACTTGCGTCTCCAATGACAGGTTGGCATTAAATATGACTCCCAAGTTTCGCACCGTCTTAGATGGCGCCAAGGCAGTAGATGTATCAAGGGGCCAGAAGTTGTGAGGAAGAGGCAGATGGACCTTCCCAACTGCGCAGTGTACAATTTCGGTCTTATCCGAATTAAATTGTAAAGAGTTGTTACGTAGCCACTGCGCAGTAGCGTGCATGCACGCATGAAAATCCTCCAGGGCATTGGGTAGGGTTCCATCAAGAAATAGAATGATCTGGGTGTCATCAGCATAATTTACCAGTTTCACATTATGAGCCCGAATGATGTTAATCAATGGGCTCAAATAGATGTTAAATAAGATTGGGCTGATGGCAGATCCTTGTGGAACCCCATGACAGATGTTAGTGAAGGCTGACTGGAAAGGTGGAAGAGCCACTGCCTGACACCTGCCAGATAGATAGGATCGAAACCAATCCAGGGCAGTGCCCACTACTCCTACCTCCTCTAGACGTGTTAGCAAAATATCATGGTTGACCGTGTCGAAGCGGCAGACAGGTCAAGCAGAATAAGTATTGCTGATTGTCCCCTGTCTGCCAACAGACGCAGATCGTCCAACACGGTCACCAAGGCAGACTCGGTTCCGTGTTCTGGACGGAAACCGAGTGTACATCTGCCAGACAGTTGTTACGTTCTAAAAAAGCTGACAGAGATTTGCTAACCAAACGTTCAAGGATCTTCACTGGGTAGGGGAGGAGAGAGATGGGCCGATAGTTACCCGGGCAGGTTGGGTCAAGAGTGCCCTTCTTCACCATGGTGAAAGAAACCTCTAGTCAGGGACATGGATAGGCCGGGTGAGATGAGTCGAGAGACACCTAGTGCCTCGAACCAAATTCTCCTCTCTAGTAGCTCTTAACTGGCGAGGTTAGGGCTAGGAGCGCCGACTTTGAAGCTGGCGAACCAGGTTCGAGTCTGGCAGGAGGCTCAAGCATCCTGTGATTCTGGGCAAATCACTTAATCTCCCCATGCCAAAAAATTAATGTGTCCCTCTGTAATGCAACTGGTGCTCATGTAAAGCGCTCTGATACTTTCGGGCTGAGTTCCCGCTATATAAAACTGCAACAAAAACCAACTTATTAATAGATTACGCTGTATACCCCTAGGCTTCCAGGAGGAAACTGACAAAGCACAGCACCTGCCGCCATCCTCGGCACTCTGGAATAGGTCACAGCCTTCAGAGTTGGGGCTTTACCAGCTGCCTTTGAAGGTACACAGCTTCTGAAAAGGAGGGAAACTACTTTTCAGAGGAGAAAGGTGTTCATTTCCACAAGATCTTCCATGAGCTCATGTACAGAGCAACAATCATCCTTGAACTGAAAGCAGAGAGACGTTCCCCTAAAAAAGATTTCTTATCACATTGATGGCAAACAGAAGTCTGCAAAATGGTAGACAATCCTTTTTTATAATCAGAGCGTAATTCGACTATAGCAAAGGAGAAACAAATCATAATACATTCAGAAGTGTTCCTACCTTCAAGGGTCTGAGCTGTTCAGCTGGGCTGGAAAGGGGAAGGGACCCAGTGCTTGCAACTGCAGCCCCCTAACCACCAAGATGGAGGCCAAATACCAAGACATTCTGAACAAAGAAATTCAACTCACACACCCCGTCTTTTAAAGGAGTCAATACCTCAGCCAGTCTTTCAAAGTTCAATAACCTGACGTGTGTACACTTTACAGAGATTTCCCAATAGGTGTCACAGCAAAGCTTTGACTTCTGGGAAACGGACTGTTGAATCCTAACTGGTGAATTGTTCAGTGTAAATTGTGAAGGGGTTAAACCGTCAACAGGGATGATCCTAGGCACGCTCTCCGGAGCACTCAGTACTTGTAAAGTTTGCCATGCTTATACAGAATTGTCTTATTGATTGGAATGTCCATAGACGAGGTGCTGACTTTGTGCAAGAGGAAAGCATTGAGAGGCATGTTCCTATCTGCCATTTACATTACAGCTGCTGACTAGAAACCAGTGCATTATTTAGGCTCCACATAGACAAGGCGACAACCCATGCAAAAAAGGCAAGATAAATTCCAAAGCAGTGTCTGAAGAGAGCTCTTAGGGCACCAGCACCAGATCTTATTATTTACCCGCCATCCAAGAATCTAAGACATGTTTGAATTCTCATGACCTCATTGCGACTGCCTCGGGATTCCCCGATGAGGCTGGTAATGAAGTAACAGGGTTCCCGGCCCCAAGGAATTGCAAGGTCCATGATAGAAGCCAAAATCTTCAAGGAAAACAGCGGAGAGAATGAGAAATTGCCAATGGAATTAGACCCCGAATTAGCAATTTCTGCAACCTGGAATCCTCAAGAATTCTGCACCCCACAGAGTTACCAGGACCACTGATGTTGTTAAGTCCAGGTGTGAGGAATTAGCACTGCCAGTGGGACACTCCTAAAGAGGTGCTATATGTACTTCTCAATACCCTTGTGAATGGATATATGACCCGAATAAGTGGCAGAATCTCCTTTAATATTAACAAGTATTGGCAAAGCCAATAGGTCTCGCCCATGAAAGATCTATTGGCTTTGTCATTTTTTTTTTATAATCATGTTGTACAGCAGCACAGTTGCTGTGCATCATTGTCAGAAGTTAAAAAAAGCGCTATGATGCAACCAACGCTGGGCTCATCCTAGCTCTTTTTTCCCCCAACCATGCTGCACAGCAGCCATGCTGCTGTATAGCATGGCTAAAAAACACATTGATAAATCCAAATAACTTTAGCATGTACAAGGGCTATTTAGCTTAGTCGATGTTTTTTCTGTGACAGGAGGGGTGCAGGTAGGAGTGGGAGGTAGGGGGTGGGAGGTGGTTGAGACTGGGCAAACAACAGGTGGGGTGGTGGTGATGGGTGTTACGGGGCAAGTATCAACGTGTGTGGGGGGACAGGGGGAGGAACAACGGGCAAGCAATGAAGGGCCTTGCAAACAATGGTGGAGGGGGAAGCAACGATGACAGGGCAAACAACGATACAAGAGGGAGAGGGAAGCAAGCAACAACAGGCAATCAATGATACGAGTGGGTGAATGGGGGAACAATTTAGGAAAAAGTATCTCAATCCCAGTGTGAGCAGGAGGACACCAATCAAAAATAAGCAGTCAGTGCTTAGGCCATGTATTGTAATGTAATGTAAAAAGATTTGTAGAGCATTGACTAATCACCTGTGAGGGTCTCTAGGCGCTGAGTAGGTGCAGAAAGTCTGGAGCATCATTTAAAGAACAATACAATACCAGATAAATAGAGGGTCCAAGGGAAAATTTATAGACCTGCGCGGATAAATCCCCTCACCAATTATAACAACAACAAAGAATCCGCGGGTCTCAAGGAAAAATCTATATAAAGAGACAGGCGTCACAGCAGTACACACAACAGGAGAAAAAGAGAGAAACGGGGGATCTCAATTAAGAGGACGGATTCCCATCACCCACCGAAGTGGCATGCTTCATCATTTGGGGATCTCCTCTCGGCTGCACACTAGTGCAACCAAGGAGCTACAACTCCTGACTAGTATACAGGAGGAGCTCGCGGATGTTTTTCAACTATAATCCAGGACTAGATCACCTAAGATCACTGAAGCATAAGGCAGTATGGTGAGTGTTCGGTGCAGTGTAAAGAAAAAGTGAAGTAAAATTGACTACTAAGTGACAACGAATTTATTAAGATCACGTGGTGTCAATGGTTAAAAAGCAATAGCGCGCAATCTAACTACAAATAAGGCGCGCTAGTGAAGAGGTCTACATGTTTCAGCCACTACCGATCTAACTGTGATCAAGGCTTTCTTCAGGACCTAATTGTAACTACTGCACTATAATCATAAAACAAAATTATGCAAACACTGAAAAGAACGATACAACCATATACCTGTGTACGTAAATATATTGGCACTATAGGTATTGGTGTGGTACTCCCGTATCAAAATCGGGAGGGAACTCGCCGCTCCTGGCAACCGCTCACGAGCTCGTGACTCTCAGGATCCGGCCCGGGGTAACGACGGAGCAGAGCGTTGCCTCACGCCCTGAGCGGTTGCCAGGAGCGGCGAGTTCCCTCCCGATTTTGATGCGGGAGTACCACACCAATGCCTATAGTGCCAATATATTTACGTACACAGGTATATGGTTGTATCGTTCTTTTCAGTGTTTGCATAATTTTGTTTTATGATTATAGTGCAGTAGTTACAATTAGGTCCTGAAGAAAGCCTTGATCACAGTTAGATCGGTAGTGGCTGAAACATGTAGACCTCTTCACTAGCGCGCCTGTATTTGTAGTTAGATTGCGCGCATACTGCTTTTTAACCATTGACACCACGTGATCTTAATAAATTCGTTGTCACTTGTAGTCAATTTTACTTCACTTTTCTTTTACACTGCACCGGACACTGACCATACTGCCTTATGCTTCAGTGATCTTAGGTGATCTAGTCCTGGATTATAGTTGAAAAACATCCGTGAGCTCTCCTGTATACTAGTCAGGAGTAGTAGCTCCTTGGTTGCACTAGTGTGCAGCCGAGAGGAGATCCCCAAATGATGAAGCATGCCACTTCGGTGGGTGATGGAATCCGTCCTGAATTGAGATCCCCACGTTTTCTCTTTTCTCCTGTTGTGTGTACTGCTGTGACGCCTGTCTCTTTATATAGATTTTTCCTTGAGACCCAGCGATTCTTGTTGTTGGCATCATTTAAAGAGCCAGGTCTTCAGCTTCTTGAAGAATGTTGTGAGAATGGTGGCTGCTTTGATGTCCTAGAGGAGGGCGTTTCAGTTCTTTGCTGCTAGATAGGTGAATGAGCAGCCCCGTGCCCTGCTTCTGCGTATGAGTGGAATGTGTGCGAATGACAGCGAGGCAGATTGGAGGTTGTAGATTGGCTGGTGGATGTGCAAACCGTGGTTGAAGTAGGCAGATCCATTCTAATGCAGCGCTTTGTAGGCGAGGGTGAGAATCTTGAAGTGGCAGCGTTTCTGGAAGGGGAGCCAGTGGACTTGAGGTGTGATGTGGGTACGGCGAGATAGGTTGAGAACAAGTCTTGCAGCGGCATTTTGGATGGTTTGGAGCTTGTGTGTCGGGTAGGCGGGTACTCGGTAGTGGAGGGTGCTGCTGTAGTCTAACCTGCTTGTGATCAAAGCCTGGGTGATGGTCTTTCTGGTGTACGGGTGAGCCATTTGAAAATCTTTCTGAGCATGTGGAGGATGTTGAAGCAGCCAGATGTGACCGCGATGATTTGGGGTCTCATGGAGAGTTCAGTGTCCAGGGTGATATCCAGGTTTCAAGCCCGGTCTGTGGGAGTCAAGGTGGGTCCCAGTTCAGTGGCCCACCAGGTGGTGTCACAGGGGGAGTTGCAGGGTCCGAAAATCAGGACATCAGTTTTTCTGGCATTGAGTTTCAGGCATTTGGTGCACACCCAGGTGGCCTTCTTCTGCACAGAAGGGAGAGACGAATGAAGAGAAAGTGAACCCAACACATGCTGATCAATCAGTAGCCAGCAAATAAGAGTGACAGTGAAGCCAACGAATGGTAAGCAAGGGTGGGCTCCAAGCTCCTTTTGATTAACAAAATGTCTAGCAAGCGAGACCTAAAAATGGAGTTTGAATGAAAAGGTTTCAAATTGCCTACTTCAGTGGTCATCCTGCATCATATGCTAAAAGCAGTCGTCACTTTCACAGGTCCTTGTGGAGCTTACGGAATTCATGGATCCGGCATGCCATTGGGCTGCGCCTAGTGGTATTGTGAGTCTACCTCTTCTATGTGGCTGACCACATGGAGGAATAGAAGGAAGACTATTAAACACAATATGCAGCCTGTTCATGCTATACAAATTTCTTTCTCATGAAAAACCAAGTTTTCCCCATTGGTCACAATGCTGGCCGAAATGAAGGAGGGAAATTTAATGTGTGCAACAGCCCAGGATGTGCTCCAGTTCCACAGCCCACATTCCATCCTGGGAATGGTTTTGATCCAGCAGAAGCGTTTTATAATAATTTAAATTTTCTCTTACTTCCACTACTTACTCATTTTTTCCCCTAACAGTAATGGGCCCTTTACAGTTAGACAAATCACAGCTTCACCCTTAACATAGAGATAAATGGTCCTCTGATGGATCTTTCTTTGCCGATCGGAGGGATAGGAATTAGGGTATCTAAAACACAACATTAGTCACCAAATGAGGACCATTAATTGGTCACTAACTCACCAATTTGAGATAAGGTTCAATTACACCACCCTAAAGGACCATGCTATAGAAATAAAGTATTACAATGGGAAGACCCAACCTCCTAAAGAAGTTAAGTCTAACCATAATTATGCACACTATGAGCTCTGCTACAGCAACACAGAATAAAAGAATCAGAACTTGATACTCTGAAAAGATTCTCTGGTTCTCCCTACAATGCATTTAAAACTAGATAGAAATATAGCACAGTTCAATGAACTGTGCTATATTTCTATCTAGTTTTAAATGCATTGTAGGGAGAACCAGAGAATGCTGTAGCAGAGCTCCTAGTGTGCATCAAATTTAAAGTCCACTAGGGGTGAGTCCATAAGCATGGGCCAAAAAGGGAAATAAAGCAAAACCATGTATTTCAGCAAAGAAGGAGTCCAGATCAGCTGCTTAAAGTCAGCAGTATCGGCAAAAGGTATTCCAAAATTGGGAAATCAAAGAATAGTTTATAAAATCATAGAAAAGCATTCATCCATCTCTGAAAGAAAGGAAAAAGCATGATGTTGCATCTCTCTCAAAGAAAAGAAAAAGTATAGTGTCACCCCTCCCTTGGGGTTTCTTCTTTTATAGTCTTTATGACGCTTTAGTGATGTAGTATCACTCCACTGTAGCCAGTCCGTCACATGGTTAGCTTACGTATGAAATCACCAAATACATTTTAGCTACTCCTGCATGCTTTTCCATGCTGATCATGAGAAAGAACTGGCTTTCCGGGCCTCAAAGGTTTGTCAACGGTTAGAGTTTACATTGTAACTGTCCATGGCATCAGGTTATAGTGGACTTTCCCTCCAGGCTATTTCACAGTGAACTGTAAAGAAATGGCCTTAAAATGTAAGAATATACTTGTACCCAAAAAATAAAGCAACAGTTGCAGAAATGCCAAAGGGCCATTGTATATGGCTTAGGGAAAAATGTAGCTTAGGAAAGAACACGTTTTAAAAAGACTTAACAGGCATATGTCAGCTTTCAGTGAATTAAACTCATTTAGAATCAAATCTAATGTGTTAGACCTGGCATCCTTGGCGTGGGTCTCCCTTCCATTTTTTCATAATGCCTCCACTGTTGTCGATATGTTTTTGCTGGACTAGATGCTCATGGGCACTTTGCCACTGCTAATCAGTGCCAAAGTGCAAGTGCTCCCTATTGTAAATTGTGATGTGAATTAGTGACTCCATGTTTGGCTTATTTGAATTACTGTAAGACCCTAGTACAGTGCACTGAGTGTGCCCAGGGCTTGTAAATCAAATGCTGCTGGTGGGCTTGCAGCACTGGTTGTGCCACCCACAGAAGTAGCTTGTAAAGTGTGTCTCAGGCCTGCCATTGCAGAGCCTGTGTGCAGTCTGTGACTGCCATGTCGACTTGGTAAGTGCACCCACCTACCAGTCCCCAAACCTTCCCTTTTCTTCATATTAGACACCCCTATGGTAGGCCTACGGGCAGGGTGCATTTTAAGGATAAGGTGGGACATGCCTGGTGTGTGTGGCATGTCCTAATAGTGAATTACAGCCATTTTCGTTTTTCACTATTGCAAGGCTACCTGTTCCCCATAGGCCAGAATGGGCAGTTTGATTATAACATCTTATAATCCTAAACTGACTCAGGGAACTAGGTAGAAATTCGAGTTTAGTATGCCTGAACTCAGAATGATAAAATACATCTTTTAGTGAAGTTGGTTTTAACATTCTGTGTTTGAAAATACCACTTTTAGAAAGTGGGTATTTTCTTGCCTAACTATCCAGCCTGCCTCTGCTAGCTTGTGTATTGTGTGTCTGGTTTTTGAGTGACAGGGGCTGGGGGTGGCTACAGGAGACAGGGTGAGTCAGCACAGGGCTGAATAGAGAAATCTGCATCCAGAGTGGAGGGAGGAGTTGCATCTGGGTCTGAATAGGGCTGTGCCTGCCTTCCACAATGCTGGCTCCACCTCCTGCCAGGCGTCTGAGTACCCTGCCCCACATTCTGAAAGGAAAAAAGGAGTCATGTACACAGAGTGCTCCAAAGCTGCACAGAACTGGTTTAAGCTAGGCAAAGGCCTCTCTGCCTTCAGAGAACAAAGAGAAAAGGAGTATAAGTACTGGGGCCCAAACCCAGGAACTTTAGATCACTTTTGGGAACAAGAAGAAACCTTTGCTGAGGAGCGGAACCAAGAAGAAACTGAGGAGAGACTATCCCTAAGCCTGAAGTGCTGCTTGGGGGATTGGCCTGCAGTGGTTTGCCTGACTGCCAAAGAAAGGAGAAAGGAACTTTTGCTTTGCTGTTACTTTCATCAACTTGTGAAGGATCTCCAAGGGCTTGGAAGAGAGCTTGCCCCCTGTAGCCTTTGTGAATTGTTGCTGGAAACTCTGTTTCAGTGGCTACAGAGGTAGGGAGCTGTGACCGACTCTAACGACCAGCTCGGTGTCCTGTTGGCACCGCATCGAGCACCGCTCGCATCTTGCAACGCACGGCCTTGGTCTCACCGACTCCGTCTCGACGCCGTCACAGAGCCGTTGCCTGCACCATAACCTGTGAGCACCGCACCTCGCAACGCCTCGCTACACCGAATCGAACTGGTCCGACCGACACGGTCACTGCTGCTGAGTTCGAGTCCTGTGACCGCACCGGAGTTGGGCACCGCTCGCACGCTTCGCGACGCACCGCCCGACTCGCACCGCTGTCCGGACTGATCGATGCCAGCTCCCGAATCCAGCTCCGTCGCCGCACCGCAACCTGCCAGCACCGCATCGAAGCACCGTCTCGCCCTGCAACGCACGGCCCTGGTCTCACCGACTCCGTCTCGACGACGTCAAGGAGCCGCTGCCTGCACCGCATCGAGGGACAACGCGTCCTGCAACGCTTCCATTTTGCATCGCGACCGCGACGAACAGCCATCTGGCTCGCACGCCCGTGGCTGCCGCTTCAAGTAAAAGGTACTGTGACCGAGTCTGTCTACGCTGTGTTGGCCCGTCTCGACGCGGTCAGCTGGATTTGTTAGACTCTGTTTGTTCTTGACATCGCCGTAGCCGGAGGAGGCTACCGACTCGCACAGAACCTTGAATTAAGCCTTTTTGATCAGAACTAAGCATTCTTGACAGTATGGTGGATTATTTTTGTCGTTTATGGTCTTGTGATAAATCTATATAAAGTATACCTATTTTTATAAATATACAACCTGTGTGGTGTCCATTTGTAGTGTTGTCACTTGATTACTGTATGTGTTCACAAATGCTTTACACACTGCCTCTGAACTAAGCCTGTCTGCTCGTGCCAAACTACCAAGAGGGTGAGCAGGGGTTATTTCAGGAGTGTACCTACTTTCCCTGACTAGACTCAAGGGTCCCTATTTGGACAAAGGTACCTACCTCTGCCAACTAGAGACCCCCAAATCTAACATAATGCATTAAATCAAACATTTATAGTAGAGGAAAAAAATAGTAATGCTTCACCAATTATTACATGGAACGGATTAATATTAACTATGGCCTACTGCCATAATTTTTCAACATCCATACATGTAAGTTATTCTTAAAAATCATTTCATTAAAATTGTTTCTAGTTATCTGTAATCATTAGGTCTCTCCTACCACATTTGTAAGTTTCAGCCTTCTATCTAATTATGTTGCATAACTGCACCATATTCTATTCATAATGCATCACAATGAAAAGCAATAGAAATGCTAAGAGACGTCATAAAAATCATTAATTTCATCAGGAAGTGAATAATAAAAACAGAATTTTTATAGTAATCTAGTTATGAAAACCTATTAATAAGCATTATAATCATTCAGCAATGAGTTTCTCTTTTTCTAACACGTTCAAGCACACTTTTACGGTGCTGTTACTTCACTTGTTTCAACTGCTGTGTCACTTCTTTTAACACATGCAATGTGTGTGTTCAAGTTACTGCGGCCAAAATTGGTAAATATGTTGTGTAAGTTGTTTTTAAATATTGAGTGTTACCACTATATAATCTAATAACCTTTTTTTATATAGTTGTTTGTAAAGGGCAATATTTTGTCTACGTTTCTCAGCATTTTATTTTGTTGAATTAGTCAGAAGGGAAGGGGTGGAGAAGATGGGGTGGAGTCATGCGGGCAACCGTGAAGCACTCACCAAGTTTCATAAGAGAAAGAGCCCTTTATTTTATAAACATGTCATGAAAGGCAGGTTTGCTATAACTCCTCCCCCAATATTAACTCAATTCTCTTTTTCATCCCTTGATCCAACTTATTGATTGGCTTTTGCTACAGCTGAGCGAACAAAAACACTCAAAATGAAATAACTTTATTGTTCAAATGCTTGTTGGCCAAGCGTCGAATTTGAAACAATTCACATCCTATGTAAGACAGTGCTTTCAGCTGCTGTCACTCAGATCCTAAAATGAGAACTGAAATTACTTTGCTGAATTACTTTCAAGAATTCAATTTCATCAATATGAGGTTTGATTGAAATTCATCTCTCACTGATTGCTAAACATGTCGTGGGCTTACACATCATCCGGAAGACCTGTCCCTTCAACCATATATTCTTGCCTTTATGTTGCTCCATACAAGACTCTACATAACTTGGATAGGCCAAATGGCACCAGGAAGTATAAGAATTTCTTTATATGCAAATAATTAATTGCCTTTAAGATTGTGCTCAACCCCATTCCAACAGTCACTTAAGCTGAAACAGATTATGGTACTTTGAACTGCCACATGCTCATCAAGGGTATCTGAAAGTCATCCATCTGGGTTAAAACACTGTCTTTCTGAAAGCAAGTGTCCCTGGGCTTTAGTTCCAGGGAAGACATACATTTTGTTCAGAAAATCATCGAGGCATTTTACCCTGCTTTCAAAAACAGTTTTATCAAGTGCTGTGGTAAGATTAGAAAGCAAAGTGTTCAATCAATGAGTGAAAAAGATTTTTTGTACATAAATGACTCAATTACAATAAATAATGTTATTAATAATAATAAAACAATAGATAAAACCACCCATAACTATCGTTTGTAATATGTTTCTCCACCCACATACTCCTGGCTCTGCTCACTATCCATCCTCCTCACTGTTGGCTGCTTTGGAATTGAGCACAGTGGCACACACAGGCATTAGGTGCATTACCCCCTAATCTGCATCCTCCTCGTCCCAGTCCTAACACATTGAGGCAATCCCCGCCACTGACAGAAAATATCCCACGTTAACTATTGCAAGGCTCCTTTAAACCAAGCATTCTCCTATTATATCATAGTATAATAGAAACCGCCGATCCGCCGACTTCGCCCTCGCCTAAACCCCACGCATCCAAAGAGCCAGAACAGGTGGAAGAGCTTTCTCCTACATCCCAGCCAAGACCTGGAACGAGCTCCCGATCAACATCAGACACGCCCCCTCACTGAACATTTTCAGGAAGGCTCTCAAGACCTGGCTCTTCGACTGAGCAGAGCTGCCCCCCCCTCCCAGCGCCTTGAGACCCTCACGGGTGAGTAGCGCGCTTACAATTCCCCTGATTGATAATATATATATATATTACCTACTGGCAGTCACCATTTTTAAAATAAATATTTGGCCCTGGGTAGGTGGTGGTCCCCATACATGGCCCTTGGGACTGTCACCCCCCAGGGCCGGCTCCTTCTATAACCTGGGTGCCCACCCCTGGGACATAGCTGCTTACTTTCACCTGGCGGGAGCAAACACTCCGGTTCCAGTGCACGGGAGCTGTTAAAGTGCTTCCGCCTGCTGGAAGTGGAAGTTTCATCGCTTTCCGTGCCCACAGACATGCAGGCAGGGAAAGAGATGAAACAGATTTCTCCTGCATGGAGGGAGCTGCCTTTCCAGCAGCTCCCTCTGTGCATCAGCAATGCTGGCTCCCACAGGAGGTGGGGAGCCGGCTGGGACTGTGGGGGCCTTGAGGCACCCCCATGGTGCCAGAGGAAAAAAGAAGAAAGAGGCAAAATAAAGGTCAGAAACAAGCAGAAAGAGGTAGAATAAAGGTCAGCAAAGACCAGAAAGAGGCAAGATAAAGGTGAGAAACTAGCAGAAAGAGGCAGATTAAAGGGCAGAAACAAACAGAAAGAGGCAGACTAAAGGTCAGCAACGAGCAGAAAGAGGCACAATAAAGGTGAGAAATGAGTAGAAAGCGTCAAAATAATGATCAGCAACGAGCAGAGAGAGGCACAAAACAGGCGAGAAACGAGCAGAAAGAGGCAGAATAAAGGTCAGAAACGAGCAGCAAAAGGCAAAATAATGGTGAGAAACGAGCAGAAAGAGGCAAAATGAAGTTGAGAAATGAGCAGAAAGATGCAAAATAGAGTTCAGAAACAAGCAGCAAGAGGTAAAATAAAAGGAGAATCAAGCAGAAAGAGGCAAAATAAAGGTCATCAATGAGCAGAAAGAGGCAGAATAAAAGTCAGAAGAAACAGAAAGGGGCAGAATATAGGTTAAAAACAAGCAGAAAGAGGAAAAATAGAGGTCAGAAACGAGCAGCAAGAGGCAAAATAAAGGTGAGAAATGAGCAGAAAAGGCAAAATAGAGGTCCAAAACCAGCAGCAAGAGGCAAAATAAAAGTGTGAAATGAGCAGAAAGAGGCTAGATAAAGGTCAGCAATGAGCAGAAAGAAGCAAAACAGAGGGCACAAAAACGAGTAGGAAAAGCAAAACAGAGGGCAAAAAGCAAGCAGAAAAGGCAAAACAGAGCAGAGGGCAAAACAGAGAGCACTCAGACACTCAAACACCCACTCAAAGACCCACTCAGACACTCTCACACTGACCCACAGACCCACTCAGAGGCTCGGCACACCCACTCACAGACTTACTGAGACACTCACACACTCACACACACACTCACTGTCAAAGGTTAGTGGTTACATTTAGGAAATAAAATTATAAAAACGTTGGAAATTCATTAAAAAAACTAAAGGTTCCAGGGATGTTATAGTTAGGAAACAACATTAAAAAAACCTTAAACATTCACTGAAAAACAACACAAAGGTTACAGGGATGTTATAGTTATGAAACAGAATTAGGAAAACTTTAGAAATTCACTGAAAAAACACAAAGATTACAGGAACTTTTTATAGTTAGGCTCAGATTTTACTCATACAAAACCAGTGAAACTTAGCAGACTAGCTGAGCTAACTATAAATTAAGCCCCCGCAATGCACTGCTTATGATCACACATATTACATTACTCATGACATGATCAGTGACATCACGGATGACATCTCAAATTACATCACTGATGACATCATCCACAGAAGCACTCACACCCCTATACAACTTCTCATACACTCACTCACATGCCCACACAACCACTCACATACCCATTCACAGACCCATACAAGTACTCACACAACCACTCACTCATCCATAGAGCTACTCATGCAACCAGTCACTTACCCATAAAGCCACTCACACAAATCCACACTCACCTATACAGCTACTCACACGTCCACTTATTCACCTATAAAGCCACTCACACACTCACTCACTCACTCACCCATACAGCCTCTTAACACAGCCACTCACTCACCCATGCAAGCACTCACACACTCGCTCACATACCCACACAATCACTTACATACCCATTCACCTATCCATACAAGCACTCACACATCTGCTCACTCACCCATACATCCATTCACACAGATACTTACTCTACAATACAGTCACTCACACACCAACCCACTTAACCAAAAAGCCACCCAAACAGCCACTCACTCACCCATACAGCCACTTACACAGCCAGTCACTCACTCATGCAGCCATTCAGACACCCCATTCAGACTCACCCATACACTTACTTACACACCCACCCATACAGCCACTCACTCACCCATACAGCCACAGACACACCCACTCACTCACCAATACAGTCACACACAGCCGCTCACTCACCCACACAGCTACTCACACACCTACTTATACACCCATACAGCCACTTACACAGCCACTCACTCACCCATACAGCCACAGACCCACCCACTCACTCACCAATACAGTCACTCACACAGCCACTCACTCACCCACACAGCTACTCACACACCTACTTATACACCCATACAGCCACTCACACAGCCACTCACACACCCATACAGGCATTCAGAAACCCACTCACACACAGATACACACAGCCACTCACATAATATATGTTAGAAATAGTATCACTCATTAGTAGTACAGAAAGTATACTCTTTTAACTTTTGCAGTTCCTTGGTATATATGTTTAACACTCATAGGGGGATATTCTCAAGAACGTGCGAGAATCATCGCCCAAAAAGGCTAACGCACGTTTTCAGATCGCCGTCTATCGTGGGAAAATAACTCTGTGTTAACGTCGTATTCTCAACACGGCGGTAGCATGCGATAGTCTACCAAGAACGCGTCAAATGTCCGTGATAACATTACCAGGACGGCGATAAAAATCCAAACCCGAACGCGAAAAAAGTCACGATGGGCCCAACCGCGATACAAAAATCAGCGATAAGCAGCACCAGGCCTGCAATTCACACACGTCAGGCGGGAAAAATCACTACAAAAGCAGAAAAAAAAAACACAAACAAAAACAAAACAACTGCGAAGCACAATGGAGGTAGCCGGAGCAGGAACAGAGGACGAGCAGGACCCCACAAGCCCCCCGGAGGACCAGGCCAGGACCTCGGGGTCAGGGAAGGGCACGGACAGGAAGAAGAGGAAGACGCGGTTCAGTACGCAAGAAAACAGGATCCTGATAACAGAGGTGATGAAATACCATCAACAACTGTTTGTCACCTCCAATGTGTCATTGGCGACAAAAAATGGAATATGGCAGTCCATCGTGGACAAGGTGAATGCAATCGGAGTGCTGAGGAGGACAATGGACGAGGTCAAGAGGTGCTGGAATGATGTGAAGCGCAAAACCAAGCAGAAACTCAGCAACAACCAGAAGGCAGCAATGCAGACTGGAGGTGGGAGTCCATCGCCACAGGAGGAGCTGGACGAGATGGAGGAAATGGTGTCCACAGTCATCAGTGTGGAGACGGTGGCAGGAGTTGGGGGACCGGATACTGCTCAACATGACCTGACACAACAGCAACAGGGTGAGTAACGACCAGGGACTGGGGGGACGGGGGGAGATGGGCACAATGGCACACATGCACAATTAAGTATAGCACAGTGCACACCCACAATGACTCTGGATCATGTCCCTTATCCCCTTGGCACACTGCAGCACACCTAGAAACAGCAAGTAGGCCCCCGTCGACTATGTGCCCAGAGGGGGCCCTCCCCACACATCACTAATCTCATAACAAACCCATGCACAAGTACAAACACTCATCCGTGATGTTGTCGAAATGTCCACTGTCCCGCATCAAATAGGCAGGTCCTCCCAAACAGTCACAATGTACATTGTCATGCAGTTTGTATGTAAACCTGTACAATGCGTCAACATACATGTGAAAACAATGTTAAACTGCATCTCCCCTTTACATTGCAGAGGGTGAATCAACACCTCCTGCCGAGCAGACGGTACACCTCTTCACTGATGATGAAGAGGACCTCCCCTCCATTGACACTGACGCCCTCCAACGGCTCATGGACAGCTTCGGCACCCCACCTCCAAGAGCAGGGCAGCCCAGCTGCTTCGAGGAAACCCCACCCCCTGCACAGACCACACAGCAGGAAGCACCCACCACCACAGCTGTCTCCCAGGACCCCCACGAACAACACATGGCCTTCCAACGCCGTGTGTTAGGGTGCCAGGAGAAGATGGCTGATCAGGTGCGGGTGGGGTTCGACCTCATGGCAGCCAAACTCAATGCCTTACGTGGGTGTCTAAGTCCCATCAGGGACCACTTACAGTCCCTAACGGACACTCACAGTCTGCTCCATGCTCTCCAACGATCCATGGCTGACATCGCTGGAGTCCTGACTCTGAGACAAGGACAACTGTCTAGTCAGAGTGGCTCCAGCGATGTCAGCCGGGAGTTGGGACACATGCGGAAGATCATGGAGAACAGGGAGCGGATGCAGGCGGAAAGAATGGCTGCCATGGCTGCACACCAGCGTGATGTAGCTGGGACCTACCATGCCCTGCAGATCCTCGTCATGGCATTGCTGCCACAAGGCCTGGCGCAGATGAATGCTGCTGCTGCTTCGACATCCACATCTCCGCCCCCTGATGTGTCAGTGCCTCACAGTGCGGCAGCCAATCCACCTCCGACCCCTGATGTGTCAGTGCCACACAGTGCTGCAGAGACAACACCACCACCCACATGTGAGGCACATGAGACATCAGAGGACGAAGATGCGGATGAATCTGCCGTACTGGTAGTAAGGGAGCGGTAGCATTCTTCTCCGCCACATGGCCTGTTTCTGCTTGGTTCTGCCCTCTGTATCATCACCTTCCACTGTCCCCCGATGCACTCTGTGACACTCACCTTGGACCTCGACATGGACTGCCATATTCTGTTTGGTCACCAATGACACAGCTATCAGACGGCAGACTGAACTCTTCCTCTTCCGATGTACTTGTCATTCCCTGAAGGACTCTGGCTGGCCCTCCACGGGCCAACAATGTAAAGTGGGGTTTGCATGGCCCTGTACTGCTCCAGCTACAACACTCCACTGAATGTGCATTAAACAATCAAATTCACACAGATGTGTCATGTCTATGATCATTCAAGTATGGAAGTATGGATGAATGTAGGGTCAGTGATTCCCCCTTACGTCCATGTTGCACATGTTGTGGGACTTGAGTCACAGGGTGCAACATTACCGATTGCGGACCGGGTTGCGCCGACACCACATCAGAGACACACGCATTAGTTACCTTCTTGTCCAGCCCAGAACGGAACCACGCCCAGAGCGCCGGGGTCACCGTTCACACCCCTACGCTGGACTGACATATGCCAGGCCAGCCCACTCCGCTTACGCTTACAGGGAGGGGGGACAACGCTACATTTCCCAGGTCTTCCCTGTAGTGATCTGCTGATCACAGGTCTAGTTGTCAGCATGCCACAGCCACTCCCTGAGGGCTGGTTCACACCACACCAGAGCCATCCACCACAGGCGTCACAGGACATGTGACCCTGCCAATAAAAAGGGCCGGGCGCACGTGCCCGAGGCCATTTCCACTATCTAGCTGAGTGTGTCCGTGTGGTCATTATTTATGCATGAGGGCCTAGGGCCCTACCACATCACATTCCCCACTGCTGGAGGTGACATGATGGCGTCTGCACCACGAGACTCAATCATAAAGGGCCCATGACTTGAGGTGCACAGAGTTGGTGGCATCCATGGCACTTTGGCCGGCACAGGCCTACCGCCACGGGACGGTGACTTGAGGTGCACAGAGTTGGTGGCATCCGTGGCACTTTGGCCGGCATGGGCCTACCGCCACGGGACGGTGACTTGCGGTGCACTGAGTTAGTGGCACCAGAGCAGAGCGGGTGTGCAGCCTGCGATGATGCGTAGGCCTCGATACGCCGTCCTGCCAATCAAGATTCGATTTGAATTGTGATCCCAGCTGGACCGCAGTGTACGCAGAGGGTAGAGGCTGCACAGACATGACTCCGTGGTGCGGTGCTGCAGGGTGCGCTGGGGGCCTGTGGCACGGAATCCAGTGATCGGCTGAGGAGGTTGCACAGGCACATGGTGGGCCCTCTTAGAGACACGCCGGTGGCGGCAGGTGAGCATTGAGGCCTGGGTGCCCAGGGGCGGGCACTCATCGCTGGTTGGCGGACTGGTCTGGGGACCAGGGCTGGGGTGCAGCAGGCGCTCAGGATTGCGTAGGCACCACCGGTCACGGCGGCGCCCTCGTGGCTGGGTGGGGGAGTGAAGGTGCAGGGGTATCAAGCTAATACAAACCGTGATGCTTACAGGTATGAGTAATCCTGCATCATGAGACCGTAACAGAAGTTAGTGTGACCGTAACCTTCCTTTTCTATCCTACGTAGGTTACGACCACACGTACTTCTGTTATGGTCTTTTTGTGCAGGATTTGTCTTTCCTGTGAGCATTCCGGTTTGTCCAAGTGCTATACACTGTACCAGATTAGGTTTGTGACTATAAGGACGCTTGACCATTGCCACCATTTGTCCAACAGGTTTCTGGATACTGACTTCCGGAGTATGGAATGGTAGTGGGGAGTTCCCGCAGCATATGCAGTTACATGAATCCACACTTTGCCCTGATGAAGTTCCCCGTTGGGCGTTGGCTGTGCTTTTCGTATTGTTTTTTGGTGTATTTGTAATAAAGGACTGTTTTTACACTACTGTTGACTACTGGACTTCATGACCGTGCGCACCCCCATTTCAGTTACTACAGTATTGGGTCTGGGGCACAGTGGCGTCTGGCAACGGCTGGCGTTGGGGTTGGTTGAGCAGGAACACTACGAATTGGAACTGTCGTGTGGTGCGGATACAGGGGCCCGCTGTTGCTATTGTGGACATGCATCCATGACATGGGTGAGGAAGTTTGATAGGGCTGGCCGTGAGACTCCTCCGACTCTGGCAGTTGTTGTTTGGGAGGTACCAGGGGCCAACAGGTGCAGTACAGCCAGCAGCTTTGTCTGCGGAGGGATGTTGGTTGTCCGCTGTGTTGGTACCATCAGCCTGTGGGCAATGTGGGTCAGGATGCGGAGGATGGTTGTCCTTTTGTGCCTGTAGTGGGCAATGACTTCCTCTGGCGTTGAGTCTCTGAGGCTTGTGCGTTTTGGGAACGTCCGCTGTCCTGTTCTGCGCTGCCTCGGTGGTAGTCGGGGGGGGTGGTCCGGGGGGGGTGGGCTGGGGTTGGTGGCGGTGGGTGTTGTGGCTATCTCGGGTCTCCGAGCTGCACGATCAGTGTCTCCATGACATGTGTTGGTCTTCAGGTGTGGCTCTGGGCTGGGCTCCCTTTCATACTGCAGGTAGTCGTCCTGCTTAACACCAGTAAAAGGCAGGTGTTAAATCCCTGCTGCTAACGCGCCTTATCGCCTGTTTTTGGGTCGCATCGCAGATCTGGCTGGTCGTTGAGTATATCGCGAAGTGGTGTCTTCCTGTGTTTTTGCACGGGAACGCCTACTCTGCATATCATTAGCGTTAGTTGTCTTTCTCATCCGTGGCGATGTTTTTTGCGGCAGCTATCGCAGGAAAACTGGCGATATGGGCTGTTTGCACCAGCTTGCGAATGGGGCGATAATTCTTTCGCCACTTTTGCTGCGCTAAAGTGCCAATAACTCGGCGATAAGTCCTTGAGAATATGCCCCATAATCTTTTAGAAAAAACTCACACTCACTGGATGATGTCATGAGTGATGTCATCAGTGATTTCATTTGAGATGTCATCAGTGATGTCACTGACCATGTCATGAGTGATGTAATATGTAAGGTCAGAAGCAGTGCATTGCAGGGGCGTAAGTTATAGTTAGCTCATCTAACTATAACTGCTGAATTTCACTGGTTTTGTATGAATGAAATCTGAACCTAACTATAACCTCCCTGTAATCTTTGTTATTTTCAGTGCATATATATATGCACTGAAAAAAAAAAATATATATATATTTATATATTCACTGAAAAAAGCAAAGGTTACAGGGAGGTTATAGTTAGGATATATACATATATCTTTTCCAGTACATTCGGCAAGAGATAAGCCACTTTTATCTTTATCCTCACTATATTTTTTCTTGTTTTTGCAGTTTTAGCAAAGCCGAATATGCTGCATCGGTCCGTGATGCACTCCCCGCTCATGTGTCGCACTGGGGAGCATCTTACTGCATCATGGTCCGGGCTGCTCGAGAACTGCGCTGTGGTATCTCGGCTCGTTGTAAGTGCCTGAGTGAGTGTGCAATACTCTTCAGGAGGCAGAACAATTCTCTAGCTCTGAACTCTTGTGCGTCATGTGAGTTCAATTGCTAGGGAACTATAAAACAGGAAGGGTGCTGCACTAGCACGTTGCTTCCCTGTTTCAATAATGGAGCCATGAAAGGCCACTGAAAAATGGCATCATATTGGGCTGAACTCTGACTCAAGCGCTTCAAAGATACTGATGATGATTTGAAGAAAAATCAGAGAGGCAAATATGTGCAGGGACCTCTATTTAAGGACCTGTTGCTCCATTTAAAGGAAACATTGGGTTTTGACCCAAAACATTCCCAGGAAGAGGGCTTTGACGCTCAGTACACTTCGGAGGATTCTGATGATTTGCCTTGTCATGATATTATTAAAGACATTTTATTAAAAGAATGGAAAGATCTGAATAAGAATTCTATACACTGTTTCTTGAATAAACCCTAACTACTTAAATATTTTTAGAAGCATTTTCCTCCAATACCCAAGGTGAATACTCTCTTGGCATCTATGATCTGTAATGTCAACCTAGCATTGGAGAACTATACTCTTCCTGAGGTTGTAGATAGAAAGGAGGAAGCTACCTTAAAGAGGTCCTATGCTGCTTCTAATTTCTCTCTGTGGGTTGGAACTTGTGCAACATATTTGACTCAAATGTTGCTTAAGGACTTTCAAACACTGTACGAATGTATTTAGGAAAATGGTGATCATTGTGCTATTTTAGCCAGTAAGGAATTGGTTTCCAAGTTTCTTTCTGAAGCAACTTTTGATGGTTTATGGGCAGATGCAGCATTTGCTTGGGCCACAATAGCTGGAGGCAGACTACTGTGGATGAAATAATATAAATTGGAGTCTGCACTAAGAAATTTCATTCCAAAGTTTCTTTTTACTGGGGCAAAAGCGTTTGGTAACGATCTTGAAGATATGGCGCACAAAGCAGTTGAGGAGAAAAAGGTCCTTCAGCCATTTAAATTACCTTTAGGAAAGAAATATTTTCTGTTCAAACATCCTCCGCAGAGTAGCCAGGATAACTGCCTTTTCTCTTTCTAGGCCAGGCCCTTGGTCAGGAGGCCACGTTTTGGTATAAATCTAGACCTCACAATGCCTCTAGCCAAGATTAGTCCCATAAGTGAAAATCAAGCAAGTTGGGATAAGGTTAATGCATTTTTATCATCATTGGACACTCTGAATCTTAGATCAGTGGGCCCTGTCGGTGATAAAGGATGGGTACCAGATTCCATTCATGCAGCAACTTCCCAACGTCACTTCAAGCCTATCCAATGGCCCAGGGAAGGCTCAAAAGCATAGCCCATGTGGCAAGGGATTGAAGCACTGGTAGCAAAGAAAGAGGTCGATCCTGTCCCGACCCATCAAGTCGGAAAAGGATTTCATTCAGTCCTTTTCTTAGTTCCCAAGGGAGATGGAAGGTTGCGACCAGTGTTGAACTTGAAACATCTAAACAAATTTATGTCACTAGAGGAATTCAAGATAGTGACTCATCACCACATCATTCCTTTATTAGTGGCAGGCAATTTTCTGATCACCCAGGATCTTCAGGATGTGTCATTTCACGTCCTGATTCATTTATCGAGTCAGCAGTTCCTGAGATTTACTGTGAAGAATCAGGATTTCCAGGTCCAAGCCCTGCTATTTGGTCTGGCTACTTCCACTTGAGTCTTCATAAAGGTACTACCTCCTGTTGTTGCATATCTTTACATTTGTGGCATTGCTGTATGTTCTTACCTTGACAATTGGATGAGAATCTGGAACTGGTCACCAGAGACTTACTCAAGCTCGGTTTCATTATCAACTATCTGAAGTCCATACTCCAACCCTCTAAAGAGAATATGTCATTGGAGCCGATATGAACACTCACTTGGGAAGGGTGCTCTTACCTCAACAGAGAATAGCAGCAATTCAAGACAGTGTTTCTCAACTTCCCTCTCATTCGTCAGCAACTACACTGGTTCAGTTATGGGTTCAGGGACTGGTGGCAGCCACTACAAAAGTGGTTCCATGGGCTTGGCATAACCTCAAACCTGTAGTGAATTACATTTTAGCATGGTAGGCTTCACACACAAGGAGTTATGAGGTTCTGATTCTTGTGACTGCCAACATATTGATACAGTTGAGTTGGCAGTTGGAGGAGAAGAATTTGTCAATAGGGATCCCATTGAAATATCCAAATCCAGTTAATTTGATCAATAATGCCAGCGTGTGCGGTTAGGAAGCCACACTAGGGGTCCTGGAGTTGAAAGGTCATTGGATGGAGTAGAGAGTTGGCAGTTCTTGAATGGAGAGAGTTTTTAGAGGGAAGGCAGGCTCTCCAAGCTTTTGCTCCTCAGTTGCAAAGGAAAAATGTCTTAGTGTGCACCCACAATCAGGTTGCTCAGTGTTATCTCACTTGTCAAGGAGTTACGAGAAGCAGGGACCTCAATCTTTTAGCCAGTCTAATTTTTCCTTAACAGAATATCATCTGCTAACACTGAGTGAAGTCTACAACCAGGGATGTTTGAATTTTCAAGCAGACAACTTGAGTCGGAATCTTTTGTCTTCAGTGAACTACCATCTGTCAACTCGAGAAATCATCCGACTATGTTACCATTTTAAAGCACCCTGGATGGACTTGTTTGTATCACTCCAGAACAACATTCTTTCCATGGTTTGCTCGGAAGTGTAGTGTCCACAGGCTTGGGCAATGGATGCTCTATCGATCCCATGGCCTTAAGGCCTTTTGTATGCTCCCCTCCAATTCTCCTCCTCCCGAAGATGCTGTAGAAGATTCAGGAGGAGAGGAGCAAGGTATTGCTGATAGCATCATTCTGCCACGCCAGCCTTGGTTTTCCTTACTGATGAGCATGTCCAGAGGACATCTGTTGCATCTGTCAGTCCCACCTTCTTCTCTTCAGTTTCCACTCCTGCCAGTTTCTCCGCTTCAGCATTTCCTACTGACGGCTTGGTCCTTAAACATCTTGGTTTAAAAGAAATGGGCTGTTACCAGAGGATTGCTTTGCACATTCAAGCCTCAGAAACTTTCAATTTTAAATTCTTATAAAAAGCACTGACACTCATTGTCTACCAGGTGCATTTCTAAAGGTCTGAATGACTCTTCCCTTGATCCTTTTCAGATTTTAGAATTTTTTAATGACTGTATTAATCAGGTTTTAGTCAGGGTTTTAAATGGGATGAAAAAACTGGGGGGTCTCTCACAGGGGCGTGGCCGACCTAATTAAGGGCGTGGCTTAAAAACACGTAAACTGAAAATCTGTGCCTAGCATAGTGTGCCACCTGACTGGTATTTTGCTGTTTCTGTCATTGCATCCAGATATATAATACAACAAGTAACATTACACCTACAACAAGCCAGGACTATTGGCTTTGTCAATGGATGTTAGTTGCATAAGATAAATAAGCAACAACTATGGCTTTGTTGTATAGAATATTGAAAATGCTTCAGTTCTGAAATGATGAGACTGTGAAAGAACTATGATGAGTCTCTTTGAAGTTACATCAAAAGCAGTGAAGTGTGGTACTGCTGCAGAGTTAAGATTTATTTTTTTCAACGAGGGTGAGGGCGAAAATGGAGAGCCCGATAGAGACCACTCTCTGCACCTGCTTTTTAGAACTGCAGGTGCTCAGCACTGGCAGGACCCGGCCCACTTAAAGCCCTGGTTTTAGCCCCTTCTACTCTTGCTGCTCAGATGGCACCAATCAAGGCTCTCAGAATGAGGAACGATTGTGCTAAGATCATGCCTTTAGTAACTCGGTTACTTCGTAATTTTCGTTTGAAACGCCCAGTGCTTCACAATACTGTGCGCACTTGGGATCTTTCTCTGGCACTAAAAGGTTTTCAGCTTCATCCACTTGAACCCTTAGAACAGGCAGACATGGTGTGGCTTTCAACGAAAACAACGTTTCTGGTAGCGATAATATCGACCTAGAGGATGGGTGAACTGAGTGCTTTACTAGCTTCTTTTCCCTATTTACGTTTTTTTCGTGATTGAGTTGTTTTACAGTTCGATCGAAAATGTATTACCAAAGTTCACTCACAATTTCATTTGACACAGGAGAAGTTCTCCCAGTTTTTGAGAATTAATCTTCTGACATTCCATCATCTTTAGATGTGAAAAGGGCCTTGACCATTTATCTTTCTCGTATTTAGATGTTTAATTCATCCCCTTCTCTGTTTATGGTTCAGCCAATAAAGGGAAAAAGGCTACATCGCAGAATGTAAGTAGGTAGGTCAAGCAGGTCATTGCATAGGCATATGCTTCAGTGGGTGAGCAGACACCTTCACTTATTCAGGGTCGCTCTACCGGGGCAGTCATCCTCTTGGGCGGAGCTAGGGGGCGCCTCGCTCCAAGAGAAATGCCAAGCAGCAACCTGGACTTCTCGTCTTATGTTTTTGAAACATTATAAAATGGAGCTGTCAGATCACAATTTTGGTTCTTCTGATTTGAAGTCAACAATGATGTAATTGTTGATATTCATATTAAAGGTCTTTTCAGCAACAGTTTGTCGGTGCTTTGTTTTCACTTGGTGCATCCTCAATTTGTTAGGACTGGGACGAGGAGGATGGAGATGAGGGGGGTAATGAAGATTACTGGTAAGTAATTGAATCATGGTTGCCCACAGTTGAACACCAAGCCCTGCTTCTCACCCTCTTTTGACACTCCACAACCTCAATCTCAAATGGTCTCCAACCTCCTGCTTTGGTTTGAGTTGTACTTGATGAGCAGAGGCCAGGGTGTCCAGATCAGGTAGTTCATTTCTATGCTCATCCCTGCAACATGCGATGTCCCTCTTTGCTTCTTCATTTCAGTAATAATTGCTAGTCTGTAAATGGACACAGACAGTCCACTGGCTGACGTCCATGTCAAAATTTGCCTGTAAACGATTATTCCTTGTTCGGCCGGTGGTCGCCATCTTGCCAGGTTCTTATCATCCACGCCTGGATTCCCTAAACTGACCACGACAGCATGCACCTTCATTGCCAGTGCCAGCAAGACACATCAAGACCAAGGAAAGCTTGAGGACATGAACCTTGATGTTTCTATCCCCACCTCCTAGACAATACCAAACTCCTGGGTTGTACATTGATATCAACCTCATCTTCAGGCCCTACATACAGTTTGCTTGCCATCAACCATCTCTGTCAGTGTGAACCTATTTGTTGCAGAACGGGACTTCGGAACACCCAACCAGGCACCTCTAGTAGAGCATTCTCCATGAATTTGAGAGCCTCATCAAACATCTTCAGACATGTTTGAGTAAAATTACTACCACCATAAAACTCCGCTAGCTCTCTCAGTCTACCCACATCACATTGAATAACTGATGCATTTTTTTGTAATATAATCAACAACTGCATCGTTCTATATGGGGCGACCAGAACCAAGATGTCCGGAAGACTCCTCAAGACACACAGCGGTGCCAGATTGTAATGCTAGTGGTGCAGAAATAACAAGCTTGGGTGCCAGGCCTTCTCCTGCCGGGCTCCAGTGATATTGAACCACATCGCAGTAGCAATCTGCCATGTACTGTGCATTCTCCCACTTCAGAAGAGGCATACATGCCAACCCTCCTGATTCAGGCGGGACACTACCGATTTCAAGGCAAGTTTCTCACCTCTTGATTCCTGCAGGCAGAAACCCGATTCCTCGGCGGGCTTCAGATGGCAGGGGCTGGGTTGTGTGACTGGGATTATGCACCTCCAGTAACCTGCTCCTGCAAGCAAGTGCACAACATTTTTGTCACGCTGTCTCTGCCTGCCAGAGCAATTTCTCTGTGCGCCTGACAGGTATGGAAATCACTTTTATTTGCATTTGTGATATCCACTCCTGCAGCAACACACTTGCAAGTCCCACACGATGCATGGGAGAAATACATTATCCCGATTATTTTTTTTAAAAATCTCCCATTTTTCTCTTCCAAAATGTTGGCATGTATGCAAGAGGGCACAAGCCATACTCTTCTCGCACCACGATATAGGAGCCTTCTGAACAATGCAACCTTCTACCACCCCTTGCCTCGACCCTACTTCTCTCATACTACCATCTTCTTTCTTTCCTCGACCATACTCCTCTGTCCCTATCATCTCCTCTCTTTCCTATACCCCTTCTCATTCATCCCAAAATGTTCATCCTCCACTGTCGCTTCATCCTTCCCTCGCCGCCCCTGGCCCCTCCCTCTCTCTCTCTTTGGCGGTTATATATTTCCCTTTTCTTTTGGACAACAATCCGTGCTGTAGCTTGGTGCAAACTTTACAGTTCAATCACATATAACTTGCATGGGTGGGTGTTCCTTTTGGCGCAAGTTCTTCTATTGTCCAGTAGATGTCAGTGTTTCCGCATGCTGTGTCCAGGTAATATATTTTAATGTAACAGGTGAATATTATTTGCAGTTTGGAGTTGTAAATATTTTTAGGGTCGTTTCCATTGCTTTGAGTATTTCATCTAAATTGATCAATTAGATGACTGATAACATCACAGATAAAAAGTCCTCCTTTAGAGTGTGCACTGCAAATGGCAGCGACGTCATAGTTGCAATTTATTTACATGCTAGAAAGGGCTGCTGTAACGCCGATGCAAATGTGTTTAAGGCCCCTGCTCTCTCTCGGTAATCCATGGGCAAAGCGGTTTCCTTGCGTCGTGATTTATACATTCTCCCGGTGGCCACGGACTCAACCTCGAAAAGTCAATCTACCTAATCTCCGGAGTTTCGCACCAATCGTATTTTTCAGTGACAACATCCAAGGCCGAATATCCTGAGAAGGCACTATTTCTAAAAAGAAAACTTGCTTTCCAGCAAATAGCCGCGTGCCTATAAGCGAGTTACTCACAGTAGGTTGTACTTTACTGGAATTTCATTCTGTTCACGAGATTGGACAGGGACATTTACTTGAGTGAAAAATGACTCCTACCGCCCGTTGAAAGATACCAATTGCTTATGGTTTTCACTTTGCAGAAAAAAAATCTACGCGCGGAGAAGCAAGCACCGTCATAGGTGCAAGGATGTGCATGCTGAACGGCAGTATCTGTGACAAGAAATATTGGGCCTGATTTTTAATTAAAACTTAACGTCTACACTGGGAGGTTTACGACCTC
The DNA here is from genome assembly GCA_963921515.1 of Calotriton arnoldi. Classification (NCBI taxonomy): domain Eukaryota; kingdom Metazoa; phylum Chordata; class Amphibia; order Caudata; family Salamandridae; genus Calotriton; species Calotriton arnoldi. Next base: position 673,521 of record CAWUFW010007480.1, on the reverse strand, counting down.
CCATGGGAACAGATCTATGCATTCTGGGAATTCACAATCATTTCCCACATTATGCCTGGAAAGAGAGCATTTTGGTGAATTTGAAATTGCAACATCTGAAATGCTACCACGTTTATGCAATGGCACTATTTTTCTCCATGGGGAAAATATTTTGTCCATGGAGAAACATTTTCCCACTCCATACGGGAAATAAATTTCCTCCTACCTTTAACAGAAGTGTTGTACGGTTTATACTTTCTCAGTAAAACTGTGCGGTTGTTGTACAACATAAACGTCAAAACCGTGCAAGACTGAGTCCACGCACACCATCAGGATATGTTGGCCTGAATCCTTGCTAGCTCATAGTGTACCATTTGTATCCCTAACCTAGCAAGGTAACAGGTGGTATGAATGTATGGCGTTACTACGCATACATTCTCCACGCATGGCTTTACAACGCGGTCGTTACAACGACCGCGTTGTTACCACGTGTGCCATTACATCGCAAGTCGCAACAACGACTTGCTGTAGGGGGCGCGCTGGACTTAGGAATAGTATTGATGGAGCAGGGTTTCGCAAAAATGAAACCTGCTCGAATTAACACCCCCATAATACGTACTAACAGTGTGCAGTGATAGTTTAACAAACACATAACATGAACACGAGGGAAATAGCTTTACGCATGTATGCACTAATGTGAACTAATGCATGAAAGAACTAGGCCGCATACTACAATGCGTTTAGAAAGAAACAGAATTAATGCATTTTTAAGCTGCATTTTATATTTCGCATCTTGCATCTTGCTTTAAAAATAATTAATAATGCCGCTTTTGCCTTAGGCTTCTGCTAGGAAAACATGTAACAGGGGATAGTGCAAAGGTGGGTGGTAAACAGTGAAAAGTGCATTTTTATGTAATTAATGAATGTTTATGTTCTATTTGCCGTAGTGAACTGAAATGAGCCTCCATTATTATTAAGTTAGCCGGATAAAGGAGGGGCTGGAGTGAGAGCAAAAATGTCATGACAGAGCAGCCAGAAGTGCTGAGTGCTGTAAAGAAGGGACAAAAAGTTCAAGGATACCCAGCACTGAATGCATTGTTCGTCTGCCAAAGGATGTGAAGGACCATGGGACTAAAGACTGCTTCTGCGGACATTGTTGAAAAAGATGTGCAAAATTGTTGAAATGTATCATATAATAAATCATGTGAACGAGTCAGTTATTGAGTAATGGGAAAGGATGTAGAATTATATTTATGAACAATTAATTAATGAAATCACCGTGGTGTGTCAGACCACCTCCTAAGTCCATCAATGAACTGTCGAGTTTCAGGAAATGTTTCAACTGATGTGGGACGGACATGTAGGTTTTAGGGTATAACTTTGGTGCCTTAGAGGGTGTGGTTAGAGAGGAGAGGAGAGAAGGTGCGTGCGCTCTTGGTTCCTAGCTTATCGAGAGGGGTGATGCGTCGCTGATCGTCGGTTTGCAGAGAGACCTAGCTGTTCCTGTCCCTGTTCCGTTCTTGTCTCTGAAAATCTTTGTTCCCTGGCTCTAGTTCGGGGAACCCCCACTGTCCCCTCGGCCAAGGGGGTGGTATTTCATAGATCCTTTGGGTTTGTATTATTCTGACTCGTACTTTGCATAATTATTTGCAAATGTATTCTTGTCTCTGAAATCTGATGTCTCTTCATCTATCCACTCAGATATATGTATATTGTTTCGATTATTTTGCTGAAACTTATGTCTCTTAATCTATCCACTCCTTTATGTGCATAATTGTTAGAAACGGGGGTCTGTAGTTGGCAGAGGTAGGTACCTTTGTCCAAATAGGGGCCCTTGCTTCTAGTCAGGGTAAGGGGGATACACTCCTAAATAACCCCTGCTCACCACCTTGGTAGCTTGGCACGAGCAGGCAGGCTTATCTCAGAGGCAGTGTGTAAAGCATTTGTGAACACATACAGTAATACAGTGAAAACACTACAAATGGACACCTCACCAGTTTAGAAAAATAAGTAATCTTTATCTACAAAAATCCACAATACAGTAATAAAAATATGACTTTCAGACGGTAGAAATAGCTTAGTTCAATGAAGATGGTAAATGCGACACTTAACTCTCAAAGTACCTTGGATGCGTCACGCAATACAAACAAAAGGGTCGCAGGGAAGGCGATGCGTCAGTTCCTTGCTTCGGGGGAGGCGGCACCTGTTCCTTACTGCAGCGCAGGGAGGCGATACGTCTGTTCCTTACCGGAGAGGAGGCGAAGCGACTGTTTCTTAAAGTGATCTGGTGCGATGCGACAAAATGGCGCCTCGATGCGATGCGACGATCCGGTGCGATGCGGCAAAATGGCGTCTTTGATGCGATGCGACAACATGGATGCGATGCGTGCACGCCCGATGGCCGTGCGGCGAAATCGTTGAACTTTGGAGCCGCAACAGGCCCTGACACGCTTCTCCTGTGATGCGACGGCAACCTCTGCGGCGGCGGCACGCTTCTCCGGTGATGCGACACGCTTCCTCGGCGATGCGACGGCGAACAGCTGCGGCAGCGACACGCTTCTTCGGCGATGCGACGGCAACTGCTGCGGCGGCGACACGCTTCTCCCTCATTGCGTCGTGCTTCCAGCTCCCAGCGACACGCAGTCTCCAGAGGGCCCGAAACAACAGCAGGCACCTCTCTGCAGGTAGAACTCCCAGCAAGGGAATTCAGGGGGAGCTGGTGGTGAAGTCTTTGGGTCCCTGAGACTTCAGAACAGGAGGCAAGCTCAACTTCAAGCCCTTGGAGATCTTCCTCAAGTAAGTAAAAGTACACACAAAGTTCCTTTTCTCCTTTCCTTGGCAATGAGTAAACCACTGCAGGCCAACCCCCGACAGCAAACAGCACAGGGGCAGTCTCCTCCTTCAGCTTCCTTGGTTTCTCTCATTGGCAAAGGGTTCGTCTTGATTTCCAGAAGTGATCTAAAGCTCTGGGGTCTGGGCCCCAATATTTATACTGCAAAATCCTTTGTTCTCTGAAGTCAGAGAGTGTCTGTGCCCAGCCAAAACCAGTTTGGTCCTCCCTGGTGCAGCTTCCTGGCAGGAGGTGGAGACAGCATTGTTGAAAGCAGACCTGGCCCAGGTAGCTGAAAGGAAATCTCCTCCCCTACTCTCTATTCTATGAAGGGTCAGGCAAGTGAAAGGAAATCTCCTCCCCTACTCTCTATTCAATGCAGGTCCTATTCAGCCCAGCCCTGACCCATCAGACTGCTGGAGCCAAAGCCCTCTCCAGCCCCCTGTCACTCACAAACCAGACATGGAATACACAAACCTAGCAGAGGCATACTGGATGGTTAGGCAAGAAAATACTTACTTTCTAAAAGTGGTATTTTCAAACACAGAATGTAAAAATCACCCACACTAAAAGATGTATTTTAGCATTCTGAGTTCAGGAATACTAAACTTTATTTTCCTATTTTGTTCCTAGGGTCAGTTAGGATTATAAGATGTTATAATCAAACTGCCCATTCTGGCCTATGGGAACAGATAGCCTTGCAATAGTGAAAAACGAAATTGGCTGTAATTCACTATCAGGACATGCCACACACATCAGGGCATGTCCTACCTTTCACATACAATCCACCCTGCCCGTGGGCCTACCTTAGGGGTGACTAATATGTAGAAAAGGGAAGGTTTAGGGACTGGCAAGTGTGTGCACTTGCCAAGTCGACATGGCAGTCCCAGACTGCACACAGGCTCTGCAATGGCAGGCCTGAGCCATATTTTACAAGCTGCTTCTGTGGGTGGCACAATCAGTGCTGCAAGCCCACCAGCAGCATTTGATTTACAGGCCCGGGGCACTCATGGTGCACTGTGCTAGGGTCTGACAGTAAATCAAATAAGCCAATCATGGAGACACTAATTCTTTACATCAATTTACAATAGGGAGCACTTGCACTTTGGCACTGAATAGCAGTGGCAAAGTGCCCAAAGCATCTAGACCAGCAAAAACATAGCAAAATACAGGAGGCAACAGCAAAAAAATGGAAGGGAGACCCACGCCAATGGTGCCAGGTCTAACAATAATCAATATTGAAGATGAGAATGACACTGTTTGCATCTGCTGATTAATTTCTCTCCCTCTTGTGAATTTTCATTTGTTTGCATTTGTAACCGGATGCAATTGAGCATTGATGATTTACTTTAATTTGAGATAAAGCTTTATTAATCTTACCAAGAGTTTGTGATTATTTAGCTGACTAGATAGTTAGTTAGATAAGTGCTATTATTACCATCAACTACTCAACTAATTGGTCTATCGACTGAGAGGAAAGAGAGTTGATATACAGGTCTAGTTATGTATTTAGACTTGTTAAACATGAACCTGTGATGTAAATAAAAAATTCATGTCATTAAAACTTGACCCCCAGCGCATCAGGGACTTGGGTGAATGTGTATGGGCCATTGTATGAATTATTGATGAATATCGATCCCTGATTAGGTGTCGCGCTGGATCAGTTTTCTGGTAGCAGAGGACGGTTTAATTATTGATTAGTTTGGTAATAATTATTGATTATTGATTATATGTTCTTGACATGAAAAGTTAGTGTCTTGTTCTATGTTGTCTAGAACTACAGTTACGGAGTTACCTGCGGAATTTAGCCTGAAGTAGGCAGAAGAAGAGTGTGGATAAAGAAATCACACTGCAGAAGTACTTTGTCTGTTGTTATAATACCGAGGCTACGGAGGGCTGTAGGTGTTATATTTAGGGACAATTTCGTATGAAAGTAGAATGTCTGAAATAGTGAAGGGTCCTCTTTTGAAACTCTGGCCTTATCCCCAGGGGAGTACCAAGACCTCTTTTTACACCAAAAGTCCTCTTGCGAAACTTTGGCCTTTTCCCTAGAGGAGTAATAAGTCCACCTGTAGCTTGTTGGAAAGGTAAAATAGCACTGGTCGTTGTTTTGCCTGAAGCGAAAGAATTTCTCTTTGAAAAGTGAAGACTATCTCTTTATTTAGCGGAACAGACAAGGTAGCATTGTTTTGTGTTGTTACTAACCAAATTTTTTGATTAAGAAAACGTAGAAAATATTTCCGTATTCTTTTGTAAAGGGAGGGTCAGTAGAAGGAGTAATACTGACGTTAGAAAAAGCCGCGCTGGCATTAGTCAGGCAGCGGGCGTGTACTGAGCTGTGATTGGTTAGTTGGTGTGAGCTGCGCTGACATTGGTTGAGAAAAGCAGATACGTAGAGAGCCGTGATTGGACGGATGGTGTGAGTCGCGCTGGTATTGGACGAAAACTAGCAAATAGAATAAGAAGAAGTACGGAAAGGTTTTCTTTGTGTGTTCTGTTGTGATACATTTGCGTAAAGGGTTAGAAAAATGAAGTTGTTAAAGAAAATAAAGAATTTCTTTAAGAAAGATAAACCAATAGTGACTAGAGAGGGAGTTCTTGTTCCACCTCCAGGAACGCCAGCTGCTTATATGATGTTGGAGCGAGGATATCATACGTGTACTTGGTTAGAGAATTGGGTGGAATATACAAAGGATGATGGTGTTATAGCTTTCCCACAGCATGGTTCGTTTAATGTGAGGATTTTGCAAAATTTGAGGAATCGAATGAGTTCATTAGAGCCAAATCCCAGACCTACACAGTATGAAGCATTAGAGGAATGGGAGGTAGAAGCATATGAAAGAGAGAGATATCGAGGTGGTAGGAGATACAGAGGTTTTGGACCTAGATATCCTTTTGAGAAAAGAGAGGATACAATGAAAAGATGGAGGAGAGCTGTAGTAACCGAAGATTTGTACACAGGTTTAGTTGCTGAAGATCAGACAGGAGGTAAATGTAAAGAGAAAAAGAAAAATATAGAGACTTCAAGTTTAAGAGAGGATCTGAACGATTCTGATGATGAGTTGTTGGAGGATATTATGACCAAAAGACCTCCGCCATACCAAGAAAATTCAGATGAAATGACTCTGAGTGCACCACAAATGGGAACTCCATTAAGTCCACAAGTCACGGAAATAGCTAGAGTAGTACGAGAAAATGAAATAAGTTTGTTGAACAAGGCAAGGCTAGAGCAGTTCCAGAAATTAAATCAGTTAAGTCTGAATGCAGAAGCATTAACGGTACCGGTAACAATTGTTCTGTGTCCCATTGTACGGAGAAAAACAGAATGTATCAAAAGTACATACGTTATCAGTTCCAAGGAGTAACATCAGGGGTGGAATGGTGACGATAGTGAATGAGGATGGACAGGCTGACACGAATAATACTTTATTAGATCTTCCTGTTTGTGAGATGATGACAGAAACCCCTAGAAGAAGTGTACAAATAGATCCAAGGAGAATAGGGCCGAGTGTCACTCCAATGGCAGGGAGTTCAGCAGGTCCTTCGCCAGAGGAATTGAATGATTGGATAAAAGAAATGGTAAAGCCAAAACCACAACCACAGAGTATAAATGTGAGCCAATTGAAAGTAGATTTGGAAGAGATAATTATTGGTACAATAAGTCCAGACAGATTAGGGACTTACCGAGATGATGAACTGTTGTTTTTGTGTAAAAGCATTACTTGGAGAGCGAGGAATCTACATGAGGATGGAAGTATCATTTCTGTAACTTAATGGGTCCAAAACGGAGCTGATGCTACTAGGCAATCCCTCATTCAGTTTTAGGCTACCATGGCCTAGCTGCTTTGGCCCTACTCCCTCCTCTAAAGAATATATTAAAAGTTTAGGGGTCTGGCTGGATCACAAGCTAGATTTTGGAGAACAAGCTCGGAAGGTGGCAGGCAGCTGTTTTGGGCTGCTGAGGATGTTACGAAAAGTTCTCCCCCTGATTCCTTTCCCCACCAGGAAAATGGTGGTTCAGGCCCTTATACTCTCTAGACTCGACTACGCCAACGCCCTCTATCTAGGAGCTCCTGCCACCACCATCAGGAAACTTCAAACTGTGCAGAATTGTGCAGCCCGCATGCTGCTGAATATTCCCAGACGACAGTCAGCTAGGACCGCCCTGGGCATTCTGCACTGGCTGCCCATTCAGGAGAGAGTTCAGTTCAAAGCACTATGCATTGCACATAAGGTACTGCTAGGTAAGGGTCCGCCTATTCTTCATTCTATCGTCTCCCCGTATCACCCTAGCAGAGCCTTGCGGTCAAGCAATAAACAGATGGCGATTGTCCCTAAAATCAGGAAAGCACGGATTGGTGGTCGCCTCTTTTCGTATAATGCAGCTAGGTTGTGGAACACGCTTCCCCTGGACATTCGTCGCGAGCCCAATCATCTGGCCTTTCGGAAACGTTTAAAAACTTTTTTGTTTCCATAATGCTGGTACTTGGTCCCTGAGCAGCCGCCTCTAGCGCTGGGATGCCTCTGGGTAACCATGCGCTCTACAAATGCTTATTCAATTCAATTCAATGAGAAAATATCAGAAGCCGCTAGTATGGAATAGACATAGAAAAGTCGAAGGTGTTGCAGAAATCATACAGATTGGCTTTCACTGATAAGGATTTAGAGAGTTTGAATGCTTCTGGAAAAAGGTTGCAGATAAAAGAGTTGATGAATATTTTGAAGAAATGGGGAGATGTGGAACGATGGAAAGGTAGATGGACGAGAAAGAAAGAAGAAGCAGCTGGAAAAGGAGTGTCTATGTTTCCGTTAAAAGAAACAGAACAAATTGAAAGGGCGTGTCCGATGAGAGAAGTTCCAGGTGGTGGATATGTTCATGTTCCATGATCAAGACAGGATATATTATCTTTTACGAATGATTTCCCTAGGTTAAGGGAGAAACCAGTTGAGTGGTACAAACAGGTAGAGAGGTTTGTGAAAGTTTCAAAGGTTTTGTTAAAGGATCTAGATGGTTTGTTTGAGATTGTGGTTCCAGCTGATTTGTGGACAGAATGTAAAATTACTGTTGATTGGCTAAAAAAAGAAGAATATCTTAGAGATCCTAAAACAGGTGCACCATCCGATGAGGTGATGAAAAAGTACAATCAGGTGATCACTTTCTTGAAAGGGAAAATTTCCCCTAAAGAAACAGATTGGGTTAAGATAGACAGAATGACCCAAAAACCAAAAGAGTCAGTGCATGCTTATTATGAAAGGTTGTTGAAGGTATTTGAACAATACAGTGGGTTTGAGAACATTGGAGACAAAGATATGGGACATTTCGTGTATCATTTTTGTGTTTGGATTGAAACCGGATATTAGTAATATGATTCAGCAGCACTTGATTTGTTGGCAGAGCAAAACAATTGATGAAATTTTAAGGTATGCAAAGTATTGTAGTGAGAACATTGAATCGAGACATAAAAAGGTAAAAGAGAAAATGATGTGGGCGCAAGTGAAGGCGGCAGAACAGCAAGAGACAAATAATAATTCTCAAACAGGTTATCAGATGAATGGTCAGAATCAAAATGGTCAGGTACCCAATGGAGGTAGAGGAAAAAGGAGTAAAGAAGAGGCTAGGAAGAAATTTCCTTGTCATGCGTGTGGAAAGATTGGACATTGGAAGAACGAGTGTAGATCTGTTCAAAAGAATAATGGGGTAAATCAAAATTTAAATCCACAGATGCAGAATGAGGTGGTTGTGAACCAACAGCAACAGCAGCAGCAGCAGCAGGTAGTTGCTCCACAGTTACAGGTGCCACAAGCTCCTATGCCCAATAATGTGAATGCTCAAGTGCAGAGGTACAGTGCGAACACTGGATTTCACATAGGTGACCAAATTGGTAAGTATCAAATTGTGCAAATGGTTCCGCAATACTGGTTGCAGTGCAATGAGAGTGATTCAGACCCCTCTCAATGACGGTGCCTGAGGGGGAAGGAAGAGTGCGTACTTGGCGCATCTTTGGCAGTAGATCAGTCAGGTCCATTTGTTGAAGGAATAGTGGAAGGTAATGATATTACATTCCTAGTGGACGCTGGTGCTACCCGTTCTACTGTGAGAGCAGCATAAATTCCAAACCTACCCCTCTCGGGAGAAACTATCTCAGTTGTAGGAGTCTCGAATAAGCATATTAGAACGCCAGTCACAAATCCAATAGAAGTTCATATTGGAAATTTCAGAGACATGCATCGTTTTGTGGTATGTGACTCAAGTCCAGTAAATCTCTTAAGTAGAGATTTATTGTGTAAAATGAATTGCACCATCTATTGTACGCTAGATGGTATTGCATTTCAGACACCTGATGAGGATGTCGAATTTAAGATGATGTTAGCGAAGCAAGGGACAGAAGTGGATGAGTTGTTTTCACTTCTCACAGAAGAAAATCTGCCTGAAGAATTAAAGAGTGCAGTAATGTCGGATGTATGGGATTTTACAGGAAAAGAGATTAGTCTAATGACAGATGTAGACCCAATTCAGGTTACGGTGAAAGAGGGTGCTGTATATCCAAACACACCTCAATACAAAATGAGTCCAGAAGTGATTGCAGGAGTCACACCTGTGATTGACCAAATGATTGAACAAGGAATACTGAAAGAAATACTGAGCAGTCCTTGTAATTCGCCTATTATAGGTATCAAAAAGCCCAGTGGGAAATACATAATAGTGCAGGATTTAAGGAAAATAAATAAGATTGTAGTGCCCTGGTGTCCAGTAGTGCCAAATCCAGCAGCAATCCTTTATCAAATTCCCTGTGATGCGGAATGGTACACAGTAATTGATTTGTGCCAAGCATTTTTCTCGATTCCTTTGCATCCGGAAAGCCAATATCTTTTTGCGTTCCGGTTCGGAGACCGTGTTTTGGCATGGTGCCGAGTTCCTCAAGGGTATACTGAGAGTCCTTCAATCTTTAATCAGATTCTGAAAAGGTGTCTGGAGACCTTAGTCATGCCAGGAAATTCAGTTTTGGTTCAGTACATTGATGACCTACTTGTGGCATCAAAGACCCGAGAGGCATGTGTGACAGACACCATTGCCTTGCTGAACCATTTGGCAGAAGGGGGACACAAAGTGTCACCAGCAAAATTACAATTTGGAAACAGGAAGTCCAGTACCTAGGACACAAAATAGAAAAAGGAGTCATAAAGGTGACACCAGAGAGAATTAGTGTGATTAAACAGATGAGCCCACCTACCACTCAGAAAGAAGTCCGAATGTTTTTGGGAATGGTTGGATACTGTAGGCAGTGGATAAGTGGTTTCTCACTGATTGCAAAACCTCTACAGAGGTTGACACGAAAAGACGTGAAAGATATGATTGTGTTGGATGATGAAAGTATGGAAGCTTTTACTAAACTGCGAAACAGTCTATGTCGAGCACCTGCATTCGGAATGCCAGATTATGCAAAGGATTTTGCATTATACTGTTGTGAAAGAGATGGGTGTGCACTTTCAGTTTTAACTCAAAAACATGGAATGGCACGACGTCCAGTAGCATATTTTTCTGCTACTTTGGATTCAGTGGCTGCAGCGTTGCCAGGATGTCTAAAAGCAGTAGCTGCTACTTGTGTGAGTCTGGAAAGGAGTGAAGCAATTCTGATGGGACATCCAGTTAAGGTGTATGTGCCACATTCAGTTGAGATTCTTTTAACACGCACCAGGACGCAGTACATGACCTATAGTCGGCTGACTAAGTATGAAAGAGTGATCTCGGGTGCTGACAATGTGACTGTGGTAAGGTGCACTACAGTAAATCCGGCAACTCTTTTGCCGAATTCATTTTGTGAGGAAGTGAGAGAAGAGGTGGATCATGATTGTTTGGATGTGACAGAACTGTGCACCAAACCTAGGTCAGACATAGTACACGTTCCATTGGAAGAATCAGATTGTGAGATGTTCGTGGATGGGTCTTGTTTAAGAAATGAAAAGGGAGAATTATGTACTGCCTATGCTGTTTGCACCATAGCGGGAGTTCTAGAAGCATCCTGTCTAAAGGGGTAAACTCTGCTCAAATTGCTGAATTAATAGCTCTGATTAGAGCGTGCAAAATTGCCAAAAGCCTGAGGGTAACCATATTTACTGATAGTCAATATGGGTTCGGGGTTGTCCATGATTTTGGGCAGCTATGGATGCAAAGGGTATTTCTGACCTCTTCAGGTTCCCCTATCAGAAACAGCAAAACTGTAAAAGATTTATTGGATGCTTTACAATTGCCCAAAAGAATTGCAGTGGTCAAATGTTCCGCACATAAGTCAGGAGATGACTATGTGACGAGAGGCAACAGATACGCAGATCAAGTAGCGCGTTTCTGTGCACAAAATTTGATTGCCTTAAATAGAGGGATTGAAAAAGAAAATACCAATTGCCATCTTAAGTTTTCTTCTTCTTTTGAAACTTGGGATGAGATTAGGCAGTTACAGGAAGAGGAAAGTGATGAGGAAAAAGAAATCTGGAAAAATTCAGGCTGCAGGAAGAGAGCTGAAGACGAAGTGTGGGTGTACATAGACGAAAGACCAGTCATGCCAGACAGTTTACTATCCCATATGGCAAGGATATACCATGGAATTGCACATGTTGGAAGAGTTGCAATGATCAGGCTCTTCAAGCAATCATGGTATAACCCAAAGTTCAGGGTCATTGCAGAGAGTCTTTGCCAGAGGTGCGTCACCTGCCAGCAGCAGAATCCAGGCAGGAAGACAATTGTTACTTGTGGACGAATTGGAAAAGCAGCAGGTCCATTCACCCGACTTCAGTTAGATTTTATTGAGCTCCCCCCATGTAACGGGCTGAAGTATGTTTTGGTTGTTGTCTGCTTGTTCTCTCGCTGGGTGGAAGCCTATCCAACGAGAAGGAATGATAGCTTCACTGTTGCAAAGCTGCTTCTGAGGGAACTGATCCCTAGATTTGGATTTCCAGTCACTTTAGAAACAGATAGAGGAACCCATTTCAATAACAAGATAACTCGGATGATTTGTGCTGCATTACAGATTGAGCAGAAGCTGCATTGTGCCTATCGACCCGAGGCATCTGGAGTGGTTGAACAGATAAACGGCACAATAAAATCTAGGTTAGGAAAGGTGTGTGCATTCACAATACTAAAATGGCCTGATGCTTTACCCCTTGTATTAATGAGTCTTAGAAGCTTTCCTGACAAAAAGACGGGTTTGAGTCCACATGAGGTCCTGATGGGAAGAGCAATGAGACAAGCATTTATACCAGCGAACAAACTGATGAATATATCTGATGATCTAGTGCTTGATTATTGCAGAGGATTGGCTGATCTGGTGGTTCTGTGTCTCGCCAGGTTGGAGAAGATGCCACTACGACACAGCCGAATCAAGCTCATGATCTGAGTCCTGGTGTGTGGGTTCTCGTCAAGAAACACGTGAGGAAATCATGTTTAGAACCCAGGTGGAATCGACCTTACCAGGTGATTTTAGTGACGACAACAGCGGTTAAGTGTAGTGGTTTGCCAAATTGGATCCATGCCAGCCATACCAGACGAGTCCCAAGTCCACTTGAAAGACGAGAAGAGCAGCAACTGGTAAACCAAAGTCAAAGACCAGAAGCTGAAGTGTGTGAAGCTGAAGAATCTAGAGTAACAGATTCTGAAGAACAAACAGATGATGAACAGCCAAGCACAAGTCAAGTAGAGTGGGCACCAGTTACTGGGTCTCTGTTGAACCAGAAGAAAGAGAAATTACAGAAAATCAAGAGGAAGAGCAGGTAGAGGAAAGGCCAAGTATAAGAACCTGTGAACCAGATGAAGAAGGTTAAAAAGTAGTACAAGTTAGAAGGCCAAGAAAGGGTGACAATTGGCCAAGTGGAGTGAAAAGACTGAAATACACTCTTGCAAGGAGGAGAAAGTCAAAGAGAAGACCAGAGCAAATTGATGAGGTCTCAAGTCAAGCAGAACAAGAAGAGTCAGAAGAAGATTCAGTACGAAAAACAAGGAGAGTAAGAATTCCAAGCAGGAAATACACAGCACCAGAATGGACTTACGTTATCTTGGAGGAAATTGAAAGCTCAGATCCGAGTGAAGAAAAAGACAGTGCTGACACTGAGCAAATGAAACCACCTTAAGTGAACTGTGAAGAATTAAGGTGCAACCTTGCCAGATGAAATGAATTATAAGGACTCTGAAGATTTAAAGAAAATAAAATAAGAGAAAGGGGTAAAGAAGAAAGCCGTGAAGTGTAGTATTACACTATTTTTCAGAAAATTATTTTAAGTTTAGAATTTTTATAGATTTATATTTTGTTATATTTTTTTAGAATACAGAAATGGCCGAAGCAGAAGTGACTGAACATTCAAAATCTAGTCTAAAACGTAGATGCATTAAAGCTTGCTTATGTAGTGTCTTGTTATTAACATTTAGGTGGATAATACTAACTGTCATTGTACCTATTCTAATGGTAACTAATGATAAAAACAGTACTAATGATGTAATAAGTGAAAGAATGAGTGATGTTACTAAAGGGACCCCTAATACTAACATAGAACAAATGGATGGAAGCATTCTCCATCATGATAAATCAATTAGTGATTTCTCGTTAAATGTCTTTACTAAATTGTTGTATGAGTATATTGATACAATGAATGTGAGTGATTGTTACGTGTGCATGCAATTACCTTCATCTGTCTCAGAGGGGGTGACATATCATCACCTACCTTTAACATATGGTGTGTCTTGTAGTGTCTTATCCAGTCTCTTTTACGTGACGGGGAAGCTCGAGTACCATTATTCTAATATAGATTTAGTATTTTCAGAGATACCGATTATAAAAGAATTGAACAAGGTTTTAAGTAGTAAAGATGCACGTTATATGGGAGAATTTTTTCATATTACTAAGACACTAGATATAGAATATGCTTACAAAAACAACCTAACTTGTAGTTTGCGGGTTGAAGAAAAAGTAGTCATAGATATGGTAGAATATAGAAGGGAAAGTTTCCAAAGAAAAGCTGCCGAACAGAAGTCACAGGTACCACCATGGGCTTTCAGAAAGGGAAATTATGAGAAAGATGAGACATACGCTGCAATGTCCCTGGACTGGCATTAAAAGGGAAAAATATGTTTACTTAGATTAAGAACTAACTATAATAATTATTTCATTGGTACTAGTGAATGTGAGCATACCTTCCAAATTACTGGAGGTTGGGGATTGAAGGGTGGAACTGATCCTGTTTTCCCAGGAGTCTATTATGTGTGTGGTAAGAAAGCCTATTACAGGTTGCCTGCACATTGGTATGGTAGTTGCTATTTTGCAATTGTCTTTCCAAAGGTCTACCATGTAGACAGAAAAAGCAATAGTATCCATGAAATAAAACAAGGACTAACACGTAACAAAAGAGCGAGTTTCTCAGAAATAGTATGTGATATTTTTGGTGCACTGATACCCTCAGTTGGAGTTGTTCTGAATTCACATAAAATTCGAAAATTGTCCACAGTGGTTGATCATTTATCAACAGATACTGCTGGTGGGTTCTTGATGATTGTCACAGAAATGGTTTCAATCAGATCAATGGTTTTGCAGAATCGACCTGCCCATGATATCTAACTGGCAAAAGAGGGTGGAGTCTGTGGCATGTTGAAAATCCAACACTGCTGTACTTATATCCCTGACAAAATTAAAGGTATTGAGGGATATATAAGGAATATTACAAAATTACATGAAGATTTGACCCAACTGGAGGTTGATGGTGTCTGGGAGAAACTTGGTAAGAGTTTCTCTTCTGTAGGTAAATGGTTTTCTACTTTTGGAAGTAGCTTATTAGGGAAGATAATAATGCAAATAATTTCAGTAGCTGGAATAGCCTTAATGATAATAACAATATACGAATGTTGTAAGTGTAGGTGTGGAAGAAAAGAAATGACAGAAACAAAAGACAAACGAAAAGCAAGAAAAAGAAAAAGAGATGAGATAGAACTAGAGGAGATGAAAGGAGATTACTATGACAAGATGAAAGATTTAGATGAAAACTTAATGAAAAGAGAAAAGATTACTGAATATTAGATAGATGAAGATGGCACTTGGTATGGTAGGTATTTTATGATGGCTCCAGTAAGCCATCAGAGGGGGATTGATGGAGCAGGGTTTTGCAAAAATGAAACCTGCTCGAATTAACACCCCCATAATACGTACTAACAGTGTGCAGTGATAGTTTAACATACACATTACATGAACACGAGGGAAATAGCTTTACGCATGTATGCACTAATATGAACTAATGCATGAAAGAACTAGGCCACATACTACAATGCGTTTAGAAAGAAACAGAATTAATGCATGTTTAAGCTGCATTTTATATTTGGCATCTTGCATCTTGCTTTAAAAATAATTAATAATGTTGCTTTTGCCTTAAGCTTCTGCTAGGAAAACATGTAACAGGGAATAGTGCAAAGGTGGGTGGTAAACAGTGAAAAGTGCATTTCTATGTAATTAATGAATGTTTATGTTCTATTTGCCATAGTGAACTGAAATGAGCCTCCATTATTATTAAGTTAGCCGGATAAAGGAGGGTCTGGAGTGAGAGTGAAAATGTCATGACAGAGCAGCCAGAAGTGCTGAGTGCTGTAAAGAAGGAACAAAAAGTTCAAGGATACCCAGCACTGAATGCATTGCTCGTCTGCCAAAGGATGTGACTGACCGTGGGACTAAAGGCTGCTTCTGCGGACATTGTTGAAAAAGATGTGCAAAATTGTTGAAATGTATCATATAATAAATCGTGTGAACGAGTCAGTTATTGAGTAATGGGAAAGGATGTAGAATTATATTTATGAACAATTAATGAATGAAATCACCGTGGTGTGACAGACCACCTCCTAAGTACACCAATGAACTGTCGAGTTTCGGGAAATGTTTCAACTGATGTGGGATGGACATGTAGGTTTTAGGGTATAACTGGGGTGCCTTAGGGGGTATGGTTAGAGAGGAGAGGAGAGGAGAGAAGGTGCGTGCGCTCTTGGTTCCTAGCTTATCGAGAGGGGTGATGCGTCGCTGATCGTCGGTTTGCAGAAAGGCCTCGCTGTTCCTGTCCCTGTTCCGTTCCTGTCTCTGAAAATCTTTGTTCCCTGGCTCTAGTTCGGGGAACCCCCACTGTCCCCTCGGCCAAGGGGGTGGTATTTCACAGATCCTTTGGGTTTGTATTATTCTGACTCGTTCTTTGCATAATTATTTGCAAATGTATTCTTGTCTCTGAAATCTGATGTCTCTTCATCTATCCACTCCGATATATGTATATTGTTTCGCATTATTTTGCTGAAATTTATGTCTATTAATCTATCCACTCTTTTATGTGCATAATCAATATTGAAAATGACACTGTTTGCATCTGCTGATTCATTTCTCTCCCTCTTGTGAATTTTCATTTGTTTGCATTTGTAACCGTATGCAATTGAGCATTGATGATTTACTTTAATTTGAGATAAAGCTTTATTAATCTTACCAAGAGTTTGTGATTATTTAGCTGACTAGATAGTTAGTTAGATAAGTGCTATTTTTACCATCAACTACTCAACTAATTGGTCTATCGACCGAGAGGAAAGAGAGTTGATATACAGGTCTAGTTATGTATTTAGACTTGTTAAACATGAACCTGTGATGTAAATAAAATATTCATGTCATTAAAACTTGACCCCCAGCGCATCAGGGACTTCGGTGAATGTGTATGGGCCATTGTATGAATCATTGATGAATATCGATCCCTGATTAGGTGTCGTACTGGATCAGTATTAATTACTATTCCTACTCCAGTTTGTGCAACAGCAAGGAAGGTGTTGGATTTAAAATCCAGCACATTCCCTGGTGTTGCACACCCCCTACAGCAAGTCGTTGTTATGACTTGCGATGTAATGGCACGCGTGGTAACATCGCAGTCGTTGTAACGACCGCGTTGTAAGGCCATGCGTTGTGGAAACAGCTTTGTAAACGCTGTTTCCCGGTGGTATGTGCAACCTCAGAACATGACGTCCTTGACTCCCCCACGGAAATTGTGGAAACAGATCTAAAGCTCTTTTGTTCAGTAACTCATGCATGCCAAAAGGGAAACACAAGAAATACTCAAATTGGCATTTCAAATATTTAGTGAAGCTGTAAGATTCTTGTGTAAAAAACCTTCTCTGCAATAATCGATAGAAGGAAACAGAACAGAGTAATTAGCATCACAAGAATCGTAAAGAAAATGAACAATTAAACCATTGTGCTGTTACATAGAAGATATGCTTGCATATAAATGCAGTGAGCTCCTGTCTAGCTCTCCCTACCCTGGTGTGCCTAGGGTGGGTGAATATGCCAGAATACCTTTACCGTGATCTAACTCCCCAGTTACCTGCAGGTTTGTTTAATCTAGGAGCCCATCTTGGTGTAGAGCTGGGCACCATCCTTCTCAGGATGAACACAGGATTCAGCTGGGCATGAAATCCGGCATGGGGCAACCTCGACAGCGTCAGCTAAATGCTTCTCCAGCTACACAAAGGAATGATGTCGTTTATAAAATAAACTTCACCCATGTTGCCATGCCAAAGTCCCAGTCAGGCTATCATTATTTATTCTATCCTCACAAAGCTGTCGCAGAGCGAACAATAACAAACAACATTTTGCGCAGTGAACTTTAGCTTTCGTACAGAATGTTCAAGGCTCTGATAATATGCCTACGAAGATGTGTAAATGTAAGCAAAGTTATTTCATAGAATATATCCATACAAGCATACAAAGAAATGTGAGTAAAATGTCAATGTTCAAGAAAAGATGTCAATTTTAAATGTGAGCATGCAAAATGGTGGTGTTCCTGCCAGGGCCTAATGTGACCACATTATACCCACTCCTTGGATTTGAGGCAACTAAAAAGCTTCCTAAAATGTATGCTAAAATATAGATTTAATATAAAACCTAAAATCATAAAAGCATTGTGCTTCTTCAATAATACAAGCACATAGAAAGCCAAATTGTATTTTAAAATGCAAATAGAAAAAAGGGGAGTAAAAAGATATCATTCTAAAAGCAATTTAGCGAATAAAAACATAGCTGAATTTAAAAAAAATCTCCACGGCTCAAAACTGCCAGATTGTGTAAATGTTCCAAGGAGTAGATGAAACATTGTGATATCCAGCTTCTGTAGACGACTGCCAGTAGTGCATCCGCAGAGGACGAGCCAGGATCCAAGTCACCAGGAGCTGAAGCATCCCAGGAAGACTCATAATAATCGCACAGGGCATTTGTACAAGTGAGTCTTTAGGGGACCCACTAGCAGTGCAATGTCCGTAGACTGGACCGGTTGCATCCTCAAGCATATATCCAGGGCACACTCGAAAGTGCACAGCTGACAGTGAAATACGGGCTGCATGCAGTGTGGCCAAACAGGCCGAAAGGACGTGAACCATTTATCATTCAGTACTTGAAGCAAGGATGCGCTAAAGGACTGCATCATTCTCCCATGGGACAGTAGCCCATGTGGTAGAGCTGTCCCCATTTGGCCGCGTGGCGGTACATCTTTTACAGAGCAAATCAAATAAAATCAGTGTCCCAACAACTAGGAAAAGGGCAAGTGGTAAGCCTCCAAAAATGTTTTGCAGCATGGAGTGTATGAAAGAAGGAATAACTCTGAAGACCATCTGGAAGGTACCAACCAACCCGGAGACAATTGTTTTTAAAAAGTGCTCAATCCTTGCAGTATTGGAAATTTTAAATATGCAGCACACTAGCTCCCCAAAATGTTGTGGAAAATTGGTGCAAAGTAGCCACTGTACCTTAGAGGAAGACCTTGCAACTTGAAGAGCAAGCATCCACTGTGCAGATGTTAAGGCCACTTCCTTCTGAAACAATAAGGCTTTCAGCCTGCTTAAAGCATCAAAGTTCACATTGAAAATTTTATTGAAGGCCAAATTGCCACATCCATTACTGTACGGGCAGGTGGAAACAGTACTTGCGTACAACAGGTCACAACCCCAGAAACTGTCACCAGATACGGTATTCCTGGTTTCATCCCACAGCAACCTTGACTATTCAACATCAAATAATTCCCATTAGAGAGCAATCTGAATGCCGGACGAATCACAACAGCCGGTGAGCCTTTCAGAAAACATGACTAGTTTGCCTTAGATGCATTACATGCGCTGTGGAGTGTAACCTCCCTGCAAACCAAAGAATGGCCTAAAGTATTTTTGCAGTCTGTACTGCTAAGAAAAACCTCAGTTGCACCATTCCTACAATGGTAAGTGAAAAGTAGGATCCATGCCTCATGTACAAACCCTTCTCCTAGCATTTCAAATCTGCCTACTTGATAGTGTTGCAAGCTATAGTTAAAGTGAAAGAATGAAATTGGAAAAGAAATAAATAAACCCGTGTATTATTCACTCCATGGATGGTACCTCTGCAACAGTAAATGGTAATTTTTCTAACTTTTCATTGCGTAACATAGTATATGTTGCGTCTTTCTGAGCCATAGTGGTCTGTTCTTTTGTTAAGTTGTATGGTAAAATCAAGCTCGTGGCATTTAGGTGTTTCCATGGAACGCAACCAGTGCGTAGCGTCTGCAGAGTCAAACTTAGTAGCATAAAAGACCTAAGCTGATATTGCCCATGTTGCAAAGAGGACATGTCACTCTGTATGATTTGAATAGCAGATGACACAATGTTACCCAGAGAATATATCCTAGTGGATAATGTAGTTATACCATTGTCAACCACTGCTAGAGCCTTTTTTTAAATTTGCTCTATAAATCTCACGTAGTCTTTTAGCAGCTTCCTGCTGTAAACCTTTCCGCACTTCATTGTACATTGCATACAGAAAGCGATTTCTACATGGCTTAAGAGGACCTAACAAAAAATCCTGTAGGGCCATGTCATCAGAAAGAAGAGACAAGTGTTGTTTCACCTCAAACAACGCTGAATGTTTTAGCCACTCAAGGCACAACTTTTAAACACTAGGGGGCCAATTCCGATCTCGGCCGGTAGGGCTCCGAATCGGATTCGGCTTAACCGGATCCGATTCGGAGCCCTATTTCCCGACCGATTCGTACGCGCGTCCGGGCGAGCGAGTACGATGCGTATTCGCCGACCGACTCGTCCGGGCGTCCTGACCGCTCCGACCGACTCGTTCCCGGTCGAACCGCACCGACCGACTCGCACGGACACGACTCGCACCGTGCAATGGAGACGTTCCCCGGCCGGGTGAGTACGATGCGCGCCGCGAGCAGTCCGACCGAGCCGCGCACTCCGGCTCCAAAGAGCAGTCGGAGACGTACTTTGGGGGTCCGTGTCGGACCCCCTTGTACGCGTAGCCGCGCGAGTCGCACCCAGGGGGGACCCATGGGTCCCCCCTACCTGTGCATGTACGGCGCGAATCGCTTCGCCGCGTACACGCTGTAGGGGCGCACTTGTCCGCATCGCACCCATTGAGTCAATGGGAGCCCGCGTACGCGTTGCACGACAGGCTCCCATTGACTTCAATGGGAGTCCGACCGACTCGAGTCCGATGGCATACGTGCGCATCGTACTCGTTCGGTCGGGCTGCACGGGTCCGATTCGGTCGGAAATCTCTCTGGGTCCGGCTCGGTCGGAGAGATTTCCGGCCCGAATCGGAATCGGCCCCTGTATGTTGTGATCACTCCTGCGTGTTGAGTCTGCACATAGTATGGGTCGTGTCTATTTATTCAGAACCCTTTCATGTTGTCAAGAAAATGTGCCAGACATCCGTTAGTATCTAACGGCCACACTAACCATACATCTGGATTTTAACCCTGAAGAACTGTATGTCCTATTTTTAAGCATGCTGTCAAAGGCGTTCTCCATGTAATTTGTGAATTGCTGCCAATTTGGAAAAAATGCTAATGTGGGATTGTTTGGGGTATTTAAATCCTTTATCATGGCCAAGCCGAGACAGGACGTCTGCTGCACAGTTTTATTTAGGAAATTTAGTTTGTGTGGTATAAGGCATCCTCTAAATAAAGCCTTATTTACCCTGAACGTGCCATTCTCTAGTTCCCCATACTGATTTTGAATCAGTATTGTGTCTCCAAAAGTCCTACCCTTGTGTCGACAACTGGGAAATGAAAGATGCAGAATAAATCAACTTTGTGTCAGTGAGCATATTTTTCTTTGCTGGAGATGGTGTAAGTTTATAATAATAAGACCCTGGGTCTGCTGGCTCATGATAAGAAAAATATGCACAATTGTTGTGAAATTGTCTTTGAGCTACACTGTGGCAGTGAAGAAAGTGTTCCCATTGGGTGCAATTAAATACTGCACTTGGAGTACTTGCTTTATGTAAATAATGGTGACCATAATTGTGAAAACAGAACATTTCATCATAATTAAATCTACCATTATTCATTTCTTCACTATTAAAAACTGTGTAATGCTCTAAATCAGCAAGCATTTCATGCACTGTGTCCCAATCATCAGAGATAGTACCAGGAGTGATAATATCATTTAAGGATATATGAAACAAGTATTCGACTTGCAGAGTTTCTATTGGTCCGAATATATCATAGGATACCTTATCCCAAACAATTCCATCAGGAACTGAAACAGCTGAAATGATCACCAGGGAAAGGTTTCCTCACCCTTTGTGTGAAGAAGAATGAGGCTTCAAAACCTCGTTTACCAGTTCAACAGCAGAGCATTTTGGTAGATAGTGTCCATTCAGAAGCAGGAAAAAGACAGTCACATAACAAATCCAAATGAAGAGGAAAAGTAATGATATTGTAATCCAAATATATATCTGTGGAAGGATAAGGTATGTCTTTTTGAGCCAAATAAAAAATTCAAGTGGTCCTCTTTGTGGAGGTGAGTCTGACGAATTTGAAGAGAAGTCATCAAAGTCGACAAAATAGCCAAAGGTTGTTTGCACAAATGTGGGGGGCTTGTGAAGCTGTGTAGAACTGGTAACTGACTCCAATGGTGGTACATTGTAGACAACGAAATTGTCTGCTTGCAGAGTTGAAATCTGTGTAGTTGTATTTGACGATATAACTGGAAGTAGTGACACTTCAGTGTTAGCTGTCTTCAGCCAGGGAGAAGAAGCTTCAACATTGGTCTAAGCTTGTAATTGGACTACCCAGGAGCCCTTTTGGCCTACTATGTAGAACTGGCCACATAATGTGGTTTGATGAGATCAATAGACACAAATCCTTGTGTTTGCTACCAGCAAGGGGCTGTAAAAGAACAGTTCTGGTACCTTCAACAGCCAGGATATGCATGGGCTCTCTGTAAGAGGGCCCAAACTCCTTCTTGTCATGTATTTTCTCCCGTACTCGATCCCCAATCTTTGGAATCCAACCAGGAGTTGCCGGTGCTTCCTTCACTTCACCAGTGGCAGAACGTTTCTGTTGGACGTAGCTCTGAGCATCTCTGAAGTCGTTCAGGTCCTGCAAAATATCCAAACATTCACTGATATCAAAAGGCGTTCCCGCTGCCACTATACTGGGTCTGTCAAGGTCTGGAACCCACATCTGAACCCCGAACAAGACTTCATAGGGAGTCCGGCCACCCAAGGATCTTCTACGCAGTTTGTTTAAGGCTCTCTGGACCCCATACAGGTGGTATGTTTAACCTCAGAACAGCGCAGAGCCAAAATATCGATGTAAAAATATCGATTTGCACAAATATCGAGTTAAAATTTAGTGGGTCAGAAATATCGACAGAAAAAATATCGTGGTCAAGAATATCGATTTTTAGGTAAGTAATATCGATTGAAAAAATATTGAAGTGGTAAATATTGTTTGTAAAAATATAGTTGTTAAAAATATCGATTTTTTATTAATGTTATGTATGTTAGTATATATTTTATGTGTGTGCTCTTTGTTTTTTTGTCTGAGAATTGTTTGTATTTTTATTATATGTGTTAAAATGTTAGTAGTTAATAAAATGTTTTAAATTGAATTTTGCGTTTTTAGTTCCGTAGCGGGTTGTGTGTTTATAGGGGAATAGGGTGGGAAGTAATTTAATTATATAAATTTTATTTATTATTTATAGTAGTTAATAATTTTATTTAAATAGAATTTTGTGTTTTTAGTTCCGTAGCGGGTTGTGGGTTTATAGGGGAATAGGGTGGGAAGTAATTTAATTATATGAAATTTATTGAATAATTAATATTTATTCATATTTGTATAATTGTGATGTTATAGAGTAAAATGTGTAAATTAATTTATTAATAATTGTTTGATAATTAGTTGTTAATTAATTTAAATTAATTAATTATAAATTAATTATGGTAATTGTTTAATTAATTTTCGGTATGTGTTGTGGTGTTTATAGGTGTAAATGGTGGGAAGGGTGGGGAGTAATTTATTTTTTATTGATGAATTATTAATAATTTGTTAATTAATGTAAATTATTTAATTAGTAATTATTAATTGTAATTGTGTAATTAATTTTAGGTGTGTGTTGTGGATATTATAGTGTTAAAAAATGTGTAATTAATGAATGTTTATTATCTTTTTTAATAATAATATATTTAAATCCAATATTATTTATGTTAATTATGGAAATAAAATTTAATAAAAATGTTGATGTCTTCTTTTATTGGTGTGGTATCCAACACTTTCCCTACTGTTGCACTCACTAGAGTGGGATTAGTAATTTTTAACCCTCCGCTATCCAACACTTTCCCTGCTGTTGCACTCACTGGAGTGGGAATAGTAATTTTTACCCCTCCGCTATCCAACACTTTCCCTGCTGTTGCACTCACTGGAGTGGGAATAGTAATTTTTACCCCTCCGCTATCCAACACTTTTTCTGCTGTTGCACTCACTGGACTGGGAATAGTAATTTTTACCCCTCCGCTATCCAGCACTTTCCCTGCTGTTGCACTCACTGGAGTGGGAATAGTAATTTTTACCCCTCCGCTATCCAACACTTTCCCTGCTGTTGCACTCACTGGAGTGGGAATAGTAATTTTTACCCCTCCGCTATCCAGCACTTTCCCTTCTGTTGCACTCACTGGAGTGGGAATAGTAATTTTTACCCCTCCACTATCCAACACTTTCCCTGTTGTTGCACTCACTGGAGTGAGAATAGTAATTTTTACCCCTCCACTATCCAACACTTTCCCTACTGTTGCACTCACTGGAGTGGGCATAGTAATTTTTACCCCTCCGCTATCCAACACTTTCCCTGCTGTTGCACTCACTGGAGTGGGAATAGTAATTTTTAACCCTCCGCTATCCAACACTTTCCCTGCTGTTGCACTCACTGGAGAGGGAATAGTAATTTTTACCCCTACGCTATCCAACACTTACACTACTGTTGCACTCACTGGAGTGGGAATACTAATTTTTACCCCTACGCTATCCAACATTTTCCCTACTGTTGTATTTATTGTGTTGCGAAATGTATGTTTTATTTTTCTTTAATAGTTTAATGTTTTAATTAATTATAGAATGTTTTATTTTATTTTAAATTGTTGATATATGTATATATTTTATTTTTATATAATTTAAAAAGTTTGTAAATTAAATAAAGATAATAGTTAATAAAATATATTTAAGTAAATATATGTAGATGTATACATTTTTATGTTTGTGTGTTTATATTTTTTTAAATGCAGTTTATTTGTTATATTTAGTTAAAATATATATTAAATGTAATTTATTTTGTTAAAAATATTAATAATATTTAATATATTTTATTTAAGTTATATATATTTTTAAGTCGATTTTTTTTACATCTATATTTTTTACTTCGATATTTTTGATTCAATATTATTGTACTTACCTGTTTAAGTATAGGGAGTCGATATTTCTGTATTCTATATTTTTGCATTGATATTTGTGTATGTCTATATTTATTACATCAATTTTTAATCAGGGAACCCTCAGAACATGACAACCCTGACTCCCCAAGGAAATCATGGACACAGATCAAAAGCCCTTTCGTTCAGGAAGTCATGCATGCCCAAAGGGAAACACAAGAAATATTGGAATTGGCGTTTCAAATATTAATTTAAGCAATAAGATTCTGCAATAATCAATAGAAGGAAACAAAACAGAGTAATCAGCATCACAGGAATGGTAAAGAAAATGAACAATTCAGCCATTGTGCTGTAGATCAATCAGGGGTTTGTAAAGCGCATATGCATAAGTATGTACTTATATGCTTGAATATAAGTACAGTTATATCTATGTTACTACCCTAGCGCTCCCTATCCTGGTGCACCTAGGGTGGGTGAATCTGCCAGAATCCCTGTAGGGTGATCTAACTCCCCAGATGCCTGCGGGTATGTTTCATCTGGGAGCCTGTCTTGGTGTAGAGCTGGGCACCATCCTTCTCATGAGGTAAACAGGATTCAGCTGGGCTGGAAATCCGGCATGGGGCAACCTCGACAGTGTCAGCTAAATGCTTCTCTAGCTACACAAAGGAGAGATGTCGTTTATAAAATAAACTCCACCCATGTTGCCATGCCAAAGTCCCAGTCAGGCTATCATTATTGATTCTATCCTGACAAAGCTGTCACAGATCGAACAATAAAAAACAACATCATTTTGCGCAGTGAACTTTAGCTTTCGTACAGAATGTTCAAGGCTCTGATAATATGCCTATGAAGATGTACAAATGTAAACAAAGTTATTTCATGGAACATTATCCATACAAGCACGCAAACAAATGTGAGTCAAATTTCAACGTTCAAGAGAAGATGTCAATAATAAACGTGATTTCTAAAATGGTGGTGTTCCCACCTGGGCCTAATGTGACCACATGGCAGGAGTAAATCTCTAACCTATTAGAGGGTGGCAGTGGGTCAGACAGAAGTTTGTGAATACCCCTAAACTGCAGAGTGTGTGTACTCTAACTTTTATGCCATTGAAGCTCTGTATACTCACCCCACCCTCTCTTCAACCCTAAGAGTACATGAACTCACATACAAATCCACGTGAGATAAATCATTTTCTGAGTGTAAAACCAACTTATTAAGGCATGTAGGATGCAACTAAGTCACAGCAGTTCATACCAGCAGAACGAACCATCTTCAACTTACAACCTGGAGAACCTGCATCAATACATTTCACACACAGAACCATAAAACATCACAGGAATGTATCCTGTGAAAAATATCACAGCACATAATAATATTTCTTTTTTTTATCAAGAACAAAAAGCCTTTACTATCATCATGGGAGAACAAGACAAAGAATAACAAATACAACATAAAATGGAGCAAAAATTGAAAAAACATATAAACACACTAACCATCAAAACTAGGAGCAACCAAAAAAAGGATGAAAGACAAAAGTAGAAACAGACAAATATAGAAACAATTCAGAATTCATCTAAACTTCTAAGGGGCAGTTTAACTTTAGAAGATTTATGAAGTGTGTGATTTGTGGAAGTGATGTTTTGCTCAAAGGCACACAACTTTAAGCGAGCATCATCTTGAGGAGATACTTTCACACTCCTGGAAGGGGTGCTTTGCATCATGTCATTGGGCCCAGTTCGATCATATACTTGTGAAGGCACTTTCATAAGCCTTTCATCATTTCACCCCTGGCCACCTTGGACCCCAACCACAGTACCACAATTTTTTTTTTTAGAATGACAGAGTCACTATGACATCAGTGGCGCAACATAAGGCCCCACGGTGAGCTCCAGGGGCCCCCTCAGCAAAAGTGCTAGGTGGTGGGCCACGGAGGTGAGGCCCCGTCCGTACACTTTGCAGCCCCCCCCAAGTTTAATTACGCCACTGTATAGCATGTATCCCCTTTCTTTATGAAACAAGATTTCTTCATACGCACCTCATCACCCAGAGAATATGGGAACTGTTTAACATATTTCCTGGCATTTAACTCAAATCTTTGTTTTTCCTGAGATTCAGTAGCTCTCTTATGGACATCGTCATCCAAACTAGTTTCAACCACCCTCTTATGGTGCCATTTGGACCTTCAGGCTAGAAACAACACTGAAGTGGGTTTGTGGACCCTTAGTAACTTGAAAGGAGACAAATTAGTGACTGAATGGGGAGTGGTGTGGAAGAACCACAACATGGACCTGACTGCCTCTTCTATTATGCAACTATTGTTTTTGGCTCATTTGGTACAGTCAGTCAAGAAGACTCTGTTCATCGTCTCTACCATTGGTTTATGGGTGGAAAAGTTAGCTTTTAAGATATTTGTCACCAGAATCAGTCAGGACTTTCATGTGAGACCTGACAATTTGACCTCATTATCTGAAATTAGAAATTCAGGAAACCCCTCTCTTGACAAAAAATCCCTCAAAAAACTCAACAGCCTTTTTACAGGTAGGAAACAAAACGTACTTCAGGGCATCTACTGTAGAAATCCATAAGAACAAATACATAACAATGTTGTTGGGACAAAAACATTGAACGGGGCAACCTTATCTATGCCAATTGTATTCCAGGGATAACTAAGTAATTCGGCTGTGACTAGGGCAGGCAAGCACAACTTGTCTTTTTTCTGAATTGCTGCTCACGACACACTCCTTAATGGCTACATCAATATTGTTATATATATATTTTATTTGATCAAAAATATGATCATTTACATCGTAAAAAGAAAGAATTCATAAGCAAAAAACAGTTAAAATTTTACATTGCATTACATCATAAAAAGTTATATATTTAAAAAAACAAGCTATCACAGCATCTAGCAGTATTACAATTTTGCATTGGATCCACCTTTTGCAGGGTAAGTTGAAGTAAACTTAATTCCATGTTCCTGAGTAACTATATTAATAAAATTCATAGTTCTATTCCCTGAGTTCAAATTGGTGTGCATTTTCATATCAAATTCTCAGAAACATTTTTAATAATTTTTGACCTCTTCCACCAGGCAAAGAGCAGAAATCTCGAGATTGCAAAAACTAGCCACCTTGTGGTATCTGACCTAAAAATACGTAAGTCTTCACTAGGGCGTGTAAAAGATAATAAACGGCAGGCAGGGATTATCCAGGTTTTCCGAAGGTCAACATAAGAGGGGCAAAAGAAAAGAAAGTGATCAAGGGTCTCGGGAGAAGTATAACAGGTAGGGCACAATGGTGTTACAGATACATTTTTCCCAGGTACTTCTTCTGGAATTTAAGGGGAGAGCTCCATATCTAAATTGAATATACAGAGCTCTTGCCTGGGGGGTTCGATGTCATCCAAAAACATTTAGAAACCAAACCATCCTTTAATATTTATAAAACTAGAGGTTAAAGTGCCATGTGCAATACCTTCAGTACTTTGTAAGTCTATATACTCCCCAAACCTTTTTTTGAGGAGGGGAACCATTGTTTTTTTTATGGACCCTGGCTCCTCCCAGATACACCCCAACCCTAGTTTTAAGAGCCAATCCTTGATCTTGTTAAACCACTTAATGCGACCTGTTTGTTTTTGCAGAGTCATTAGCTCTTCCAGGGCCTCCTTCACCAGGACCTGTGTGTTACTAGTCCATAACCTTATCCAAAACAGGAGAGCCCTAGGAATGGCAAAGTGGTTAATGGGTTTGAGACCAAGATCAAGTCTAAGCGGCAGGAGGGGAGTATTCACAGGTAGGTTCAGGATCGCCCTAATGAATTTATTTTCAACAAGGGCTAGATCCTGGAGGTTTTCCAGCCCCCATAGCTCAGCCCCATATAGGGCTGCTCCTAGGCCTTTGGCCCTATGGGGTTCCAGAATGGCCGTGAGCGGCCGGAATGGGGACGCCATAGCCCTCCGGACTATCGCACAATCGGCATGTTGGAGGGTCAGAGTACTCTTTTCAATTTGTGGTGTCCAGACCAGCCTGTCACTAATGCGTACTCCCAAATAATCAAATGCCTTGACCTGCTCCAGAGTTTGCCTGCCCAGCATTAGTTTACCCTTGTGGGATTTAGAGGGGTTAAATGTCATATATTTTGTCTTAGAGCAATTTATTTCTAGCCCCCTGTCCTTACAGGCTTGGTCAAATTTATTCAAGATGTTCTGAATCCCCTTGGGTGTCCTTGCAATGAGTAACGTATCATCTGCAAAAAGCAGACAGGGCACTAAACTGCCTGCTAGTTTTGGGGGGTCGCCACCGCAATTATACAGCTCTCCTATTAACCCATTTATGTAGAAGGTGAATAATGTTGGGGCAAGGACACAGCCTTGGCGTACACCTTTGTGAACCGGAATATCATTTGAAAGACTACCATCAGAATTCCACCTGACCTTTGCGTAAGTGTCATGGTGAAGGCGGATCAAAATTTAAAGTAGATATGATGGAAGTCCTAGTTCTCTTAGAGCTAGCCAAAGTTGGGTATGATCTATAGAATCGAAGGCCGTTTTTAAGTCCACAAACACGACATACAGGTGGCCTCTTCTAATGGTCACTTCCTTCCATATTAACAGAAGAAATCTAAAAACCTGGTCTGTGGTGCTTGTGGAGGCCCTAAATCCTGCCTGCAGGTTTGATAAAACATTATTTTCCTCATTCCAGTTTTGGATCCTGGTTAAAATGATTTTACAGAAACTTTTTTGGGAGACATCTATAAGGCTGATAGGCCTATAGTTTTCGGGAGACCCTTTGTCTCCCTTTTTGTAGATAGGGATGATTTCGGCGCCCCTCCAGGTCACCGGAATTTCACCACCACACAAAATGACATTAAAAACCACTTGGAGCAGGGGTCCCCATATTATAGGCTCAGCCTTATACATATCTCCCGGGAGCTTATCTAAACCCGGGGCTTTCCCATTCTGTAAAGATTTTATAGCTGTAGTAGTTTCATCTAGGGTAATAGCAGTCTCCTCAGTTAGTGTGTAATCTGGAAATCTCATTTGTGGGCCTGGATCATGGGCAGCCCATTGGCCTGCATATAAATGCTTAAAATACTCCTCCCACACATGGGGCTGTATATGGAAGTCAGTTTCTGTTTTCAATTTAGGTGACCCTTTTGACAGGAGATGCCAAAACAATTGGCTATTCTTCTGCTTCGATGCATCTACAAGTGAGCGCCAATTTCCCAACTCCCAGTCCCTTTTTGCCTTGTCTTGTGCTAGTTTATACAGCTTCCTGCTGTTTTTAATGTCTATGGGGGATTTTGACTTTACCGCCACGATTAGATCATCCTTGGCTTTTTTGCAAGCCTTATTGAACCACGGGGCGGTTCTCCGTGTGAATAGGTCTTTATTACACTGTTTATTAAAGAATGGTCTTATTGTGGTGGTCAGTTGCAGGAATATGGCCATGGTGTCATCTATACTGATATCGGTGTTACTCAAGTCGGGGAGAATCTGCTCTACCTCAGAGTATATTTTGGGGAGAACAGTTGGATCAGCCAGTATCAGTGGCCATTTAACTCTTTTATTGTTGTTACTGGTGATTACAGGGGCGCTCTTGAGCCAGGAATATCCATATAATAGTGCTGGGCCAGACAACGTGAGTGTCAGGGCGTTATGGTCGCTATCTTCCCAGATTAATACGACCAATCTTTAACACTTGACCAGAGTTCAAGATCGACCAGAATATAGTCAATCCTGGTCTTAGTTCCCCCCCTCTTGAACGTATGGCATGCTTCTCTATCAGAACGTGTCCGACCATTGCAGGCTCGGACCTCAAAAGTGATAGTGAATGATAAGACCTGTTGCCCCACCCTAATGCATTTCTTGATGGGTGGAGTCTGGAGCTTTGCAATCCCTCTGGCTTTGTCACCATCTAATATTAGCTCCTGTATATAATCAACAGGTTCAAAGGTTATATTGAAGTCGCCTGCAACTATAAGTTGGTGGTTCCCCTTAGCTGTATCAAGATAATTTGTTAGCGTTGTTGTTGTGCCAGATAACTTGTGGGGGCTACTAAAACGATTGTAGATGTTAAATAACCTAACTTGGATATTCCCTTTCAGAGAGGACAGTTCCAGCCCAAGTATTTCCTCTGAACCAAGGTCTAAGACCTTAATTTTGCAGGCTAGTGTATTTTTAACCCAAATTAGAAGACCACCAGCTGGGCGGCTGACTTAGACTGCTTGGCTTCAATACTGTAAGTAGTAAACCCCACCCTGTGGAGCCGCCCTACCGCCCAGGTTTCCTGTAGTAGGCATAGGTGGAAGTCATCCACTAGCTGACACCAATCAGGATCAATTAGCTTGGACTTTATTCCTGCAATGTTCCAGGATAACATTTTCAAGTCCTGGGGTTCTAACAGAGGTTCCTGGGTGCATCCTATGATGTTTGTTTCTCCCTCAGGCTCTAGTTGTTGGTAGTGGTGACAATTCTTAATTATTGAGCCACAGGGAACAGTGTCATTATTAATATAAATCTCAGGGGATTCTTCCGACTGCGTGGCAGGTGGTTTCTCAAAGGTAATTAGTGGGGTAGTAGCTACAGTAAGTAGTCCATCTTGGGAATCTAGGTCAGTCAATAGTTGAAATCTATTTCTTAGTTCCAGGAGGGGGACCTCCTGCCGCATAAGGGGCTTCTTTATAGGTGGCTTAGTGACCAAGGTGTTCCGCCCTCTGCATTCAAGATGCCTATAAAAGAACCCGAGCGGTACAATGTCAATCCCTAAGCCTGACCTCTGATCAGTTAAGTATGACCCCCAACAAAGCAACTGGCTTGCTAGCATTGGAGATCTACAGTTTATAATAATACAGGGGCATATTATCTAAAAAGTGCGCTTAACATTGCAAAGCGTGTTTAACGAGCACTTTTTTATCGCCGGCTATCGTCGGAATAATTTGCCATGCTAACGCTGTATTAGCGACATTTAGCGCTATGGCGATAATTATTCCAGCCATAACGGTGTTTTCCATGAAACATCGCTGGTTTTCCAGCGATGTTTCATGGAAAACGGCGATAACTCTGCTGATACGACCCTGTGGTCGTATCAGCATAATCCACCCCCCATGTTAGATATGGCTAACACCTGCTAATTGCAGGTGTTAAATAAATGGCGATGACCTCGGTTAGCGCGACTTTTCACGTCGCTAACTGGGGCCATGGCCACCTTGCTAATAGGCGATAGGCCTGTTAGTGGGTGTTTCCCAGGTTTGTTCGTCGGGAACGCCCACTTTGCATGTCATTAGCGATAAATATCGCTGACATGCAAAGCGGTAAAAACACGGGCTCTAATGCCCGAAAACTGTCTCTAACTGCTGTTAGAGACAGTTTGCTGATAGGGCGATAAGAATATCGCCGCTTTAGTGGCAAAAAGTGCCGCTAAAGCAGCGATAGTGCCCTTGCTAATATGCCCCACAAACTCCAGCAAAAGACTTACATAACGGGCCAACCCAGCTTACCCGCCTTAGAAACAAAATATCATTATAGTTGGTATTTGAATAATTTGTATTCTGTAATAACCAGTGGCAGACTTTATTCTTCAGCTGGTTCTGTGATTCTTTTTGGTTTTCCTGCAGTGAGGGGACGTTAGTAAGAATTGCCACGTAGGGGCAACACTCAGGGGGAAGATGAAGAGTCGCCTTGTCATCTCGATCAACCAGTCCATTTGGATGCAACGTTTCAGGGGGTGCTTGTCGGTTGCAGCCATGTTCCCAGTAGAATTTGCATTTGAAGAACAAGGCCTGGTTATGCTAGGGGGCGAGCTTGCACTCCCCAGGTGTCTAGTACACAAGGGCCCTGACTGCCTTTGTGATACTTCACTAGTGACATTTCTATGGGGACTATTGTTCACAATACAGGTTAATGGATCGACGTCTATTGCTGAAGACCCCTCACCAGAGTTTGTACCCCCGGTGGTCTGCCCCCCATCCAGCAATTTCCTTTTTATCCCTGCCCCTGGTGATAAATCAACAACCAAATTATGAATTGATTCCATAGTTGACTCCAGTTTATCAAGTCTAGCTAGGATAGATAGAAATTTTTTGGCAATGGTTTCTTCTATACACGATGTTAGTGCCACAATGATTTGCGGGGTTAGTTCCTCAGGGTGGGGAGGCAAAATTATATTAGAACCGTTTGTAGGGGGTGATCTATGTAGTATTTCAACTGGGGCTTCTGGGGTTAGGTCCTGGATCTTTTTCCTGGATCTTGTCCGTGTGCACCGTGGAGGCTCCAGATGTTTTACCTTTTTTTCCCTTTTTGCTGCGGTTTTGCGCACTGGTAATGCTAGGGATGGTAAGCAATGGTGCTGGGCGGGAGGTGAAACAGGTGGACTTCTGGTGGATACATGATTATTTTGACCAGTGTCACTTGATTGGGCAGTTTGTACATCAGCCACAACAATTGGGTCAGTAATAGAACCGACTGGACCCCCTCCCACTGACAAATACCGTTCCGCAACCTGGATCTCCTTATCGATGGCCTTTGCAGCCCGAAGGAGAAAACAATCAAGTGTGGAGTTTGTCAAGGCTTTTGGTGTGACCGCCTTCCCCCCCTAGATTTCAATTTCGCCGCCATTCCAATAGAAATAATTTACATATGTAGAGCGGGCTTACTTGAGCAGAAAGAGCAGGAAAAGTTTGTTCTTGTCGCCCGTGTTGTACGACCAGTAGTACAGACCTGCAGGTTACCAAAACCAGGAACCAAGAGACCAGGCCTCGCCCTGCCTCCTCCTGCCGCTGACGGGTGCAGACGGGCCCGCCCTTGGCCCGGGCTTTGCCTGGGCAAGCCCGTGCGCGACCCTCACTGCGGGAGCCCCGGCCCCCTCTTATGCGCCTCCTGGCGCGAAGCAAGTATGTTGGCGCCTCCCCGGCGCGATGATCTGTGGAGCTTGCAGTCCCCACTGAGGAATGCGGGCTGGCGGTGCAGCAAAAAAGGAACAAACACGGGCTCCCGCGCTGCGGGAGCCCCGGCCCCCTGTTATGCGCCTCCTGGCGCGAAGCAAGTACGTTGGCGCCTCCCCGGCTCGGTGATCTGTGGGGCTTGCAGTCCCCACTGAGGAATGCGGGCTGGCGGTGCAGCAAACAAGGAACAAACACGGGCTCCCGCGCTGCGGGAGCCCCGGCCCCCTCTTATGCACCTCCTGGCGCGAAGCAAGTACGTTGGCGCCTCCCCGGCGCGATGATCTGTGGGGCTTGCAGTCCCCACTGAGGAATGCGGGCTGCGGTGCGGCAAACAAGGAACAAACACGGGTTCCACATCAATATTATTATCCATTGAAGGTAACCAAAAAGATTGTTTTAACTCTTCTCTTTGTCATGGTGGAACTCAAGTGAACTTCTTGTCCAAGTTCATGCAACTACTGAAAGGTGGTACTAACTTTTTACCTCTCAAAACAACACCATCATCAAGGGTCTACACATCAGCAGTTTTAACAAATGGTTGAAGCCCAATCTTTCTTTTGGCCAATCCTCGTTGATGACATTTTTGACCCCAATGAGAATCTCATCATCTTCATACACTCTCCTCTACACATCCTCTGAGCATGCATTAGTTTTGAGAATGTCTAGTGCTGCTATAAAGCAACTTTCCACATCATCCTTACCAAAATTTGGCTCTGTTTCATTGTCATAGTCAGCAGACTTTATTCGGCCAATACAACTCACCATAAAAGCACAAGTTTAAAAACAGTTCAGATTAAACTTAATACATATGCAGTTTACATCATTATTTAAAAAAAAAAATATATATATACATTGACATCGCAATAAAAAGCTACCTCCGAAAACAATTAAAATGCATAATTTTCCTCAGTTTAATAGCAGCAACAATATAGCTAAGTATAGCGGTGCAAATTTCAGGCGAAGCTAAACTTTGTAGATGTAATACTCCTTCTTTATAAGAAGTAAAGTGCTTGTGCAGAAGTTTTGGGCATAAAAAGTGCATTCTAAAAGTATGATACAAGGTGCAAAAAAGCAGAAAGTGCACTGTGGATTGGGCAGATTTAGCGTTGCATGGGCAGCATAGAAGTGAGGCATACCAAGTGCCTTGTAGAAGAATGGCCACTAAAAAGTGGATTATGTTTAGTCTCAACCTTGTCAAACACAATCTATATTCTGGGTTGGCAATCCAGGATAGATAAAGTTCCATGCCTGTGATGGTAAAGTTTTGCATGTACCTGATGATTGAACTCATATCAAGTGATCTTTCCAGTCTCAGTTCCTCTCTGTGCGATGCGAAGCTTCATTTGACTATTTGTTTAGATTTAAAAGTAATACTTTCAGGTATGTCAAAAAGATAGCTGTATCCCAGAGTATAAAATATATTTTTGACAAAGGCCAACCATGGGATAGCAAGCATATTTTCTAAGCTAAGGAAATCCGCCAACACCTGCCTTGAGACCTGTGCTGTAGGGTTATGCCATAGCTTTAACCTCAGTAATAAAGAGGCCACATTAATTTGGTCCTCCACAAAGCCCATGCCCAGTTCCAGATGGGAGATAAAACTCTGGGGCATATTGACAAGAACGTGTGATAACCACCGCAAGTTTAGCTTAACACAACTTTTCACATCGCAGTCCATCACGAGGAAAACAACGCCGTGTTAACGTAGCATTCTCAACCTGGCATCACCATGCGATAGTCCCACGATAACGCGTCAAATGATCGCGTTAAAAATAACGCGACGCTGAAAAAATGCGAAACACCAACGCGAATAAAGTTGCGATGAGGCCAACCAAGAAAAAAAAAACAGCGACAACCAGCGATAGGCCTGCAATTCCCACGCGTCTGGCGGGAAAATGCACCATAAAAGCTGAACAAGAAAAACACACAATAAACAAATCAAACTGCGCAGCAACATGGATGCACCCGGTACGAGTGCCCAGGTCAACGCGAACCCCACAAGCCCCACAGACCACCATCAAGGAACCTCGGGGTCGGGGAAGGCCAAGGAGAAGAGGAAGAGGAAGACGGGATACAGTCCACAGGAAAACCCGATCGTCGTCACGGAGGTGACAGAGCACCAATAACAACTGTCCGTCACCACCACCGTGTCATTGGCAATACAGACGGAAAAATGGCGTTCCATTGTGAATGCAGTCGGAGTGCCAAGGAGGCCAAGATTCGCTGGCACGATGTGAAAAGCCAAACCAAGCAGAAACCCGCTGCCAACAGGAAGGCAGCAAAGGCGAATGGAGGTGGGAGTCCTGCGCCACAGGAGGAGCTGGAGCAAATGGTGGCCACAGTCATCAGTGTGGAGACGGTGCAAGGAGTCGGGAGTCCGGACACTGCTCGACATGACCTGACACAACAGCAACAGGGTGAGTAACGAACAGGGACTGTGGGGACGGGGGGAGGTGGGCACAATGGCACACATGCACAACGACGTGTAGCACACTGCACACCCACAATAACCCTGGGTCATGTCCCTGATCCCCGTGGCACACTGCAGCACACATACAAACATCAAGTAGGCCCCCGTTCACCATGTGCCCAAAGGGGTCCCACCCCACACATCACCAATTACACAACACACACATGCACCTGTGCGAAACACAGCAAAGATGCGTATGTGAGAGCCACACCGACAATGCAAGTGACACCACATGACCAGCAGCATGGCTGGAGTACAATCACCATGACACTGTGCACGCCACGAGACTGAGGTGGCTGAGTGTGGACCACATCCGGAAAGGAGCAGGTCACACTCTGACACATCCACCTGCACAAACAACCACTGATGTCAACAACACATCTGCAGACAAACAATGCACAAGAGTACAATAACCGTCCAAGAGCACAAATGACCCAAGTCGCCAACATCACAGCACCTCAAAAGCACAAAAGCCAAAGGCACACCGCCTCCAAGGGATAAGGGGCAGCAAAATC
Organism: Calotriton arnoldi; assembly: GCA_963921515.1. NCBI lineage: Eukaryota > Metazoa > Chordata > Amphibia > Caudata > Salamandridae > Calotriton > Calotriton arnoldi. The sequence continues at coordinate 637,057 of CAWUFW010007480.1, read as the reverse complement.
ACAGCTGCAGGTGCGACTCCCACACAAAGCAGCACACACACATAGCAATTACAGCACACCCACATGGACAACAATGTGGTACACAGTCCAACACCTACACTGCAGAACAGAGGACACAACTGGGTCCGCCTGTGCATAGAAAATGGCCAATCACATCTGACATAGCAGGAAACTGTGAGATGCAAATGTACATGTACAACCTCACCTACGTCATGTAGTCCAAATGTCCACTGTCCCGCATCAAATAGTCCGCCCCTCCCAAACAGTCACATTGTACATTGTCATGAAGTCTGAATGTAAACTCGAACAATGCGGCAACATACATGCCAACACAATGTCAACAAGCATCTCCCCTTCACATTGCAGAGGGACAAACAACACCTCCAGCAGAGCAGACCAGACAACTCTACAGTGATGCTGAAGAGGACCACCACACTTCCGACACCTACGCCCCACAACAGTCCATGGACATCTTAGGCAATCGACCTCCAGGAGCAGGGCAGCACCGATGCATCGAGGATACCCCACCCCCTGCACAGACAACACAGCTGGACGCACCCACCACCCTGGCTGGCTCCCAGCAGCCCACCGAAGCACACATCGCATTCCAAGGCCACGTGTCAGACTGCCAGAAGGGGGTGGCCGAACACCCCCTTCTGGTACTACCTGGTACTACCTCATGGAAGCCGAACCAGATCACATACGTGGGTGTCTAAGTCCCATCAGGGACCACCTACACTCCCCAACGGAGACCCACACTGCGACAGAGACACATGCCTTTGCACATTTCCAGTACTGAACCACACCCAGAGCCATGGGATGATCATCCACACCCCCACGCTGGACTGGCGTACGCCGGCCAGTTCACTCCTCTTACGTATTGAGTGGGGGACAATAAAGCTACATGTTCAGTGTCCCACCCGCTGCCTGCGGTGACATGGCTGCGTCCTCTGTACACGGCACAATGTAATGTTGTAGTGCCCGGGGCACAAATGCATACATCATGAGCACACGGACACACTCAGATAGTTCGTTGAACTGGCCACGGGCACGTGCGCTCGACACCTTTATTGGCATGGTCACATATACAGTGACACATGTGCTGGATGTGTGTGGGGTGAGTGTACGCCAGCCCTCCTGGAGTCGTTGGTGCTGGCAACAACTTGAACAGTGATCACAATTAAAGAGGAAACAGAAAACACCAGCAATACAGAAATAACTGTGAAGCATCATGGTGATAGCAGGAGAAAGTAGTGTTCACCCAACATGCAAGCAGAATGGTCCATGATGTATGGTGCACTGAGTTAGTGTCACCTGAAGAGCTGAGCAGGGTATCAAGCTGAAGATGGCACCCACGACTGGTGTGAGCAACTCTGATAGTCTGGCAGTAAGACACTTACGACTCTGGCACCTGTTGTTTGGAGTTGGTCCTGACGGTGGTGGCGTGTGCATCCTGCGGTGATGCAATGTCCGGGCAGGCCAGGACTCGATTTTATGTGTGAGCCCAGGTGGGCTGCAGTTGAGGCCGGAGGCAGCGGACAGCACAGGGCCACAGACACATGGCCTTGATGACCCCCAGTCCATCGACCCAGAGGCCATCCAATATGCTATCAGACAGGGGCCATGACTTGAGCTGCACAGAGTTAGTGGCCCCGGATGCACTGCGGCCGGCACAGGCACACTGCCACGGGATGGTGACTCACGTTGCAGTGAGATAGGGCCACGCGAGGTGAGCGGGTCCTCGTCGATGTCGAAGCTGAATGTAGCGGAGGTTTGCGGGGGACAGTGGAAGGTGTCCTCCAGGGCATGATACAGAGGGCAGAAGCCGGCCGGAAGCGGCAAATGGAGGAGTGGAATGCTACAGCCTTGTTTTTGCCATAAAGTCAGTATCACCGACATGATGATGAAGACAAGCCCCAGTCCATAGACTCAGTCGCCACCAAAGTTCAACCAGAAAGTGTCCATGGATGTCGGGGAACAGACTTAGTGGCACCGGAGCTGAAAGGGGATGCAGTCTGCGATGAAGCCAGTACATTGATGTCAAGTCTGCCATAAATGATTCATGACTGAATTCCCAATGTGTGACCTACTCGACCGCAGTGTAGGCCGAATGCGTTGTCATCAAGAGCCCACAGACACGTGTGGTTGGGATGCAATGCACATACTTTGTGTCACCACATCAAAGGGAGTATAGTGATATAAACTCAGCCATAAAGTGTGTACACGGCCTTTGTGTAATCAAGACTAAGTTCCAAATGTGTGACCTACTTGACCGCAGTGTAGGCCCGAGGCAGCGGTCAGCAGGGGCCCACAGCCACGTGTCGTTGGCCCGCGATGCACAAGGTTGGTGACACCAGGGCAGTTGTCGGCAGTGTTCGAACACCTCCGTAACGATGGTCCTTTTCTCCTCCGGACTGAACCGCGTCTTCCTCTTACTCGTCTCCCTGCGTACAATGATATGAACTCCGCCATGCAGAAATCACGGATCTGTTCAACATGTGTGACCTACTAATCCGCAGTGTAGGCCGAAGGCGTAGTCATCAGGGGCCCACAACTTGTGTGGTTGGGATGCTATGCACAGAGTTGGTGGCACCACATCGAAGGGAGTACAGTGACATAAACGCTGCCATGAAGTGTGTACTCTGCCATAGCATAATCAAGACTCAGTTCCAAATGTGTGACCTACTTGAGCGTAGTGTAGGCCCGAGGCAGCGGTGGAGTACGTCAACGAAAAAGGAGTAAAGCGGGCCTGTGTCGCGGAGGCCGTGATGGTCTGAGGAGGCTGTGAAGGTCGTGGGCCTCGGGCTTGGAGCTTGCGCCGGCACGTGGTGGGCCCTCTTTGACACACGCCGGTGTCGGCAGGTGAGCAGTGAGGCCTGGCTGCGCAGGGGCGGGCAAGACGGGTCCGGGGACCAGCGGCCCAGGGTGCAGCAGGCGCACAGGATCGCAGGCCACACCGCTCACGGCGACGGCCTTGTGGCGGGGTGGGAGGCGCCGCCCTGGCACACACGTTGGGCATTCCTGAAGAGAACCGTGCCCAGAGCTACGTGCTTTTTATTCACACCCCTGCGCTGGCCTGGCGTACGCCGGGCCAGCCCACTCCGCACACGCTTACAGGGGGGGACGTCACAAGCTACATTTCCGCGATCTTCCCCACTGGCTGGGGTGACATGGTTGCGTCCACTGTCCACTACACTCCAAACACCAGCAGTGCATGTAGACATGGCTATGTCTGTGGTCTGCATACTGCAGTCTGTCCAGCACATCTCCACCACACTTGGCATTGTGTACATACTCATTCATGGGTCACTTGCCTCCTTCGCTCATGCCTGGTTCCCACCTCTCCCCACATTCCGGTATTGTGTGGCTGAGGTGCCGTGCCGTTGATGGCACATGTACATGGCTAACCAAGGTTGCCACAGTAAGTTGTGCTGTCGTGTCTCGTGGGGGGGCATGTTGTTTGGCATGTTGTATGTGATTTTGTGACGTGTGCAGTGCCAGAGTTGTGAGTTGCATGATTGTGGGGTTGAGGTGTGTGATGTGTCCATTTGGTACTTGCCAACGAGCAGTGCATTCCCATGGGTGCCATCCTGGAAGCGCTGGTTGATGTTGGACTGTCGGTAGATGAAGGGATCATGCACACTGCCTGGGTAGTTGGCTATGACATTGGTGAGGAGTCCCCTGTGGTCCACTATTGCCTGCACGTTGATGGGATGCGTGTGCTTTCTGTTGCGGTAATTGTGTGCGGTGTTGGCAGGGGGCACAAGTGGGACAAGTGTGAAGTCGATTGCCCCCGACACATGCGGGGATCCAGCTATGGCGTATAGTCCTTGCTTGGTCTCCAGCTGTTCCTGCGCATTGTGGGGGACGTATGGGTGCTGGGGTCCCTAGCTGGTGAGGGCATCCAGGACAGGTGTGAGGAACTTGGATGGGGCTGGCTGTGAGATTCCTCCGACTCGGGAGGTTGTTGTTTGGGAGGATACCAGAGGCCAACAGGTGCAGCACAGCCAGCAGCTTTGTCTGTGGAGGGATGTTGGTTGTCCGCTGTGTTGGTACCGTCAGCCTGTGGGCAATGATGTTCAGGATGTGGAGGATGGTTGTCCTTTTGGGCCTGTAGTGGGCATTGGCATTGTCTGGTGTTAGGTCTGTGGGGCTGGTGCATTTCCTGAAGGTCCGCTGTCTTTGTCTGCGCTGCTTCTGTGGTGGTCCGGGAGAAGGGGAGCGGGGGGCGGGGTCCGTTGGGGAGGTGGCGGTCCTGGGGGTGGGGGCGGTGGATGTTGTTGCCCTCTCGGGGCTCCGGGGTGCATGGTGAGTGGCTCCATGGCATCTGTTGTTCTTCAGGTGTGGCTGTGGGCTGGGCTCCCTTTTCTTGTGCAGGTTGACGTCCGACTTTGCACCAGGTCAGAGCAGGTGTTAATTTCCTGCTGGTAACGCGCCGTATTGCCTGTTTTGTGTTCCTATCGCCAATGTGGCTGGTCGTTGAGAATGTTGCGTTGTGGTGTTGTCGCGGCTTTTTGCTCGGGAACGCCTACTCTGCATCTCATTAGCGTTAGTTGCAGGGGTCATCTGTGACAATGTTTTTTGCGACTGCTTTCGCAGGAAAACTGGTGTTATGGGCTGTTAGCACCAGCTTGTGAATGGGGCGATAACTTTAGCGCGACTTTGGATGCGTTAAAGTGCTGATAACTCGGCGATAGCTCCTTGAGAATATGCCCCTCTATGTACTTTTTGGAATGGCTAAAAGCCTGCACGAAAATCTGTTTTCAGCTACCTGTAATTTCCAGGGGGCGCATAGCCCCAGACTCCAGCACCATATTTGCCAGCTGAAAGGCGCTTCCATTTGTAAAGCTGGGTCATCTCCTTGATTGGCTTGCTGGCCTAGTCTCTTGGCAAATCTAAAGATTGTGTTGGAGGCTGCCCCCATTTTTGCACTCTCTGGCTTATTAGCCTGTCCCATGTCCCATTCACCTCCAACAGTATCCCTAAGTAATTAAAAACAGGTACCTTTTCAATGGGAGTCCCCCCTATGTAAAAGTTTTTAGATTTAGTGTTTTTCAGGCCACAGGTATAATGAATGTTTAGGGCCCTAAGGGTCTGATTACAAGTTTGGCGGTCTTACTGGAATACCACCACAGTGGTGGTCCCAAGAAGACCGCCGCGTTGGCGATCTACCGCCCACCCACCATATTACGATTCCACCACTGGGCCAGTGGTGGTGTTTCAGATGACGGGGAATATTTTTTCATATGAGTCGATGCTGGTGTGTATATTTTGACTGCACAAGTGTTAAATGTACGCAAATGCATGGCACATGAAAAAATACATACTGCCAGCACTTTCCCATTGCTGGAGTCCAGGCCATATGTGCCCAGTCCACTCAATGGGTAAATACTGAAATTCCGGTAATGTTCCAAGATAAGAACTGCATACCCCGGCAATCTGAAGTGGTGTTTGAAACCTGGGTGTTTGCCCCGGAATCTGATATGGCCGCAACAACACCATTTTCCCCTGTGTGTAGTCAGTCATTGTCCTCCAGACCGGAGAGGACCTGAAACCTGTTATCTAAAGGTAAATGAGAAATTGATTGAAGATTATTTCGGATTTGGTTGAATCCATAAGGCAAGATGTTATTCAGGGTGGCTGGAGCTAGGTGCTTGTAAAAGAAACCCAGTGGCAATATCCTTATGGAACTTGATTTTGTTAGGCCAGCCTTTGCTTGTTCTAAAATATCCCCAGCAACTTTAGGTTTTTGAAAGTTAATGATTACAGTATCCCTTGGGTAGCTCCTATTCAGAGAGCCAATTAGGGGCACATTAGTCAGCACAATGAGGTAAGGTCAGGAAGCTGGGGGAAGGTCAATCACCGGGGAGAGAGGCCAGGTTTATGGAAGTTCTTCCTGGCTGACTTCCGGACTGTGTCGGAGCAGCTGAAGGCCTGCCCTTTTGAGATATCAAATAAGAAACTGCTCCTTGGATTGTAATCAAATTTTGGGTATCGACACTGCCGCTATCTCCACTGGCCGCAGTACAGATTACAGCTTGCATGGCAGAAAGCGAAGTTGCGATGGCACTTGCAGACGTTTGCAAAGGGGGAGGGTCAACTGTTCTGTGTGGCTGGGTTTTCCTTGTATTTGCAGAGCAACTTTCTGTTTGTTTCACTAGTTTATCTAAGCTGGCCTCGATGAAAGTAAGCTGATCATAAATGGGGTGTGATTTGTCATCTAAAAGGTCACTGATGTGCCTACTTATGGTGTCCCAAGGAAAGACAGCAGGAGGTAATATTGATGCTAAATTGCTCTGCCTGAGTGCATCCAGTGCTTGTATAGGGATAGTTGATTTCTGTTTGGGCTCTCTTTTCCTGCCCTTTGCTCGTGGTCCCAAGTCTGGTGAACTGGCGGGAATGGTCAAGCAATGTTTTGGATCTGACCCCTTTATCGTACCAGGCCGAGAAGACCAGAATCTTCAGAGCTTGCCCTCACAGGTGTTTTTGGCAGGTTAGCAGAGTGGTTTGGGGCAACAGTGGTGTCAACAATTTCCAATACATTAGGTCTGAGTGGGGGAGTTAAAGGCAGTTGAGGTACAACAGAGCCCTCAGTCATGAGGTATGTCGCTGTTCTGTCAAATTTATTTAGTTGGAAACTAGATACACTGCTCTCACCAAAAAACTGTCTATGGTTGTGCATGAATGTGTTTGCATGTCTTTACTAGCCACTGGGTTTACCGTTCTTTCCCCCATTTCAACCTCAAAGGAGAAGAATTACATTTCCAATCAAATACTTTAAAATGCCTTAAGATGTAGCCAGGGGGTTCTCAATAAGGTGATAAGGAAAATCCAAAAGCCAAGAGAGTAGGCCTGGCCTGGCGTCTGTTGGTCTATGCCAGGCTAAGACGGGCCCTACTTGGCTCAGTCTTTGCCTTGGGCACATCCTGCGCTGTGTGGAAGCGGCCGCGCTTTTTTAGTGCGTCAGGGTCACGTTGACGAGGCCCGCCCCTCTGAAAGTGTGGAAGGCTGGCAGATGAAGTCCCAACCCAGCCTGAAGCAAGCACAAAGTCCGAAATCACCAGCAGGCTCTGTTTCATTTATGGGCAATCTGGACAGAAAATCAGCCCTAAGATTTCCATTCCCAGGTATGTGTTTAACATCAAAGTTGTAAAGTTGTATTGTAACAATTTGGTGAAGAGTGTAGCAGTGCGTGGTGTGGAATTCTGTTAGACCTGGCATCTTTTGGCATGGCTTCTCTTGACTTTTTGCTTCCTGACCTTCTGTTTTTTACTTCATTTTTGCTGTCTTTAGGACTCTAAGCACTTTACCACTGCTGACCAGTGCTAAAGTGCAGGTGCTCTTATCTAAAATATGATGACAATTGGTTTATCCATGACTGGTATATATGGTTCACTTACAAGTCCCTAGTAAAGTGGTATTCCATATACCCAGGGCATGTAAACCAAATGCTACTAGTTGGCCTGCAGCACTAATTGTGACCTCCGCAGAAGTAGCTTTTCAAATCTCACTCATGGGCGCAGTTTACTGCCACCTCGGCTTGGCATTTCCAACTACTTGCCAAGCATTAAACTCCCTTAAGGCAGGCCCTAGGTAGCCCTAAGGGCAGGGTGTTGTGTAATTAAAAGGTAAGACATGTACCTTTTTGTTTTACATGTCCTGGTAGTGACAACATCCCAAGTTCGTTTTCACTACTGTGAAGCCTGCTCCTCTCATAGTTTAACTTTGGGAATTCCTTAAATACCCTTTTTAAGTGTAATACCTGATTGCAGATGAGTAGCTGCTTTATATTTTATATCATTGGATTGGTAATGACAAATCCTCTTTAGTGGTAAGGTTGGATCTGATATTACTAGTCTAGAAATGCTACTTTTAGAAAGTGGGCATTTCTCTGCTCTTAGCTCTCTTTTTGTGCTTTACAGCCTGTCTCCAATACACATCTGGGGTGGGGTGATAGCCACAATTTGTGCATTCCTTTTAGACAGCCACAAGTGCAGGACACTCAGTTGCATCTGCATACTGATGGGTCTTCCTGGGCAAAAGGGAGTGGAGGAGCACACACGCATACCTGAATAGGTAGTGGCCTGGCCTCACACAAAACACTAATTTACTTCCCACCGATAGGCTGGCAGACAGAGCTGGGCTAAAAGAGACTTGTGCACCACAAAGGCTTTGCTTTGTAGTCACCTTCGCTCCAAGGAAACCTTTGGGTATAAGTATTGGGTCTATGACCCCCCTCTCACTAGTTCACTTCAGGGTCCTAAGGGGGCTCTGCCAAGACGAGGAACAGTGTTACAGGGAGGACCACCACTTTGCTTACTGCTTTGCTGTGTTGTCCTGCTGCATGCTGATTACTGGGCTACAGGAGAGACTGCTACTTTGCTACCTGCTCTACTGTGTTGGTCTGCTGCCTGCTGCCTCTAACCTGGGCTGTTAGAAGGACTGGATCTGTTCTCTAAAACATTTTGCAACCTATGTAACTCCAAGGGATTGTTGGCTTGCCCCCTGTCCAGGAAATCTCAGGGCCATCAAAGATTTCATTGGCACAAACAACCACTGCTAGGCTCTACTAATCTGGAGTCTGACTCTGCCTGATTTACCCTCAACCAATACTGGGCGTTCACAGAGTGTCATCAGCTGCTTTTGGCCATCCACATGCATTAGCGTGGTGCACCGATCAAGAACCACCATGTCTGACTGTTCGAGCTCAGACCATTGTGTTTGTTGACTTTACTGAAGCCGCAGCACCTGAACACAGTCCAGCGCGACCCGGCGCACTGTGCACGTACCAAGGAAAGACGGGCGTCTGCTCACCGTGACTCCAATCATCGCATCGTATCCAGCAAGGGGAGACTCCAGCAATGCAGGTCCTGATCCCGAGGCTGATAGCACTGCTGCAATCCCCCGAGAAATGTACTGTTTAATCTTGGACTTACGAGGTCCCTGCCCCCCACCAGTGCTCTAGCTGGCGACCCCGAACGGAGCGAGTTGATTACTATACAGCAAACTTGACAGTGCATTTTAACTGTAATAACTTTGGAAGCATTGCTTCGCCCTGAGCCGGGGAGAAAATCAGTTCCTGATCCACGACGTGGATCACTGTGATTTCCCTAGCATAACCTTAAAGAACCTACTAAAAACGCAAGGACTCTTTCAGCATTGTACATTCTTGAAGTATTCACAACTTGAGATGCTTAAATGGATTCTTATTGTTTTTATCTTGTTTTGAAGAGTAAAAGAGATACTATTTACATACCTCATTGGGGAGTCTTTTTTTGTGGTGTTTTCACTGTGTTACTGTATCCATATATGCACAACTGCTTTACACATTGCTTCTTATGTAAGCCTGACTGCTCTGTGCCAAGCTGCCAGACAGTGAGCACAGGCTGATTTAAGTGTGTGACTGACTTACCCTGACTAGAATTGTGGTCCGTACTTGGACAGGGTGCATACCTCTGCCAACTAGAGACCCAGTTTCTAACATTGGTGATCAGCAGTGAGGATAGGACTTGTGTTATGCAATACCTGGCAATAGTTTGGTGTACACTACTATTCACATAAAGATCAAAACCAAATTCTTTTTTTCTGATAGGCCATTTTTTGTGATTCCTCTCAAAAATCGAGTCTCAGTTTGGAGAGCCAGCAGCTACATCTGCTGTAAATTAGTTTAAGCTGGAAGCTTTAGAAACCTACACAGTGAACCAACTCAAATAATTTTGCAACCAATTTAAATGTTCTTGACCAAAATGGAAGAGCTTCATAAGGTGCTGAGGGCCTGGATAGAAGCTAGAGATGTAGCAGCTGTAACCCCAGGGGAGGGGGATGAGTTTTTCTCTGAGGACCAAAATCTGAGACTACCTGTCGGGCGAGGGGCCAGCCAGCAAGGAGAGCTGTGTCCCCCCAGATCAGGCAGCAGTGTATCCTCCAAGGGTCTCTCTCCAGAGGAGCTGGAGGACAGGAGGGAAGAAAGTAAGCTCAAATTTTATTTAATAAAAAAAAGTAGGGATTTGTGATCTGTCTGAAGAGTAAACCTTCTGCCCCAAACATAGCAACTAAATTTTTCTATTGCCCAAAAGCATGCAAAATGCTCCTTCTAGGAGCGGCCCGTGCAGGTAAGAGCGGTGGGGCGGGGGGCTGAGTCGACAGACGACAATGAGGGAAAATAAAAGTAAAAAAAGAAAATCACTTACCTTGCACTCGCCGCTCCAAGCATAAGGTAAGTGTTTTTCTTTTTTTAATTTTCCCTCGTCATCGTCTATCGACTCCCCCCCCCCACCTCACCCCACCGCTCTTACCTGCATGGGCCGCTCCTGACTCCTTCTCAATAACAGAGTAGTGCATTTCAGGTTCCCTTAGAACTCCCGAAACATAACATATACTAAGCTCTTTGACTACATTTTTTCGTGAGAACAGCACTTTGTCCATATTTACTTATATCAACTCGGATTACGTACAGAAAGCTGGGATTTCCATTTTCACACATTCAAACGCATTCCGACAATTATCATCCCAAATGAAAGAAACAGATTTTTTAAGCATATTAGACATGCCCTTCATTTTTGTGGCATAGCCAGGAATAAACTTTGTCAATTCACAAATTCTCATAAATGTGCGTAACTCATCTTTATTCTTTGGAGCGCGACAATCTATTATTGCTCTTACTACACCTGGCCTAGGCATAATACCTTCACCAAAACCTAAAAATTCAAAATTCACATTTCTGTTGCTTTACAATAATGCCTCTTTCTGAAAATAACTTGGGAACATTGTGCAAGACCCTGTCATGTTCTTGGAGATTCTTGGCCTAAACTGGAGCATCTTCCAGGAATACTGAAATGCCTTTTACACCACTCAAAAGATGAAACATAATTCTCTGAAACACAGAGACCGGTGATGCAAGGCCAAAAGGCATACAAGAATACTGAAGTGTCCCTATAGGAGAACTGAAAGAGGTAAAATACCTAGAAGATTCTTCCAACTCTACTTGGCGATAAGCAGATGCTAAATCAATCTTCAAAAACCATTCAGCACCACCAATTATTTCTAAAAATTAATTAATCTTTGATGAGAAGATGGGAGGCCACCTAAATTTCCTTGTTAAGACTACGAAAGTCTACACAAATCATCGTGTCACCATTTCGTTTGCGAGCCACAACCAAAGGAGATAGCCATAACAATGCTTCCACTGGCCTAATTTCACACTTCTCTTTCAATAATTTCAACTGCATTTCCAAATCCTCTCTTAAACTGAAAGGCACTGCTCGAATGTTGTGCTTAACTGGTAAGACTCCATCTTTGATCTTACTTCTATATTTAAATGCTAGAACTTTGCCTAGGTTGTCTGGAAACACTTGGAAAATCCTGAACAAGTTTGTCCGGCTGTAGCTGTTTGGTCATTGACAACTATAACCTGATCCTTAGTGCCAGGCCTCAATACCATGCCGAATAACCTTTGGTGAAACCACCCAAGAATATTAAAACCCTTAATAGCCACTTATAGCTTACCTTGAATTCTACATCACTTGAACTCTAGTACATCTTCCAACTTCTACATCAATTTTTCTCATTCATACAAGACTGGAGCCCTCTCAGGAGGAAATAGTTTCCTTTCACCCCACATCTCACAAAACAATGCTGATGTAAGCATCAAAATCCTGGCACCAGAGTCTACTAACAAATGCGGAGTTTTTCCATCAACCACAATATCTACATATGGGTCAATACACTCCAAAGGATTACCCTTCTTAACACCCTTCTCTGAAACTACCACAGCCTTCTCTTAGAATTCCTGAATCAAATGCTCAAATGTGAATCCGGCCCATTGTATTGATCAGAATGACTAACAAGAATTTAAAATGTGATCCTGTTTCTGTTTTTCCACAGGCCACTACAAGGACAACACTTCAGGTTTACTGTACTTATGTAGCAGCCATGAGCAGGGCAGCACAAAACTCTATCTTTTTAGCAAATCCACTGCATGAGTTGAATGTATATTATGAATACTTATTTGATGGGCTTTGTGCTGAATGACTCCTGAGCGTTGGAGTAGTAAGTCAGTATGATTTTAATTTATTATTAAGAATGTTAAAATCCCACTTGCCTTGTCTCATTTTATAAAATGGATGGATACCAAGTGCACCCCTTTTACTTTGATCTCACTTACAGTGACTACCTTTAGCTTTAATTGAGCAGTGCACTAACCCTCACATTAACTTGCTATTGTATTGACTTGGCTCTAGCACTTTAGTTGGTATGGCTGGACTTACCATAGTAAAGCTGTCCTGTCAATATAAAGGTCATCTCAATGTCCAATCAGTTCACTTGAAAATAGGGTTGAGCTTGTAACTTATGTCCAAAATAGCATGGCCCTGATCATGTGTTAAATTTGCTTTGTTTAATACAATGATCTAAACCAACCCTACTATGTTTTTGGTGCACTCCATGGGCCTGTTGCAATGTAGAAACAAGACACTAAGGGGCATATTAGCAAGACTGACGATAAAATTATCGCCGTTTTAGCGGCAGGAAACTGCCGCTAAAACGATTGGCTTGCTAATAAGCGTTATAGAATTCCAATATAAGCCCAGGTTAGATGTGCAGGACATCTAACCTGGGCTTCTATTGGAATTCTATAACGCTTATTAGCGAGCCCATTATCGCCGTTTTAGCGGCAGTTTCCTGCCGCTAAAACGGCGATAATTTTATCGCCAGTCTTGCTAATATGCCCCTAAGTTCTTCATTCCAAGTAGGGCACAATGTGAAAAATCGCTACTTGAACCGGTGTTTCTCTTTGAGACCATTTTAGGATTAGCGCAAATAGATCTCACTCCAGATTTGGTATCTCCCGCTAGGTTCTAACTTGAGGAAATTGAGCGGGCAAAACAGTAAAGTAAGCCAGTACCAGAGCAAAAAATGGCTGCCAAAATATTCTAGTTGCCATTGGTTTTCACAAAACATAAGAAAGAATGAAAAAACAGACCAGATACAATGCTGAAATGGAATTTTCACTGTATGTAGTATGTATTTGCGCCCATTATACTCAGCAATCACTTGGGGGTAGATTTACTAATATTTTGTGCCAGAGTTGCATCATAAATACTCTCTGTGGGATTTGCTTTCCAGTGCAAAACTTTATTTGTTGTCGAAAGTAGCCCTAAACTAGGGGAAAGTGACGCTTTGACTGCTTTAAGTTGCTGTGCATCAAAGGGGTGTACCACGGGTGGTACATGGGTGTTCCCATGCAGCAACCCATTGTTTTGAACTCACAACCCTACTTACTAACATTTGTAGATAGGGCGGCTATGTGCCAAAGCATAATGGGCCCAATTCACAAAGAGCCTCTGCACTCATGGTGGGATATCCGCACTGCAATTTCTCATTACGGAGATCCTCCTAGGACTGTTTATCCTCCACCATGAGTGCGGAGGATCTTTGCGAATTCGTCCCAATGCCTCTTTGAGGTTGGCATTAAAAAGGAGAAATGTTTTTATCTCTCCGAGCATTTTTGACTTTGCACATGTGCTGCACTGTACTGGATTTAGGCCCAGATCTCTGTATTGGGGTGAATGTATAAAATTGTGCTGCATTCTGTCCATCAATTGTTCTTTTTGCATTTGTCACCCTCAGTGGGACGGGTATGCCCAGAAGTGGGTCCCGTGCTCTCCATGCCACTGGAGTCAAGCTAGCCTGGCTGATGAGGGGTGGAACCCCAAAACCTGCCCTAGGATGCTTGTTTCCAGTCCAGGGAGGACCTGGCCTGGCAGTTCGGGCTGGACTGTTCCCATTGGGCACAGTGTCAAGACTGATTTGCATATGGCGTGGTTCAAACTGGAATGGCATGGGTAGCAAAAAACGATGGATTTAGGCCCAGATCTCTGTACTGGGGTGAATGTATGACATTGTTGTGCATTCTGTCCATCAATTGTTCTTTTTGCATTTGTCACCCCGAGTGGGACGGGTATGCCCAGACGCGGGTCCCGTGCTCTCCATGCCACTGGAGTCAAGCTATCCTGGCTGATGAGGGGTGAAACCCCGAAACCGGTCCTAGGATGCTTGTTTCCAGTCGAAGGAGGACCTGGCCTGGCAGTTCGGGCTGGACAGTTCCCATTGGGCACAGGGTCAAGACTGATTTGCATATGGCTGGGTTCAAACTGGAATGGCATGGGGAGCAAAAAAACGATGGATTTATGCACAGATCTCTGTACTGGGGTGAATGTATGACATTGTTCTGCATTCTGTCCATCAATTGTTCTTTTTGTATTTGTTACCCCGAGTGGGACGGGTATGCCCAGATGTGGGTCCCGTGCTCTCCATGCCACTGGAGTCAAGCTATCCTGGCTGATGAGGGGTGATACCCTGAAACTGGTTCTAGGATGCTTGTTTCCAGTCCAGGGAGGACATGGCCTGGCAGTTCGGGCTGGACTGTTCCCATTGGGCACAGGGTCAAGACTGATTTGCATATAGCTGGGTTCAAACTGGAACGGCATAGGGAGCTAAAAAAAACAATGGATTTAGGCCCAGAGCTCTGTACTGGGGTGAATGTATGACTTTGTTCTGCATTCTCTCCATCAATTGCTCTTTTTGCACTGTACAGCACACATTCAAAGTAGGAAAAGATTTAAAGCTTGTCTAAGCATAGTATTTTGTGTTGGAAAGGTATCCTCAAGGGCAAAACCTACACTAGACATCACACAAATGCCTTTGTACTATGTTGCAAAGGTTTGTGCGTGCTGCTAGGCAGTAGATATGGCGCTGTCCTGCTTACTTCCTCTCACACAACACAGTGCAGCAACTTTGAATGGTGTGCTGCGTTGCGTGGTGTTAGACTTGGCATCTTTGGTGTGTTTTTCCCCTGTCTTTTTTGCTTCTGACCTCCTGTTTTTGACTGTGTGCTGCAATTTGCTTTTGCTGGTTTTAGGACTCTGGGCTATTTACCACTGCTAAAGTGAAAGTGCTCCCTTTGTAAAATGTATCTATAATTGTTTTCTCCATGATGTGCATATGTGATTTACTAGTAGGTCCCTAGTAAAATGCACCAGATGTGTCCAGGGCCTTTAAATCAAATGCTACTAGTGGGCATGCAGCTCTGATTGTGCCACCCACATGAGTATCCCTGCAAACATGCCTCAGACCTGCCACTGCAGTGTCTGTGTGTGCAGTTTTAAACTGCCTTGTCGACCTGGCAAGTGCACCCATTTGCCAGACCCTAACCTTCCCTTTTTCTTCATGTAAGGCACCCCTAAGGTAGACCCAAGGTAGCACCATGGGTAGGGTGTAGTCTTATTGGAAGGTAGAACAAGTACTGGTGTCTTTTACTTGTCCTGATAGTGAAATACTACTAATTTCGTTTTTCATTATTGCAGGGGCAATCTCTCCCATAGGTTATCATTGGAGCTGCCTTGTAACATCTTACAAGTGTAACTTCCAATTGAGACAAGATAGAGATTTGGAGTTTGGGGTCCTTGAACTCACAATTAAAAAATACCTCTTTTAGTGAAGTTGGTTTTTAAATTGCGTGTTTGAACATTCCAGTTTTAGAACTGTCTGTACCTCTGCCTGTCTGTGGAGTCCATGTATGAGGGAGGGTAATAGTTGGGCTATTTGTGTATTCACTATAGACAGTCATACAAAAAGAGCTTAGGTGTGCCCTGCATATCCTGATGGCCCATCACCAGGCTGATGTGTCTTCCTGAGCTAGAGTGGTGGGAGGAGTTGTCCTCATTAAAAGCTGTCTCCACCCCCTGTAGTATGTCTGGAGCCAGGTCAGGGAAAAGCAGCATCTTGTGCACTACAGAGACCTTTCTTTGAAATTTGACTACTTCAAAGGCAGAAACTGGCATAAGTAGTGGAGCTCTGACACCATAACTTCAGAACACTTCTGGACTAAAGGAAATTCTGCCAAGAAGAAGAGCTGGATGCTGTAAGAGGGACTGACACTCTGATGGTAGCTTTGTTGTGCTGGCCTTCTGTTTGCTGCTTCTGTCTTGGGCAGTGAAAGGACCGGACTTTGCTTTCTGTAACCTGCTTCCAAGATTCTCTAAGGGCTTGTGTGTGCTTGCTTCCTCTTAAGAAGTCTCAGGGCCATCAAAGACTTCGTCTGCAGACCCTTGTAGGAGAGTAGGATCTGCCTCTTATGTTGCCCCCACTTTTTTTCTGATGTTTACACTGGTTTCTGGCTATTGTGTGGCTGGGTCCCTGCTAATCAGGGCCCCAGCCTCTCTGTTCTCTCTAAACGATTTGGAGTGCACTCTAGGTGCACTAGTGATTGGATACTGTGGTACCTTATGAGTCCCTAGTATATGGTACCTTAGGTACCAAGGGCATAGGTACTTCACAGGCCTACCAGGGGCTGAAGCATGTATTATGCCACCCCTGGGAAGCAGACTAAATCTGACACCACAGGCCTGCTACTGCAGCCTGGGTGAGGAAGTGCTAGCACCCCTCACTGAGATATAGGTCCCCTATATCTCTCCTGCACACACATTGAGACTTATCAGTCACCCCTAAAGCAGGCCCTATCAATCCTGAGGGCAGGGTGCTTAGTTTCCATGTGAGGGGGTGCCTCTGCCTGAGCAGGGCCCCTCTGCAGCTCTCAGAGTCCATTCTCTGGGGCTGTTTGTGGATGCGGTTAAACCATATACTTTTAAGTGCATTATATCCTCGCGGTAGAATGCTAACTTTGGAATGGCTGCATCAAAACATGTCGTGTTTGGTGTCAAACATCTTGGAATACTACCCCCCGCCAGTCCTGGCGGCGGGAGTAGCATTCCACCCTTCTAGAGGGATAGACATGTACCTACTGTGGAAACGCGGTAGAATCCTGCAGAGCCCTGGCATCACAAAATGGATGCCACCAGTCACAGACACTGGGCTGCCCTCCTGCTGATGACCAACACTCGCAGTGGAGGAAGCCCAACAATAGATATCCGGTCCCAAGGGGTGTGACCACCTCCCAGACAGGGTTTAGTGTATTGGGGCTGGGTGGGTGCACTCTTAGAGTGCTTTGAAGTCCTGCACTGGGGGAGCAGAAGGCTCCTCTGTGCATACCCCAGTTCAAACCGGCTCAGGGGCTACCTGCCCCTGCTCTGGTGCGAAACTGGACAAAGGGAAGTAGGTGTAACCACCCACTCCCCTGACCCTCCCATAGGTGGGGTCATAGAGCTAGTCCCTCCCTTTCTTTTAGCATAAGAGGGGGAACCTGTGCATTGCAAACTAGATTTCCCTGGATGACGCTCTGAAGAAGAATCCCGGACCTTCGACGTTCCACTACCTTTGGAATACTGAAGAATCTCCTTGGAGTCAAGGAGTGACTCCCCTGCTTGGCAGGCACCAAAAACTACAAACAACGGTCGCAAACTACGCCGCTCCCGCCGGAGTCCGAAGTCCCTGCAGCCCAAGAAGTGGATTTCCTGACTTCTCAAAGGCCATCGTGAGTCCCCAGCGAAGTTGAGGCCAGTGGACCCTAAGAGTGATGAGGAACCACGACCCCTGGGTACTGTGCACTATTGTCGAGTGCAACCCCTTCACAACATTCTACGAACTTGTGCTTTGGACCACGTTTGGTCCTAGCCTCCAGCAGGAATCCCTCCGAAGATCAGAGGCCTACCACATCCCGATTGACCGTGGGCCCCTGTTGAGCGAATCCTCCCAAGGCATCTTTGCAATCCCTTGCCAGCCGGCTTGTGGGTCCCCAGAAGACTTTCTAAAGACACCAAAGAGCTCCCCTGATTGCTCCAGGCCTTCCCTGACTTACCCTCGCTGGGTGAGTCCCACAGACCTTGCTGGTCTGCGCCATTGCCTCTTCACACTTTCCCCGAGACTTGCTGTTACCAAGGCTTGTTGGCTCTAATCGAGTCGCTGACACCGCAGTAAGCTGCAGACATTGTGGGACACGCCGAATCCAGCTTCTGGTCATCGTCGTCGCCTCCTGGACCTCGAGGCTGAAGAGTCAAGGTACCCGCGAACAACCTGAATCTTGCAACGACGGTGGGCATCCATCTTCCTTGCCCCGAGTCACTGCCAAGTGACTTTGAACACTGTCCCCTCTGCTTTCAGGTCTTCCATCTTCTGAATCCAGGCTTTGATTCCTCCGGACACTTCTCCTGTCGCCGCAAGCAGCAAGTCTTCACTGGCTCCCATTGAAAACGACGCCGCGACCCGACACCAAAGAACACCTATGCACCCGGCTCCCCTGGGTGAGGTAACTTCAGCACTACGGTGCTCCTGTGGGTGTGGGCCCTAGAACTACTTACCCTGTAAGTGACTTGCTTGTAGCTTCCCTAGAAGTGCCCTAAAACTCTTATTTTCTAAGTGCGACAATTGCGCTGACTCGTACAGGGTTCGCGTCTGTGTTAGACACACCGCGTCCATCTCCTTTGTAACACTATCTAGAACTGTGTCCTTCGACTCGTACTGAGTCCGATCGGTGTTCGCCTCGAACACACAAGGGGCCTGTAACATCGAGACCTCCATTGCACTGACTCGCACAAGGTTCGCGTCTGTGTTAGACACAGCGCGTCCATCTCCCTTGCAACTCTATCTGTAACCGCGTCCTTCGACTCGTACAAGGACTGATCGGTGTGTTCGCCTCGAACACGCAAGGGACCTTTAACATTGAAATCTCAATCGCGTCTGTGCGCATAGACTCGTACAGGACTCGCACCGGTGCCAGGACACCGCGTCCATCCCCTGTGGGTCTCCTACAACTACCTGGGGTGGTTCTTGGGGGTCCCTCGATTCTAGATGCCCTAGACCTAGGTCTAGCCAAACTAAGATTGTGATATTCGATTGTGCTAAACTTATTTTGATAACATTTGACTTGTACATATGTTCCTGACTTCTAATCTCATAAAGAGATTAGTAGAGAGTGTTTATTAATAAATACATATATATTTGATATATATACCTGTGTGGTGTCTTTTCATTTGGTGATTCAAGAGATTGTGTGGTAAAACAAGCTGCTTTACATTCCTTCAAGACTTAGCCTGAAGGCTGCTCTCCACAGCTACCACTAGGATAGCTTTCTATAAAGGTTGTCTTAAACCTATCTACCATAAGAGTCGAATTGTTCTGGTGCAAGGTGTCCACTTTAATTAGTGAACAGCATATACCAGGCCAACTTCTCACATTGGTGGCAGCGGTGGGATTCCAGCTTGCTATTGTTTTACCAGAAAATCTCTATTTGAATTACTAACTGAAAACCACTATAGGTACTTAAGGTACATATAAAGTCAAGGTTAGTATCAATAAGTTCTACTGAACTTAGAGCTGTGTGCCAAGGGATAGCACACCCTTTCTACAGCTCAAGCTAGTATCAGTAGGCCACAAACTAGTGTAGGTAGTACAACACTGCACAACACTAGAATGTCCTTAAAGGGTGGAACCAGTGGATCCACTCAGCCTCAGTATAAGGACATGGCTTTCTCTGACTTGAGAGCCATGTGTGTTGAAAGACACCTGAAGCTAGGACAGAGTCCCTCCACACTACATCTGATAGATCTGCTAACAGCAGATGATCTTAGATTGGCTCTAGGAGCTAATGGGTCTGAATCAGTGAGTGGGTCAATTACAGTCTCTGGGTCAGATGATGAAAATCAGAATGACCAAGACTCTGTGATTGAAGGGCCAGGCCTCAAGGGGCCTGAAAAGGACAGAGGAATTCTCCCTAAGAGAGCTGACAGAGTGGAGGAGAGGCATAGGTCCCCTTCCAGGGAATCTGACCACTCTTATCACTCTGGCAGAGAATTTGTCCACCAGAGGAACTCATACTTTCCCATAAGAGAGACCTCCTCTGAAAGAATGTGCAAACTGCTGCAGTATGAGGAAGCAAGAGTTGCCCTCAGAACCAAGCAGTTGGCACTGGATAGAGAGGCCTTGGAGATCCAGAGAGCTTCTAGAAGAGAGGGGTTAGAACCCCTTGGTGGCAGCAACAGTGTCCCTAGAGGCAGAGAATCTATTCCAGACCATAGGAACCTGAGCAAGGTTGTTCCTCCCTACCAGAGTGGGGATGATATCCACAAGTGGATAACTGCTATGGAGAGGGCCTGTAGAGTACAGCAGGTCCCCCAAAAGCAGTGGGCAGCAATCTTGTGGCTCTCCTTTTCAGACAAAGGTAGAGACAAGCTCCTCACTGTTAGAGAAGAGGATGCTGATAATTATGAAGTCCTGAAGAGTGCACTGATAGATGGGTTTGGCTTAACCACTGAGCAGTACAGGTTAAAGTTCAGAGACACCCAGAAGGCACAGACTCAGGACTGGACTGACTTTGTAGATTGTGCAACCAAGGCTCTGGAGGGTTGGCTGGTTGGTAGTAGGGTTACTGATTTCAAGGGATTGTATAATCTGATGATGAGAGAACAGATCCTTAATAATTGCCAGAACCAGTTGTTGCATCAATACCTGGTGGACTCAGATCTGACCTCTCCCCAAGAATTGGGAAAGAAGGCAGACAAATGGGTCAGAACCAGGGTGAGGCAGAAACCCCAGAACCAAGGGGTGACACCAAGAAGCAAGATCCTAAGGGCTCTGAGAAAGGTGGGGATAAGTCAAAAGACCAGAAGTCTTCACAAGGGCCCCAAAAATCTGCATCT
Source organism: Calotriton arnoldi (assembly GCA_963921515.1). NCBI lineage: Eukaryota > Metazoa > Chordata > Amphibia > Caudata > Salamandridae > Calotriton > Calotriton arnoldi. Next base: position 616,469 of record CAWUFW010007480.1, on the reverse strand, counting down.
GGTGGGGAGTCACAATCCAACAAGGGAAAAGGCCAAAAGAAGCCCTGGTGCAAATTCTGTAAACAGAAAGGGCACTGGACTTCTGATTGTAACAAGTCCAAAGACCAAACCACCACCACTCCTGCCCCTAAGGCAACTGTTCCCCCTAGCTCAGCTACTGGTGGAGGTGGTACTCAGAATAAGGGTGTAGTAGGGTTGACCCTGGGTTCTGAAGTGGACTCTGACCTAGTCAGAGTGCCCACTCAGGCAATGCTGATTTGTGAGGGAGACCTTAATATGTCCTTGCTAGTAAGTCCCAGTAACCTGGGCAAATACAAACAGCAGCCTGTAATAAATGGCAAACAGGCTTTGGCATTTAGGGACACAGGTGCTAGTGTCACCATGGTGGCAGAGGATCTTGTGGACCCTGGACAGATCATCCTGGGCGAAATGTACCAGGTGACCAATGCAAGCAATGTCAGGACCAACCATAGTCTGGCAGTTGTGAATTTCTCCGGGGAGGGGTAACTGGCCTCAAGAAGGTTGTAGTCAGTGCAGACCTCCCTGTCGAATGTCTATTGGGCAATGATCTAGAGACTTCAGCCTGGTCTGAAGTAGAGTTATGGACTCATGCTGAGATGTTGGGCATCCCTGCAGAGGTATTTGCTGTGACCAGGTCACAAGCAAGAATGCATAACACTGAACCATCTCTGGATCCTGGAACAATGGACCAGATGCTTCCCAAGAGGAGGAGCAGTAGGGTAAAGGCAGTGCCTTCCCCTCTGTCTCAGATCACAGATTCACCCCCAGAGGGAGGTGAAGCAGATCCTGAAGAAGGAACTGCCCCAGAGGGACTTGAGCCTGATCAGGTTGAGTTCTTGGGGGCAGGGGGCCCTTCTAGGGAAGATCTGAGTAAGGAGCAACAGTGCTGCCCCTCTCTTGAACCCCTCAGACAGCAGGCTGCTGCTGAGGCTGCTGGGAGTGCTAGTGGGTCCCATAAAGTTTATTGGGATGAGGGACTCCTATATTCTGAGGGTACAGATCCAGCCCCTGGAGCCACCAGGAGGATGGTAATACCTCAGAAGTTTAGGGGTTCCTCTTGACCCTAGCACATGACATCCCTTTAGCAGGACACTTGGGCCAAAACAAGACCTGGGACAGGCTTGTTCCACATTTTCATTGGCCACATATGTCAGAGGACACAAAGGAGTTTTGTCGCTCCTGTGTCACATGCCAAGCCAGTGGTAAGGCAGGTGGCACAACAAAGGCCCCCCTGATACCACTACCTGTGGTGGGGGTACCCTTTGAAAGGGTAGGGATTGACATTGTTGGTCCCCTTGACCCTCAAACTGCACCTGGGCAGAGGTTTATCCTGGTGGTAGTGGATCATGCCACCAGGTACCCAGAAGCAATTCCCCTGAGGACCACCACAGCCCCTGTGGTGGCAAGAGCCCTCATTGGAGTTTTCTCCAGAGTGGGTTTCCCAAAGGAGGTCATTTCTGACAGAGGTACCAACTTCATGTCAGGATATCTGAAAGCAATGTGGAAGGAGTGTGGTGTAACTTATAAGTTCACCACCCCCTATCACCCACAATGCAATGGGTTGGTTGAACGTTTCAACAAAACCCTGAAGGGAATGATTAAAGGACTCCCAGAGAAGCTTAGGCGGAAATGGGACCTTCTTCTTCCTTGCCTGTTGTATGCATACAGAGAGGTTCCACAGAAGGGGGTTGGTTACAGCCTATTTGAGCTTCTGTTTGGGCATCCTGTGAGAGGTCCATTGTGTTTGGTAAAAGAGGGCTGGGAGTTACCTCTCAAGCCCCCCAAAAAAGATGTGATGGACTATGTACTTGGTCTCCGCTCCCGGATGGCTGAGTACATGAAAAAGGCAACCAAAAACCTGGAGGCCAGCCAAGAGTTGCAAAAAGCTTGGCATGACCAAACGGCTGTACTGACTGTATACCAGCCAGGACAGAAAGTGTGGGTGTTGGAGCCTGTGGCCCCAGCAGCCCTCCAAGACAAGTGGAGTGGCCCCCAAACAATAGTTGAACAGAAGGGAGAGGTCACCTATCTGATGAATCTTGGAACTCCCAGGAGCCCCCTGAGGGTGCTCCATGTCAACAGATTAAAGCCATATGTTGACAGGGCTGACATGGGCTTGCTCATGGCAACTGATGAGGAACAGGAGGAGGAGAGTGACCCTCTCCCTGACCTGCTCTCGCAGAACCCTGATGATGGGTCAGTAGATGGTGTTGCTTTGGCAAGCAGCCTCACTGACCATCAGCAAACTGAGTGCAGACAAGTTCTGCAACAGTACAGACATATGTTTAGCCTGACCCCTAGTCAGACTTCCTGGTGCACCCATGAGGTGGACACTGGAGACAGTCTGCCTGTCAAGAATAAAATCTACAGGCAACCTGACCATGTCAGGGACTGTATCAGGACTGAAGTCCAGAAAATGTTGGAGCTAGGTGTAATTGAGCCTTCAGATAGCCCTTGGGCTAGCCCAGTAGTCCTGGTACCCAAGCCTCATACCCAGGGTGGTAAGAAAGAAATGAGGTTTTGTGTAGACTACAGAGGCCTCAATGCAGTCACTAGGACTGATGCCTATCCCATACCAAGGGCAGATGAGCTGATTGATACTTTGGCCTCAGCCAAGTATCTAAGCACGTTTGACCTAACAGCTGGCTACTGGCAGATCAGATTAGCTGATGATGCAAAAGCCAAAACAGCATTTTCGACCCCTGGTGGGTCACTACCACTTTGTGGTGATGCCCTTTGGATTGAAAAATGCACCTGCCACTTTTCAGAGGTTGGTGAATAAAGTTCTGACAGGGATGGAAACTTATTGCTCAGCTTATCTAGATGATATTGCTGTCTTTAGTTCCTCCTGGCAGGATCACCTGGTCCACCTCAGGAATGTTTTGGAGGCCCTGCAGAAAGCAGGCCTCACTATCAAGGCCACTAAGTGCAAGATAGGGCAGAGACAGGTTGTATACCTGGGCCACCTTGTAGATGGAGGCCAGGTTCAGCCTTTACAGAGCAAAATCCAAACCATAATGGAATGGGTTGCTCCAACCACCCAGACACAGGTGAGAGCCTTCTTAGGCCTGACTGGGTACTATAGGAGGTTTGTCAAGGGATATGGATCTATAGTGACCCCCTTGAATGATCTGACCTCAAAGAAAATGCCAAAAAGGTTCAGTGGACAGCTAGCTGTCAGAAGGCATTTGAAGACCTAAAGCAGGCCATGTGCACTGCCCCCATCTTACAGAGTCCAGACTACACCAAAAAGTTCATTGTCCAAACAGATGCTTCTGAGCTGGGTGTGGGAGCTGTACTGTCTCAACTGAATGATGAAGGTCAAGACCAGCCAGTAGCTTTTATTAGCAGAAGGCTGACCCCTAGAGAGAAACGTTGGTCAGCTATAGAGAGGGAGGCCTTTGCTGTGGCGTGGGCCCTGAAGAAGCTGAGGCCATACTTGTTTGGTACTCACTTCATAGTTCAGACTGACCACAAGCCCCTCCTATGGCTTAAGCAGATGAAAGGTGAAAACCCAAAACTTTTGAGGTGGTCCATTTCCCTACAGGGGATGGACTATACAGTGGAACATAGACCTGGGACCCAACATGCCAATGCAGATGGACTCTCAAGGTATTTCCACTTAGAACACAAAGACTCAACTGGTCAAGGTTAGTTTAGTGTACCTGCGTTTGGGGGGGGGGGTTGTGTAGGAGAGTAGGATCTGCCTCTTATGTTGCCCCCACTTTTTTTCTGATGTTTACACTGGTTTCTGGCTATAGTCTGGCTGGGTCCCTGCTAATCAGGGCCCCAGCCTCTCTGTTCTCTCTAAACGATTTGGAGTGCACTCTAGGTGCACTAGTGATTGGATACTGTGGTACCTTATGAGTCCCTAGTATATGGTACCTTAGGTACCAAGGGCATAGGTACTTCACAGGCCTGCCAGGGGCTGAAGCATGTATTATGCCACCCCTGGGAAGCAGACTAAATCTGACACCACAGGCCTGCTACTGCAGCCTGGGTGAGGAAGTGCTAGCACCCCTCACTGAGATATAGGTCCCCTATATCTCTCCTGCACACACATTGAGACTTATCAGTCACCCCTAAAGCAGGCCCTATCAATCCTGAGGGCAGGGTGCTTAGTTTCCATGTGAGGGGGTGCCTCTGCCTGAGCAGGGCCCCTCTGCAGCTCTCAGAGTCCATTCTCTGGGGCTGTTTGTGGATGCGGTTAAACCATATACTTTTAAGTGCATTATATCCTCGCGGTAGAATGCTAACTTTGGAATGGCTGCATCAAAACATGTCGTGTTTGGTGTCAAACATCTTGGAATACTACCCCCCGCCAGTCCTGGCGGCGGGGGTAGCATTCCACCCTTCTAGAGGGATAGACATGTACCTACTGTGGAAACGCGGTAGAATCCTGCAGAGCCCTGGCATCACAAAATGGATGCCACCAGTCACAGACACTGGGCTGCCCTCCTGCTGATGACCAACACTCGCAGTGGAGGAAGCCCAACAATAGATATCCGGTCCCAAGGGGGTGTGACCACCTCCCAGACAGGGTTTAGTGTATTGGGGCTGGGTGGGTGCACTCTTAGAGTGCTTTGAAGTCCTGCACTGGGGAGCAGAAGGCTCCTCTGTGCATACCCCAGTTCAAACCGGCTCAGGGGCTACCTGCCCCTGCTCTGGCGCGAAACTGGACAAAGGGAAGTAGGTGTAACCACCCACTCCCCTGACCCTCCCATAGGTGGGGTCATAGAGCTAGTCCCTCCCTTTCTTTTAGCATAAGAGGGGGAACCTGTGCATTGCAAACTAGATTTCCCTGGACGACGCTCTGAAGGAGAATCCCAGACCTTCGACGTTCCACTACCTTTGGAATACTGAAGAATCTCCCTTGGAGTCAAGGAGTGACTCCCCTGCTTGGCAGGCACCAAAAACTACAAATGATGGTCGCAAACTACGCTGCTCCTGCCGGAGTCCAAAGTCCCTGCAGCCCAAGAAGTAGATTTCCTGACTTCTCAAAGGCCATCGTGAGTCCCCAGCGAAGCTGAGGCCAGTGGACCCCAAGAGTGACGAGGAACCGCGACCCCTGGGTACCGTGCACTATTGTCGAGTGCAACCCCTTCACAATGTTCCACGAACTTGTGCTTTGGACCACGTATGGTCCTAGCCTCCAGCAGGAATCCCTCCGAAGATTAGAGGCCTACCACGTCCCGAGTGACCGTGGGCCCCTGTTGAGCGAATCCTCCCAAGGTGTCTTTGCGATCCCTTGCCAGCCGGCTTGTGGGTCCCCAGAAGACTTTCTAAAGACACCAAAGGGCTCCCCTGGTTGCTCCAGGCCTGCCCTGACTTACCCTCGCTGGGTGAGTCCCACAGACCTTGCTGGTCTGCGCCATTGCCTCTTCACACTTTCCCCAAGACTTGCTGTTACCAAGGCTTGTTGGCTCCAATAGAGTCGCCGACACCGCAGTAAGCTGCAGACATTGTGTGACACGCCGAGTCCAGCTCCTGGTTGTCGTCGACGCCTCCTGGACCTCGTGGCTGAAGAGTCAAGGCACCCGCGAACAACCTGAATCTTGCAACGACGGTGGGCATCCATCTTCCTTGCCCCGAGTCACTGCCAAGTGACTTTGAACACTGTCCCCTCTGCTTTCAGGTCTTCCATCTTCTGAATCCAGGCTTGGATTCCTCCGGACACTTCTCCTGTCGCCGCAAGCAGCAAGTCTTCACTGGCTCCCATTGAAAACGACGCCGCGACCCGACACCAAAGAACACCTATGCACCCGGCTCCCCTGGGTGAGGTAACTTCAGCACTACGGTGCTCCTGTGGGTGTGGGCCCTAGAACTACTTACCCTGTAAGTGACTTGCTTGTAGCTTCCTAGAAGTGCCCTAAAACTCTTATTTTCTAAGTGCGACAATTGCGCTGACTCGTACAGGGTTCGCGTCTGTGTTAGACACACCGCGTCCATCTCCTTTGTAACACTATCTAGAACTGTGTCCTTCGACTCGTACTGAGTCCGATCGGTGTTCGCCTCGAACACACAAGGGGCCTGTAACATCGAGACCTCCATTGCACTGACTCGCACAAGGTTCGCGCCTGTGTTAGACACAGCGCGTCCATCTCCCTTGCAACTCTATCTGTAACCGCGTCCTTCGACTCGTACAAGGACTGATTGGTGTGTTCGCCTCGAACACGCAAGGGACCTTTAACATTGAAATCTCAATCGCGTCTGTGCGCATAGACTCGTACAGGACTCGCACCGGTGCCAGGACACCGCGTCCGTCCCCTGTGGGTCTCCTACAACTACCTGGGGTGGTTCTTGGGGGTCCCTCGATTCTAGATGCCCTAGACCTAGGTCTAGCCAAACTAAGATTGTGATATTCGATTGTGCTAAACTTATTTTGATAACATTTGACTTGTACATATGTTCCTGACTTCTAATCTCATAAAGAGATTAGTAGAGAGTGTTTATTAATAAATACATATATATTTGATATATATACCTGTGTGGTGTCTTTTCATTTGGTGATTCAAGAGATTGTGTGGTAAAACAAGCTGCTTTACATTCCTTCAAGACTTAGCCTGAAGGCTGCTCTCCACAGCTACCACTAGGATAGCTTTCTATAAAGGTTGTCTTAAACCTATCTACCATAAGAGTCGAATTGTTCTGGTGCAAGGTGTCCACTTTAATTAGTGAACAGCATATACCAGGCCAACTTCTCACAACCCTGAACTCCTGTGCGTGGAGTTCTGACCTGCCAAGTGGTGTCAAATCCAGTTCCTGGACCGTTGGAGGTGGTTTGGCTGCTAAGAACCATGAAAATCAATGCATCAACTCTCAGCACCCGTGTTTCCGATACAGCATCGACGTGCGGTTGAAAAATCAACGTATCACCGCTGTGCGGCTGAAGAATCGAAGCAGTGCCTGCTATGTAGTTGAAAGATCACTGCAACCCGAGTCCCGATCACCGCATCACCAACTTCTGTGACTCCCGCTCTGAGGCTGGTGAAGGCGCTGCTGTGTGACTGAAAAGATTGATGCATCACCTGCTTTGCGCCTGTGAAATCGACACAGCGCCTGCTCCACCATGGCCAGGTCGACACAGTGCATCTGGATTTTCGATACAACATCCCTGGGCGCCAAGATCTTCATCGATGTTGCCCCGCAGTAAGGAACTGATGCTCCGTGTCCGGATATCAAAGCATCACCTACCCTGACAGTAAGGAACCGACGCATCACCTCCCCTGGCAGTAAGGAACCAACACATCATCTCCCCTGGCAGCAAGGAGCTGATGCTTCACCTCCCCTGGGAGTAAGGAACAGACGCATCGCTTTGCTTTTCTGGTGCCTCACCTCCCCTGCGCCTGTTTTCGTCTTTGATTTTGACGCATCCCAGGTACTTTGTGCTAAAAGTGATGCATCCAGAGATTTCGATGAACTGAACTGTTTTTAACCTTTAAAAGTGATATCTTTACTTGTATATGGTGGATTTTTGTCGTTTTGGTCTTGTTTTTTTCATATAAATATTGGTTATTTTTCTAAACTGGTGTGGAGTCCATTCATAGTGTTTTTACTTTGTTACTGTATGTGTTTGTATAAATGCTTTACACGTTGCCTCTGAGATAAGCTTGACTGCACGTACCAAGCTACCAAGCTACGAAGAGGGTGAGCAGGGGTTATCATAGTTATCATAGCTATTTGACTCCTTACCCTGACTAGAATATGGGTCCCTACTTGGACAGTGTGCAAACCTCTGCCAACTAGAGACCCCATTTCTAACAGGTGGCTATTAAGTAAGTCTATTCAAGCTGATGACGAAATGAATCACCAGTTCCAAGGCGCAGAGGCTATTTGCAGGCCCGTGGGCCATTTTAACTCCAGCAACTATTTTTGATCACTTGTAAGTCATTTTAATCCATTTAAATCCAGTTTTAAACAAAATTGAAACTTTGGCTTTTGGATCTTCCGTATTTAATTAACTCCATGATGATTTCGATGTACAAATTACATAATTGAAAACTGGTTGAAGATTAGTTCCTCTAGATGTAAGGATTCAGATTGCGTCGAACATTACATAAATCCAATGCATTTTGGGAAGGATTCCCTTTTCCAGGGGTAACTGCCACATGAGAATTTAGTAAGAAATACAAGTAGAATAGACAATAGGTAAATCATTTCCAACAGATTATGACCACTAAATGAAACAATAATAACCCATTGCCATCTATATACATAACATTCTCCTGTAAACATTGTCTCACTAACGTACCACCTCCCAACAGAGGCTACACGTGAACGACTGCGATTTATACACAGTACTCTACTGTAAACCGCAATAAACTGTGCTACACAATATTCAACTCTACCCCCATGAAAATTAAGTGCAGAAAAACCCACATGCAACCAGCTTTCGATACCTACTAATACAACCTATTAGAAATGTGACCATGAGTCCTTAAGACAAGACAGTAATAATATTAGATGATTAAATTAACAAAACCAGCAACTTACAGTGAATGTATCATGGCAACAAATGTCTCCTAGCTCAATGTCGGAAAATTATAATAAGAAATCCAAACGACTTCCGTGACACAAATGTATCGAAAAACATCTTCAGTGAAACACACTGAAGGGGTAAAATATCTGGCCACCACCACCTGATCCCACGAATGTGCTAGCAGTTAACTAAAACGAGGGCACCCATTGCCTTTAAGTTAACCAAGTGACCCTAAAAACTAGCTCGTGAATGTAACAGAAATGAAAAAAATACTCTGAAGCCCCGAATCATATCAGTTTAAAACAAACAACACAAGTGCCCACCTCAGGTAGGCAGCGGAGCAAGATGGCGGCTGCTTAGTTTGCCGCGGTAGCTGCTCCCCCGTCCCCGAACCCAACTATCAGCACCAATGCTCGATCTTACCTCCTTCCTGGAGCGTGCCAGTTTTCATCTTCGTCGGCAGCTCAGCTATGCTCTTGGGTTGCTGCTGATGGGTAGGACCGCCTGGAGAGCCGCACTTGCCTCAGACAATCACCGCGGCGCCTCTTCCTGGTTCCGGCTTCCGCGAAGCCCAACGATGCCGCCAAAAATCAGCAAACAGTCAAAGGAGCGGGTGGAGCCTGCGGGGCCAGCCCCTGCACACTCCCCTCCATACAGCAAGAAGCTGCTATAGCGGAAAGCTGGGGAAAGCACTGGGACAGCAACAGGGAAATCTCCTGCTGGTACAGAGGGGTTGAAAACGGACCATTCAGGAGCACAAGGGACTTCGACGTGCCCTGAAGTGCCCAAAGAGAGACAGCCCTCTATACCAGACATTTTCTCTGGTAAATTCGCGGGACAACACCTGAAGGATCAGGGTAAGTTTCCTGCCTCTGCACATCTTTTGACCGTGCCTGCAAAAGTAGGGATTAATTCCTCAAAGGGGTCCCACAGGGTTGACCAAGGCTCACTAGGTAGCACTGTACAAAAAGAGAAGGAAAATGACAGTGGTGAAAGAGGAGAGCCAACTATGAAGATTGTGGAGGTTGGAGTGGTCGGGGTGCAGGGGTGCAGGGGCCAGAGACAACTACTTTTTCAATATCAGATGGGGGATTGAGTGGGGCTGACATGAGAGACACCTTAGAGAATGAACAGGAGCTAAGGGCAGCAATACAGATAGGAGGATCTCCAGAAGGAGCAGAGAAATTATTTTCCTTAACGGATGAGTCAGACCTCTCCGGCCTCAGTGAGGAACTGACAGACGACGATTCTTCCCCAGACTCCATCAGTGCAAAAGCGATTATCTCTCTCAAAAAGGCACAGTGAGAGATCAAGGAGGATTGACAAAGAGCTGGGAGCAGAGTTAAGCATCACTAGGCAACTGAAGTGGGACTACTCGGAGACCCGCCAGGTATATAGTGAGAATGAGGGAGAGAGATTGGGCACACCGCAGGGGGTGCCTTCATCAGACATGAATTCTGCTCCCACAATGGATACAATCTATTCCATCCTTAAGCAGATGAAGTCCAAGGCTAGAGCTGAACATAAAAGAGCCCATTTAGCTACAAAGAAAATACAAGGTGCAGTACGAAAAATTACTAAAATATGCTCTGAGATGGCAGAGCGGATCACCCCAGTTGAGGAACGGGCAGAGGCAGCAGAAGCGGCTGTGGCAACAGTGGAGAAACGGCAGAATCTGCAAGAGACCCAGCTAGTGGATATGATGTGGAAGCTGGAGGATTTTGAGAACCGTCAACGCAGAAATAACTTATGGTTTCTTGGCCTCGCAGAGAATGCGGAGGGAAGCGACATCAGATCCTTCATGCTGAAGCTGCTCAAGGGAGCCTTCCCCGATCTCGCCCAACGGGACTGGGAATCTGAAGTTCAAATGGTGCACCGCTTTCCTCAGACACCCAAGAAAAACCATACTGAACAGATGGAGAGACCTAGAGCTATCCTGGTCTATTTTGGCAACTTGCTCCTGCCCCAGGCTAACTTCGAGAAGGCAAGACCAGAAGCAAGGAGGTCATATGATGGGCATACCTTCTTTGTCCGTCCGGATTTTTGCCTTGTGACAGTGAAGAGGAGGTGGCGGCTCCGGCAGCTATTCCCCTCTTTCTAGCGACTTGGTTGTGAAGTATTTCTGTTAAACAGACATTCCTCACGGAGGTCAAAGCTCAAGAATACCTGAAGGAAATCACTAATGAGACTGGACTGGGTTGATAAATCCCTGGTCGCTTCTCTTCTCTTTCTGCATGGAAAGGGACTCTTCTCTAGCTTGTATCTCCCTTTTCTTTGGTCCTTTCTTGTGTGTGTATATCTTTGGATCTCTTGAATAAGTCACTTAGGCTTCTTGAGAGGTTTTTTTTTTGCGTGGTCACTGCCTCTTTCTGTCGTTTATTCTTTTTCGGGCTTTGGCAGGATTGGGTGGTTTGTGGCAGGGCCGGGGGGGGTAGGGGTGGCTCGCTGATAAGCACCATCACCAGGGTCAGGAGTAACCCTCTTGTTAGTGGCAGGGGTTGGGTGGCGGGGGGCTGGATCAGAGAGGGTGGGGTTGGGCGGCCTCACGGCGAGTGGGGGGGTTCCAAGCAACGTGGTGGGTTGTGTTTGTGTTTGTGCAGGCAGGTGATCATCAGGCAATACTAATCTATAATAAAAGATGACTAGTTTAATAATAGCCTCAATCAATATTTGTGGGTTGAACAACTTTTGAAAGAGACAAAGGGTGAATATAGATCTGCAGTATTTAAAAGCTGATATCGTTTGTATGCAGGAAACGCATGTTGAGGGATCCCAAAAACATCTATTGGAATTTTCAGGATATCAAACTATTTCTAGGACTCTGCAAGGTACTCGCACCGGTGGGGTGGCGATACTTGCACGCAAGGGCAAGATCCGACATACTAGAGCCAGGGCAGATAAGTTTGGAAGATGGGCCATTGTAAAATGTATTTATGCATGGGGGTCTTTTACACTCTGTTCTATCTACGGGCCCATCATTGACGATTCAGCATTATTGGATTCGATTTGTGCTGACTGGCTGGGTGGGCCCTTCCTCTGGTTGTTTGTGGGGATTTCAACATCAATATTAAAAGGGATGCCCTGAGGGCAGGCATAGCAATTTATCAAGGGCATAAACCCAAGGGGCCATATTATCAAGAACGGCGCAAACATTATCGCCGCTTTAGCGGGAGGAAACTGCTGCTAAAGCGGCAATAAGGGGCTTGATAATATGCCCTATAGAATTCCAATAGAAGCCCAGGTTTGATGTCCTTGACACTAGAACCTGGGCTTCTATTGGAATTCTCGAGGGCATATTATCAAGCCCCTTATCGCCGCTTTAGCGGCAGTTTCCTGCCGCCAAAGCGGCGATAATGTTTGCGCCGTTCTTGATAATATGGCCCAATGTTTTCAGGTCACTGGTGCAGCTTGTAACGACTCATGGGCTCTACGATGTTTGGGCTGATAAGGAACCGATGGATCCAGGCTATACATGTTATTCCGCCCCTCACCAGGTGCATGTTTGCCTAGATTATTTTTTTTATATCCAGGGGGTTGATGCATGCTTCTCGTTTATTTAAATATCTCCGGGTGATGTCTGATCACAACCCCTTAGTGCTAGAATTAGATATTCAAGCTATCCCGCAATCTAATAGGGGCTGGTCGTTTGAAAGAGCTTTGTTGTTAGATGAAGATTATGTCTTACATATGAGGAAGTGGATTCCAATATTCATGGCTGATGTTAGACCTGGCATCCTTGGCGTGGGTCTCCCTTCCATTTTTTATGATGCCTCCTATGTTACCGATCCATTTTTGCTGGCGTTAGATGCTTTGGGCACTGTGCCACTGCTATTCAGTGCCACAGTGCAAGTGCTCCCTATGATAAATTGCGTTATGGATTAGTGACTCCATGATTGGATGATTGGTTTACTTGTCAGTCCCTAGTACAGTGCACTGCGTGTGCCCAGGGCTTGTAAATCCAATGCTGCTGGTGGGCTTGCAGCACTGGTTGTGCCACCCACAGAAGCAGCTTGTAAAATATGCCTCAGGCCTGCCATTGCAGAGCCTGTGTGCAGCCTAGGGCTGCCATGTCGACTTGGTGAGTACACCCACTTACCAGTCCCTAAACCTTCCCTTTGCTGCATGTTGGTCACCCCTAAAGTAGGCCCTAGGGCAGGGTGCATTGTAAGTACAAGGTAGGACATGCCCTGGTGTGTGTGGCATGTCCTAATAGTGAATTACAGCCATTTTCGTTTTTCACTATTGCAAGGCTACCTGCTCCCCATAGGCCAGAATGGGCAGACTGACTATTACACCTTATAGTCAGAACTGACCCAGGGAACATGGTAGAAAAACGAATTTAGTATGCCTGAACTCAGAATGATAAAATACATCTTTTAGTGAAGTTGGTTTTAACATTCTGTGTTTGAAAATACCACTTTTAGAAAGTGGGTATTTTCTTGCCTAAACTTCCAAGCCTGCCTCTGCTAGGTTGTGTATTCCTTGTCTGGAGATTGAGTGACAGGGGCTGGGGGTGGCTACAGGAGACAGGGTGAGTCAGCACAGGGCTGAATAGAAAGATCTGCATCCAGAGTGGAGGGAGGAGTTGCACCTGGGTCTGAATAGGGCTGTGCCTGCCTTCCACAATGCTGGCTCCACCTCCTGCCGGGCGGCTGAGCACCCTGCCCCACATTCTGAAAGGAAAGAAGGAGACAGAAAAACAAAGTGCTCCAGGACTGACCAGAACTGGTTTTGGGCTGGGCAGAGGCCTCTCTGCCTTCAGAGAACAAAGGAAAACTGTGTATAAAAAGGGGACCCAGACCCCTAGGAAATTAGATCACTTTGGGAAAACAAGAAGAAACTTTGCTGAGGAGCGGAACCAAGAAGGAACTGAGGAGAAGACTATCCCTAAGCTAGAGGGATCTGCCTGCAGTGGTTGCCTGACTGCCAAAGGAAGGAGAAAGGACTTTGTGTGCACTTTTATTCAACTTGTAAAGTATCTCCAAGGGCTTGAGAAAAGAGCTTGCCTCCTGCTGAAGTCTCAGGGACAACAGACTTCAACCACCAGCTCCCCAAGAATCCTTTGGAAGTGCCTGCTGCTGTTTTGGGCCTTCTGAAGGGACTGCGTGTCGCAAGGAGCTGGAAGCGCGACTCAAGAGGAAGAAGCGTGTCGCCGTCGCTGCTGCTGCCGTCGCAACTCCGAAGGAGGGTGTCGCCGCTGTAGCTGTCGTATTGCACCGCATCGAGAGAAGCGTCCGCAACGAAGAGGAAGCGTGTCGCCGTCGCTGCTGCTGCCGTCGCAACTCCGAAGGAGGGTGTCGCCGCTGTAGCTGTCGCATTGCACCGCAGCAAGAGAAGAGTCTCGCATCGAGGAAGAAGCGTGTCGCCGTCGCAGCCGCTGCCGTCGCAACTCCGAAGGAGGGTGTCGCCGCTGTAGCTGTCGCATTGCACCGCATCAAGAGAAGCGCCTCGCATCCACGGAGAAGCGTGCCGCCGTCGGAGCTGCTGCCGTCGCATCACGAAACAAGGGTGTCGCCGCTGCAGTTGTCGCATCGAGCGGAAGCGTCTCGCAACGTCGGAGAAGAGGGTCGCCGCCAAAGCCGCTGTCGTCGCATCGCTGAACAAGGGTGTCGCCGCTGTAGCTGACGCATCGAGTCGAGACTTCTCGCAACCTCGGAGAAGCGTGCCGCATCAGGAAGAACTTGACGTCTTTATTTCTTTGCACCAGAACTTTGTCGCATTTCCATCGCTGCAACATTGCTTGTTGTGGAAGCGTCCCGCATCGTAAGGTACATTGACTTAAAGTGTCGCATCTTAAGAACTGAACTGAACTAAGCTAAAACTACCATTTTAAGTACAGTATTGTGGATTTTTGTCGTTATGGTCTTGTGTTAAAACTATATAAAGAATACTTATTTTTGATATAAAACCTTGTGTGGTGTCCATCTGTAGTGTGTCACTAGATTACTGTATGTGTTCACAAATGCTTTACACACTGCCTCTGAGATAAGCCTGTCTGCTCGTGCCAAGCTACCAAGGGGGTGAGCAGGGGTTATTTTAGGAGTGTACCCCTTTACCCTGACTAGAGGCGAGGGTCCCTATTTGTCACAAGTACCTACCTGTGCCAACTAGAGACCCCCAATTCTAACAGCTGAAAATCTAGGGACCGCCCCCATTGGTATAGTATGGGATACATTTAAAGCAGGGATCCACAGGGAAACCGCGAGATTCACTTGGAGTAGGCAGAAGAAGGAGAAGCAGCATCTGCAGGAACTCTATCAGGCTTTATCGCGGGCTGAGGCTGGTTTGGTAGAAGCTGTTTCTGCTGGACTAGATATTGAGGATGCCCAGCTCTGGGTTATATTTGCTAAAACGGCAATAGGGGATATCTCTGCTAAGAAAGCGGCAGAAAAATATACGGTATGGAAGAACAAAACATACGAATTTAATGAAAAGGTGGGGCATACACTAGCACTCCATGGCAGACGACAGGCAACTTATGGCGATATCAAGCAAATTCAAGACCCTGAGCTTAGACTTATTTCTGATGTAGGGGGGATACGCTCTGCTCTCCAGAGATGCTATCAGCAACTATATGCTGAGGAGAAGGTAGATCCAGGTGAGATAGAGTCATATTTAGATCACGTGGCCCTGGAAACATTAGATAGGGAGGATCGTGAGCTTTTACATCAACTTATATCGGCAGAAGAAATTACACTTACAGTTTCCGGACTAGCATCTGGAAAAGCTGCAGGGGCAGACTTTATTCAGGGGCAATTTTATAAAACCTTTGCTACTACCCTCCATAAATTCATGCTTGAGGTATTCTTAGCTATTCCGAGGGGCACCCCTCCTTCAGACTCATGGGCCTCTGCGAAGATTGTGGTGTTCCCCAAAAAAGGAAAACCGGTGCATGAGCTAGGGTCATCTCGGCCTATTACATTAATTAACTGTGACACTAAAATTTTTGCTAACATTTTTGCTTCAAGGTTATCTGAGATCATAAAGAAAATCGTTTCACCTGTACAACATGGTTTTATACCTGGAATGGGAACAACAGATCACATTCGGCGGCTGATTACTTTATTTGATGTGGCTAAATTCCAAGGAGACCCTATGGCTCTGCTATTACTAGACGCTGAAAAAGCGTTCGATAGGGTCTCCTGGCCTTATCTTTGGGCAATATTGGAGAAGAAGGGTCTGGGGCGGGAGTTTATTGGGTGGATTAACCTTTTATATATTAATCCTACGGCTAAAATCTCGCTAATGGGGAGAGAATCGGATATAGTTAAGATCCAGCGGGGTACAAGGCAGGGATGTCCGTGTTCGCCGATTCTCTTTGCCCTTTATATTGACCATTTAATTCACCGAAGTAAAGGTAACGCTTCAAATTTGCCGATATCTACAATTGTGGCTGGGATACTAAAATCCTGGCATACGTGGATGACCTTGCGATCGTCACTCCAGACTCCATTTTGCAGTTAGGGAAATTGAAGAGGAAGCTGATCTTTTTGGCTGCATCTCGGGTTATAGACTCAATAGGGACAAAACACAGATACTCATAAATGATTATATCCGGTTTGAAGACACACAGGTAGTATCGAATGCAGTATATCTGGGCATTAATATTAGTGCAGATACGGATAAAGTGGTAGAGGGTAATTTGGGCTGCTTAGATGGAATAATCTCAGACTCACCTTGATTGGCAGGTGCAATCTAATTAAAATGATGTTTCTCCCAAGAATCTTGAATTGTTTCAGAGCCATAGCCCTCGAGGTGAATTACATGTGGTTCAAGGCTCTGGATGGTATGATTGGGAGGTTCTTATGGGCTTATGCTAGACCCTGGAGGGCTTTGAAGTTCCTTTCCCTCCCAAGGGAGCAAGGGGGCTGGGCAGTGCCAAACTTTCGGTTGTACTATTGGGCCTCGGCGCTGCAACAAATAATCCCCCTATTGTTTGACTCAACTCAGGAAGTGGCCGCACTTAACA